>CM065744.1:6501519-6504019 GCA_033310375.1 Conus canariensis | reverse complement strand
TGACAGAGATATGGATGAGTGGTAGGGGGGTCCTCTAGGGGAAGGACTTGGAATAGTTTCTCGATGAGAATTTATCTTAACCTGTCACCTACACTCTCTTTCTTACTAGTGGTGGAAGGAGCAACTTTCCGGTACTAGTCATCCAAGAAATTTTTATTTTGTTCGGGTCTTGTTAAAATACTGAACAGTGGCTCTGAGATAATTTTCCTTAGGCCTGTACTCTTAGAAGTACTTGTAGCTCCAAGAGACAGAATTGAAGAGAGAAGTTCAAACATTCAACATTGATTGAACAACAGAGAATGGACACACAGATGAGTGCAATTCCACACATCAACTTTACTTGCTTACACATAGGTAAGCATTTACATATCACTTCAATAGGCAAGGTTTTAGTTCTCTTTGAACCACAACCATGAGGGGCCCTTCCTCACTCCTACTTTACATGCTTACACTCGGTGCAGCCGCTTAAGTTGGAATACAGTGGGCCTGTCTAAGTTACACTGAATGCATCTGGTTGAGATACATCCACTTCGCTTGCATACACCCAGTGCAGTAGCCAAAGTGGTACTCATAGACAGTTTCTCACTGTTTCATCATAAAGTGAGGGTAAGGGTCTGATGGGTTTGAGTCCAGGGGAGTTAATTTTCTTAACTTATATCAGAGAGGGTAGTGGATCTCTCCTGTGGCTGGTGACTGCCCCTTTAGTGTAGACTGGTTGTCTGGTGTCGCCCCGGTTTAAAGTGTAGCCATGGTGTCTGGTGTTCCCCTGGTTTCTGGCATAGCCCCAGAGTAGGGTTCAGCCACAATGTGTAGCGTGACCAGGATCCCAGTTCTGCGATAAAGAGAACTTGGTCTGTAGGTGAGAATCTGATGGCTGGTTTGTCGAGTGCACACATTTACCTTTGTTTACTTTCAGAATAGGTGTGAGACTCAGCCAGCAAAGTTTTTCTCTATGGTAGAGTTTCTACTACCACTATCAATCTCCACTTTTGTTTAAAGGCTGCGTTAAGCTTACAAAGGGGTTGGATATAGTAATACAATGCTACACAGTTTCAGTCAGACAACTCTTCCCTGTTTCTTAGGAATTAAATCACACTGACTTGGGCTACACTTAGTCCAAGTACACATGTGGTGTAGACTTAAAGTCATACACTACAAATCATTCCAACAATCACCAGTATTTATTAATCAGCATAGCAGTTTCTAACCTAGCACAGGCATACTGTTTTTCTGATCAACATTAATCACTGAATTATTATCTTAACAGACAGAATTGCATACTGCCAAAAGTCAGGGTGAACACAAAGAATAGTGGTCAAATTGTTAACAAAGAATCATAACTACATGGAGAGAGAGCTTTGGCCATATGATGGCAAGCAAACTACTACACAGAATAATCATTCATCAGTTTGATAAATGTCACTAAGTATTAGTACAAAGTTACAACATTAACCCACACAGCATACATAGAATCAATACATAGATTCGAAAAATGTAAAACATAGTTCCAACTCACTTTTCCTGGGAATGAACCAGTGAATGACTTGAGATCAAGGAGTAGGTTATCAGCCCTTTTCCCTGGTCGTCCCTTTCATCTTTAAATGTTCTGATCTACAGGCAGTCTTGAGGGGTCAGTGAAGTTGCGACTGACCGAAAATAGTTGAGTTTTACGTCCTCATAGCGAAAACTTTTAGGGACATGTATTTAATTCACTGTAGTCTTTGAAAGTTGCGACTCTATCTGTCTCGTATATGTCTTCTAAACTGCCAAATCAGGTTTCTGCTCTGGCTGACAAGGTGTCAGGAGTGAGAGGGGGAGGGATCTATTCTTATCATTATTCGCCTCGGAAAGTGTTTGAACTTCGTCGGCACCGGCTCACTGAAATCAGCGGTCGGTTAATTTATTCGTCCATATAGACAAATGCTAATTTAGGACCATGTGGGGAAACACAGTGACATCATTTACTAGAGGTTCACAGCATGCGGGCAGTGGGTATGAAAGGGTGGAGGGGAGGGTTGGAGAAGGAGGGAGGGTTGCCGGTTACTCTTTGTGTCGACTCAGGCCGAACGTGGCTGAGGGGGGGGGGGGGGGGGGGGGGGTGGCGGTGAAGAGAGCGGCAACATGCCTTTGTGTCATGGGATAGGAGGGGGGGTGAAGATAGTGCCGGGAAGGGGGGGGGGGGGGGTTGAGATGGGCAATTTTCACAATGCAATGGAAATTTTTCTGTGTCATAGTTGCTCAGAGTGGGGAAGGAGGGTTGAGAGGGGAAGGGAGGTAGGCCGATAAGAATGACGCGGAGTGCGGCATGATGTAATTTTCTCTTGTAACAGATAGTCGAAGTTGGGCAGTTTGTGCTGTTCAAGAGGGAGGAAGGGGGGGGGGGGGGGGGTTGAGAGGGGAGAGTAGGCATAGATTTGAAATCTATTCTTTGGTTTGGGGTTTGAGTGGGACCGATCGGATGGGCTTGTCAAGTATTTCGTTACACACTCCATCCTCTGTC
>CM065744.1:6481519-6484019 GCA_033310375.1 Conus canariensis | reverse complement strand
AAAAGTCGGTTCATCTCCTACACCCTGATTTAACCAGACATATCCAAAGCCTAATTCATATAACTTAATTCTCAACTTTGTTGCCCAGTTTGGTTTTCCCCTAGCATCCAGATTACACAACATGTTATAAGCTTTCTTTGGTAACCTAGAATCGTTCATTTTTATCAGTTTCAACCAGTAACGAATACATCTAACTGCAGAATTCAGATATATTGGATACCTATTAGTTTCCCCATAAATCAAATCATTAGATGTTTGGAGTGAAACCCCAAGAAATCTCTTTAAAGCAAACAAATGTACTTTCTCGCAATTCACTGCAGCTTTATCCAGACCCCAGATTTCAGCACCATATTGGACAATGGGTTGGATTTGGGAGTCAAATAGTTTAACAAATATTTCAAATGACTGATTTCCCAGACTTGATAATTTCCTCATTATACACAAAGCAGCATGTTTTGCTTTGCTTGCTAGATCTTTACAAGCAAAGTTAAAACTTAATTTGGTTGAAAAATAAATTCCTAAATATTTGTAGACATTCACGACTGGCATAGGTATTCCATTATAATTCCAATGTTCTCTTGCACCTAAATAGCCACCTTTCCTGAATACAATTATATTGCTTTTCTGCATATTCACTGTCAGTTGTAGAGAAGAAGCAGCATGCCATAAATTATTCAATTGTGTTTGTAAACCAATAACTGTTTCAGACAACAAAACAATATCATCTGCCAGAAGAAGTATAAACAATTCTAAAAAGTCGTCCATGAACTGGGCTCCATGCCTCCCATTATCTATAACTTTAACTGTTAATTCGTTAATGAATAAAGAAAATAGAATAGGACTACACACGTCACCTTGTTTAACACCGCTAGTGCACATAATATAATCTGACAATTTTCCGCCACTTCTCACTCTAGATTTTACACAATTATACATACTTATAACACATTTATATAATTTTCCATGGATACCATTTTTCAACAAAACAGGCCACAAAATACTTCTGCTAATAGAATCGAAAGCTTTTTCAAAATCAATAAAGGCAACGTAGAGTTTACGATTGAAAGAAAATTGTTTCTGAATAAAAGCCATCAGAGTAAACATATGGTCTATAGTAGAGTAATTACGTTTGAATCCAGCTTGATATTCTCCCGTGAGATTATTTTCTTCTACCCATTCTTGTAACCTACAGTTAATGATCGTGCTGTATAGCTTACTGGTAGCATCACAAAGTGAAATGCCTCGGTAATTATTGGGATTGTTTACATTTCCTTTCTTATAGAGGGGTATAATAATAGATTCTGCCCAATTCTCAGGATATATTCCCTTGTCAAATAGAGAGTTGAAAAGGGTTACCAAGAAATTCAAAATGAGATCAGATTTACAACCATATTTTATAAATTCTCCAATTATACCATCTGGTCCTGCAGCCTTGCGTTGTTTAATTTTCCTAATGGCAAACAAAACTTCTTCTTTAGAGATTGGGCGATTTAAATTATCATTCACCAGTTCTTCATTATATTCACACTGTAACATGTTATCAGTATTAGTATCTTTTGTCAACAGTGTTTTGAAATGTTCAAACCAAGTGCCTATACTTATGTTATTTGAAGGCTGATTTTGTTTCAAAGATATCCTTTTCACTGTGTCCCAAAACTGTTTCTGACTATTCACAGAAGATAGTAATTCTGCAATTAGTGTATCATTAAATTGTTTCCTCTTTCTCTTCTGTAAATGCTTATATTCACGTCTTGCCTTGCAATACTCGTGACGGTCTCCATCATCATGTGAACGCACAAATTTATTCAACAATCTACGAACATGCTTTTTACAATAACCACACTCTAAATCAAACCAGTCTTGAGATTCATTACTTCCTTTATGCCTTACTTGAATTTTCATACAGACAGCAGCTTCCTTTATACACATGTTAAAGCAACGCAGTGCTTCGTTAACATCAAGATCAATCAAACTGAGTGCATGTGCCATTTTTTCCTGAAAGTCTATTCGTGATAAGTTATTACAGAATACACTGCTATAATCATCATTCCATACAAACTTTTCCAAGATGAAACTGTTATCATTAAGTTTAGTGTTTGAGTTATCATCTACACACCTGATATGGAGTTCTACAGGCATATGATCTGACTCAGTACGTGCGCACACGTTTAGCTCACACGAATCACCAAAACACGCAAATAATTCACAAGACATTAAAAAATAATCAATAACACTGCAGCCACTATCTGACACGTATGTGTAGCAACCTTCAAGATCGCCATTACACAAACCATTAAGCATACACAAATCTACAGCAGTACACATATTTAGTAACAATTTACCATAATTATTTAATGCCTTGTCCTGAGAGCATCTACCAACATTTAATGGGTGACTCGCACATTGCAACTCAAAAATATTGCCATCATTAATTCTCTGACAAACATGTGAAACATCAGAAGTCCTGCTGTTCATATCTCCACACAACAACACATACACA
>CM065744.1:6456519-6469019 GCA_033310375.1 Conus canariensis | reverse complement strand
GTCTCTCTCTCACTCTCTCTCTCACTGTCTCTCTCTCTCTCACACTGTCTCTCCCTCTCTCACTCTCTCTCTCTCTCGCACTGTCTCTCTGTTTCTCTCGCTTTCTGTTTCTCTCTTTCTCTCCCTCTCTCTCCTCCCCCTCTCTCTCTCTTCCTCTCTATCTCTCTCCCCGCTGTCTCTCTACTTCTCTCCCTCTCTCACTCTCTCTCTCTCTCTCTCTCTCTCTTCTCTGTCCTGATCAATACTAAGCCATCCTCAGCTCTGTCCGTCCCCCACACCGCAGCACCAACATCACAACAGGCCACTGAATCCAACACAGCCCCCCCCCCCCCCCCCCCCCGACTTCTTCTCATTTGGCAGCCCCCCTCCACCCCCACCCCCCCTGCGCCTTCCCATATCCCCACCCCTACCACCTCACCCTCCTTTCCTTCGAAAACCAACGCTTTTTCCTCTCCAGCCGTCCTCTCTCTCTCCCTCTCTCTCTGCCTCTGTCTGTCTGTCTGTCTGTCTGTCTCTCTCTCTCTCTTCAATCCGTTCTTTGTTTTTATAACGTTTTACTAGAACCTTTTCCTACCCTCCCCCCTTACCTTCACGCTTTCTCCCGCCCCCATCCCCACCCCTCTCTCTCCGTCCTGACCCTTCCCCCCTCCCCTTCTTCCCTGCCCCCACCCCGTCCCCACTCTTCCTCCTCCTCCTCCTCGTCCTCCTCCTCGGCCTCGATGTCCCATTCTTCTGGTCTCGTGTTGGGCAGGTTGAGGAAAAACACCGCCCGCTTGACACCAGCCTCCTGCCACCCCCTCCTCTCTACCCCCTCCCCCCCCCCCCCGAATCCCCCTCCATCCCTTCACTTCCCCACCTCACCCACTTTCGCTCTCCCTCCCCTCCCCATCCCAACGGGTGGTTTCATACAAAACAGTCCGTTCCATTTTTGATTTGGGGGAGGATGGGAGAAACGGGGTTGAGGGGGGGGGGGGGGGGGGGTAGGGTGGAAATGGGGCGATGGAGGATGAGGGGGCGAAGATTGGAAAAGGGGGTGAGGGTGGGGATGTGGGGATGAGGGGTTGGGGGGGGGGGGAGGGAGAAGCGGAAGGAGCGAGAGAGGGTGGGTGTGGGGTGGGGGGTGCGTGGATACTGACCCAGTTCTAGAAGCTGTTCGTTGACGCTCCTAGGAGTTCATTGTTCAATGATGATGATGATGATAATGATGATGATGATGATGATGATGATGATGATGATGATGATGATGATGATAATAACGAGAAGAAGAAGAAGAAGAAGAAGAAGAAGAAGAAGAGGAGGAGGAGGAGCAACAACAACAACAGTGATAGTAATAATGATGATGATGATGATAATGATAACAACAACAACAACAATGATAATAATAATAATAGCAATGATAATAATAACAAGGAAAAAAAAAGAAGAAGAATGATCGCAATAATAATAATAACGATAACAAGAACAACACCAGCAGCAACAGCAACAACAACAACAATAATAATATTGATGATGATGATGATAATAATAATAATAATAATAATAATGATAATAATAATAATGATATAATAATAATAATGATGATGATGATAATAATAATAATGATAATAAAAACAATAAAAAACAAACAAACCAAATAATAACAATAATATCAACAACAACAACAATAATAATGACGATGATGACGATGACGATGATGATGATGATGATGATGATGATGATGATGGATGATGATGAGATGATGATACGAAGGAGGAGAAGCAGACGAAGAAGAAAGTCTGCTGCAATAACAGTCAGCATCATTGGCATCAGAAGCTGCCAGAGAACAGAAGTCAACACGTGTGTACAGAAAGAAAAGTATCAACAACAAGAAAAAGAACAATACCGGCTACAAAATCATGACAATAAAAAAAAAAAAAAAAAGAAAAGGGAAAGGTAAAATGAAAAAAAAAGAAGAAAAAAAAAGAAAAGAAAACGACAATAATCACGTTACAGGAACAATACGCTGGCCAGCGATGTATACAGTGTGAATACAACGGGAGTTAACAATAAAACGATGACGATAATGTCGATAGCAATGCCAGCAACGTTACTATCGCTACCGCTGCTGCTACTACTAGTAATGCTCTGTGTGTGTATTGTGTGTGTGTGTGTGTGTGTGTGTGTGTGTGTGTGTGTGTGTGTGTGTGTGTGTGTGTGTGTGTGTGTGTGTGACCTCTCAATAAAAGACTCCAGAAATCCTTGAGAGCTGAACTGTCTCCAAAGAAAGAATGGAAGAGAGGTTTCGCTGTTTTAGTGAAAAAGTCGGGGTCTTCAGTCACGACTGGCTGCCGACCAAAACAACTGTTGACTTTCTCCGTGTCACTCCTTTTTAAATCATCGGAAGACGGAATGTGGGTGTCTACATTGGCAACCGGCCATACACACTTTGCTATCACCCCACGAAATGGTCACGATGGGTGATTGTTTACTAGCATACATCCCCTTCAACATCCCTACCCCCCTGTCACCCCCCCCCCCCGCGCCCCCCCTCCCCCCACCCCGACCCCTCAATCCCCACCCCGAGACTGTCCACTTAAAGCGCGCTTACACTAAAGCCGATTGTCGTTTGTCTTGTATTCCTTGGGTACAGTTTGTCCGCGGGTGGTCAGTTTGTACCAGGTGGTCAGTTTGTACCAGGTGGTCAGTTTGTACCGCAACAGCCCCGTTTTTGCCACTAGGGGTCGTGAAGAAGGGACAATTGTGGGCCGATTGCGGGGCACATAGCGTACGCTCTTTTTTTTTTTTTTTTTTATTTATTTTTTTTACGTCCACTCGTGTCTGTTTCGAAGGTGAAGAAGCTCCTGTTGCGAGTTTCTTTCTGACTGCGATGTGGACTGGCTGTACTATAGTCAAACATGGTGTAATAGAGTGCTGGGACTCTATATATACTATAGTCAAACATGGTGTAATAGAGTGCTGGGACTCTATATATACTATAGTCAAACATGGTGTAATAGAGTGCTGGGACTCTATATATACTATAGTCAAACATGGTGTAATAGAGTGCTGGGATTCTATATATACTATAGTCAAACATGGTGTAATAGAGTGCTGGGACTCTATATATACTATAGTCAAACATGGTGTAATAGAGTGCTGGGACTCTATATATACTATAGTCAAACATGTTGTAATAGAGTGCTGGGACTCTATATATACTACAGTCAAACATGTTGTAATACAGCGCTGGGACTCTATATATACTATAGTCAAACATGGTGTAATAGAGCGCTGGGACTCTATATATACTATAGTCAAACATGTTGTAATAGAGTGCTGGGACTCTATATATACTATAGTCAAACATGGTGTAATAGAGTGCTGGGACTCTATATATACTATAGTCAAACATGTTGTAATAGAGCGCTGGGACTCTATATATACAATAGTCAAACATGTTATATACTATAGTCAAACATGTTGTAATAGAGTGCTGGGCACACACACACACACACACACACACACACACACACACACACACACACACACACACACACGTGCACACACACACACACACACACACACACACACACAAACGCGCACACATGCCTGCGCGCGCGCGCACACACGCACACACACACACACACACACACAAACACAACACACACACACACACACACACACACACACACACACACATGCGCCTACGCACACACATGGGCCCATGCCCACACATCATACACACACGTGTACATCCACACACACACACACACACACACACACACACACACACACACACACACACACACACACACACAAATGGTAGGTAGGCACTCAAGGTTTGACCAGCGCTTTGGGCTAATGCGTAGGTCAGACATCCGCTGAGCCACTGAGACCCTCTTCTTCAATTGTCTCATCTTTGTTGTTAATTCATTTATCCATCAGCTTCAAATCATGCGCAGTGTGGTCTCAAAACTTAGCGGATGTGGTGTAGCGTATGTGGATTAGTCCGCACGCAGTGACGCCTCTTGATGAAACTGAAACTGAAACTGAAGCTGGGACTTTGTGTTGACGTCACACATGAACACGTCATGTCAGGAACTGTTGTGTGTTCAAGCGCCTGATGGTGTCGTGTGTTGGGTTAGTGGGAGGAAGAGGGTTGTCGACGGGGAAACATGGATTGCTTGTGCTGGCTTTTTTTTTTGTTTTGTTTTGTTTGTTTTTCCCCTGCGTACGCAGGCTGATACTCCTGCGGACACTCCCTGTATAGACAGGCCAGGATTAATCCCATCTGCCCAACAAAGTGAGTGGAGTTTTGTGTGTGTGTGTGTGACCGTTTTTTTTTTTTATCCCGCCATTAAGGTAGCCATACTCCAACTTCGGGGAAGTGCCGGCTATCGAAAGACAGAGAGAGAGAGAGAAGAGAGAGAGAGAGAGAGAGAGAGAGAGAGAGAGAAAGAGAGAGAAAAGAGAGAGAGAGAACGAACGAACGAATCTTTTTTAATGAGGGAAAAAGCGGAATAAGCACGAAATGGCTTTTTTTTTACATCCGGCGCCCTCAACAAAGGGAAATAAATATAAAATGCAATAATAACAGCAAAACTAATCTAGAATTAAAGTAAACATACATAAACGCTATAAATAGACAGAGGAAATGGTTAACACAAAGAACAGAAGACAATCAGTGCCTGGAAGAGAGAGGGAGAGAGAGAGAGAGAGAGAGAGAGAGAGAGAGAGAGAGAGAGAGAGAGAGAGAGAAGAGACAGAGACAGAGACAGAGAGAGAAACAGATGGGAGGGGAGGGGTCATCATATATAGTTCATGAAAAAATGGTTATTGGAAGATAGATAAATATATATACAATAAACATTATCACAACAATAAAATTATAACACATTTCTGGAAAAAGAAAAAAAGATCATTGAACAGGCACCCCAACCTGTAAGCAAAGACAAAAATTTACACTTGACAAGCAGCACCTTTGGAACAATAGATGAGAGAGACCAGTACAGAGAGAGGAGAGAGAGAGAGAGAGAGAGAGAGAGAGAGAGACAGACAGACAGAGGGGAGAGAGAGAGGAGAGAGAGAGAGAGAGAGAGAGAGAGAGAGAGAGAGAGAGAGAGAGAGAGAGAAGGAGAGAGAAGAGCATGAATTGGAAAATTCAGTCATTAGTTGGGTATGAAGTGCCCTTTTAAAGCTATATATGCTGGCATGAACATCAAGAGAGGGTGAAATGCGGTTCCACAAGAAGCCGCCAGAGTAGTGAAGACTGGTTTTAAACATATCTATTCTTGGACGGGGTATTACAATTTTATGAAAATGGCGATTTTCATTCAATCTAAATTTCTCTGTAATTGAAGGGGGAGCACGACCCGAAAAAATCTTAAACATGAATAAAGCTTTATTGAATTTAAGCTTCAAGTTTAATGGTAAAATATCCAGATCTGTATAGTCAGAGTATGATAACGTAACCGATTTTAACAAAACTAATTTCAGGGAACGTCTATAAAGACTAAACAAAGGTTTGAGTATATGATTACTTGCTGAATCCCAAATTGTAGATGCATAATTTATATGGGATTCAATATAAGCGTGAAAAAATATTTTACGTGAATGGCAGTCTAGGAAATGCTTTATCTTGGACAGCTGGTATATCTTTTTTGAAACTGTTTTGCACAAAGACCGTACATGTTCTGACCATGACAGATTGTTGTCTATAACTACTCCTAAGACTTTATGACAGACTGTTTCTTCGGTAGTTATACCTTTGATAGAAAGGGGTGTGCTCGTATAAGAAAGGGTTTGACGTTTTTGTCTTGTGGTTATGATCATATGTTTGGTTTTGACAGGGTTTAAACACATATGGTTTAATTCAGACCATTCGGTTAGCTGGTTAATACTTTGCTGTAATAACATAGATACTTTTTCTCCTTTGCGATCACACGCATGAACAGTAGTGTCATCGGCGAACATATCACAAAGCGCTGGGAGAAACAGGGGGAGATCATTAATATATATTGAGAAAAGTAAGGGTCCTAGGACGGAGCCTTGAGGAACACCATGTTTGAGAGGCAAGATAGAAGACTGGCGTTCATGAATTGAGACAATTTGTTTTCTGTCGCTTAAAAACGAAGAGATGAGTTCTAGAGCATTATTGGATAAACGGTACAATTTTAACTTTTTAGAAGCAGTGTGTGGTCAATTACATCAAAACTTTTGCAAAGTCAATAAAAAGGACACCGGTCACCTTGTTTTCATTGATATTTGAGAGCCATTTGTCTACTAGGTTGGTCAGTGCAGTGTGGCAGGAGTGATGTTTCCTGAAACCAGACTGATTAGGGTGAAATAAGTTATATTTGTCAAAATGGTTAAGAATACATCTTCTTAGATGATCCTCTAAAGGTTTTGATACCACAGACAGGATAGAAATTGGTCTGTAATTACAAGGATCCGAGGTGTCACCTGATTTATAGATGGGTCTTACCCTAGCAATTTTGAAAGATTTAGGAAATTGGTTTTTAGATATACATAAATTGAAGATGTAGGTCAGTGTATCAGAAATAATTGGAGCTGCAAGTTTTAGGATTTTGCCATCAATACCGTCTAAGCCACGAGCACATGTTTCTTTTAGACGGATCAGGGCATTATATACATCATGGACTGACATTAAGGGGATGTCTAAGTCTGAGGATATGGCTTTTGAATCACAGAAATCGTTTAATAATGTAAGAGTGTTTTGGACAGATCTATCTGATTTTATTGTTGTCTTAGCAATATTACAAAAATGGTCATTAAGTTTCTCGGGACACAGGTCTTCATGAGATGTATTTTTACTGATGTTTTTGTTCGTCAGCTGATTGATAGCATTCCAAATTGCTCTGCTATTGGTATTAGAAGAAACAAGTTCTTGAAAGTACTTTTTCTTAGCTGCTCGTTTTACATAATTAACATGATTTCTTTGATTTACAAATTCTTTCTTCGTTCCCGTAGACAAAAGGTGATCTCTTTGGTTCATAGCGTCCTGTACATCTTTTGATAGCCATGGTAACAGAGGGCTGCTTCTAACACGCTTGGTTTTGAAAGGTGCATGTTTATCATAAATATTTAAAAAATTGTGGTACCAAACTTCCCAGGCTTCATCAGGGTTTGTAAATTGGTAGACTAGGAAAAGATGTGAATTGCTCAAATCAAACAAAAATTTATTTTTATCAAAATTCCGTAAGCACCTGTATCTTATAAACGTGTGACCATTCTTCGGAATTTTAACTCCTTTTTTCGACCAAGTGAAGCATACTGGGAAATGATCACTACAACCATACAGCGGTGAACACACTTCTATTATATTGCTTTTTGTCGTGGTGTAAATGTGATCAATAAGAGTTTTGGATGTGGGTGTTACCCTTGTGGGTTTATCGATTAACTGAACAAGTTGAAAAGATTCATAACAATGAACCCATGTGTTGTTATATTTTAGCAAATCAATGTTAAAATCGCCTAACAATATCAGCTCATCCGAAAGCAAGGAAATATCTTCTAACAGTAGAGTGAAATTGTCAATCCAACTGACATGTTCTGCTGGATTGCGGTATATGAAACCCAGATGAACTGGCTCACATTTTTTAAAATCAACTTGGATCCATACTGACTCGATGTTATGGTAATTACGAGGTTCAACACATTTAAACTTCATACTATGGTGAATGTACACTATCAAGCCCGTCTCTTTGGGATGTTTAGCATCTTTGCGGATTATATTATATCCAGGAATGGAGATTTCAGAATCTAGAATGTGTTCTGTAAGGCGTGATTCGGCAAAGCCAAAAATATGGAAATGCTTACCAGCATTTGTCAAAACACACGAAACATCAGATATTTTATTGATGAAGTGTTTGTGTGTTGAGGAATCCCACTCTAAAACCATCTTTAGACGGCCAAGTTTCTAAAGTGTCAGGCATCTTTAAGATCGGCGAAAGCAGACGAAGAGAGGGGGATACACGAAGTATTAAAACGTGGGGGAGGACGGAAGAAGGGTAAGTAGTGACTAATGAAGAAGGGAGGGAGGGGAAAAAAGCCCTAAGCAAACAATCAAAGCCCCAAACAAACAACAACAAAAAACCCCGACGAGCTATAACAACAACAAAGAAAAACAGTGAGGCAGAATGACAAAAAGTAATACAAGCTTATGTATGAACAATGGAAGAAACTTTAGCCACAAGCACACAAGTAATGCTTGTTGTTTACAATACTAGAGAGAGAGAGAGGAGAGAAGAGAGAAGAGAGAGAGAGAGAGAGAGGGAGAGAGAGAGGAGCGAGAGAGAGGGAGGGAGAAAGGAAAGGGAAGAGAGGGAGGAAGAAAGGGAGAGAGAGAGGGGGGAGGGAGAGAGAGAGGAGAGACATAGAGAGAGAGAGAGAGAGGGAGAGGGAGAGAAAAGAGAGAGACAGTAAGAGAGAGAGAGAGACAGAGAGAGAATGAGAGAGAGAGAGAGAGAGAGAGACAGACAGACAGACAGACAGACAGACAGACAGACAGACAGCAAAGAGTGTATTATCGCAGTCCAAACGCCAGCAAAAATGAACAAGATATTTTCACGTCGCCAAGAGGCCTCTCCCCAGAGAAGACACCGCACTGCTCTCGCGTCATTGCCGGCGGTCTCCACCAACGCCTAATCTGATCCAGCAGGAACAGAACAGAGGGGGTGGGAGGGGGGCATGGGGGTAGGGGGTACCGGGGTACATGGCCACCACGTGTCTCCAGTCTTCCTGGATCAGCCCGAGGGTCCAAACGGTGCCATACATACACTCACTATGTTCGAGAACGTGATGAAGAAAATTCAGAAGTGGACATTCAAAAGCGGTGCACAATCGATCCTGAGGTCATTTTGACCGTGCGATGACCACAAAGGGGAAGAAGATCATGACTACCGATGTGTTGCAGTTCCGATTCTGGTGCAAGATGCTGAGACAGAGCTACACTCTGTGCACCTTCTTTCAAAACGTATGTGCATCAATTTGTCAACCAGGCCCGAGAGATACAGTCACCTGCGATGCTGGTCAGGGCAATTTGGGCCTATACTGTCCAGAGATGCATTTGTTGGATGGATCAAACACGACTGCTTGGTCCGCTGGGTGTTGATGTCAGTCCCACAGGTTTCAGTGTTGATGAGCACTTTCGTTTTTCCATCTTTAGGTTTTTCAACTCTTTCAAACAGCTTCATAGCCGGAGTAACTCTGGGCGTGTATATATCTAATATATAAATGGCAAATTCTGTGTGTGTGTGTGTGTGTGTGTGTGTGTGTGTGTGTGTGTGTGTGTGTGTGTGTGTGTGTGTGTGTACGCTATAGACTCAAAAACGGCTCAACCGATTGTCATGAAATTTCGCAGGTACGTCTGTTGTGACCCGAGGATGGTTTTGGGCTAATCTCTAAAAAAATAAAACCGTTAAAAACCGTTAAAAAAAACTGTTATAACGGTTTCAAAGACATCTTTTTCCTCTGCTTTTCATCAAATGGCCGTTCTGACATTGCACAGGTACAGGGCTACTTCTCTAAAATTAGAACCGTTATTTGGCAGTTATAAAACGTTATTTATAACAGTTAAAAACCGTTAAAAACACCAAACCCTATAAAAACTGTTTAAAACCCGATCTTCTGAGGTTGGCGGCCACGAGAGTTATCGGATCGCCACCAAACTTGACATAAGCCTACAGGAACATCCAGCGGGTAACATAGGGTCATTAGATAGTCATTATGACCATTAAATTTGACCGTTAAAAACCGTTATTTTAAAAATTTAGGCTGTTCTTGATGAAATTCGGTATACATGTGCAGTTTTAAATGCCGAAAAATGATATACAACTTTTACGAACCGAAATTTAAAATTGACCGTTAAAAACGTTATTTTATAAATTTAGAGTATTCTTGAAGAAATTCGATATACATGTGCAGTTTTGAACGCTAAACAATAATATACAATTTTCAAGATCCGAAACTTAACATTGACCGTTAAAAACCGTTATTTTCTGAATTTCGAAATTTTCACCCTTCTTGATAACATTCCGTATGCACGTACAGTTTTAAGCGCTGAACAATGTTATGCAAATTTTACGAACCAAAACTTAACATTGACCGTTAAAAACCGTTATTTTCTAAATTTACACCGCTATTGATAAAATTCGATGTGCGTATGTCCAGTAACGGTAAGTAATTTTGCAACATGGATGGGACAGGGTAGGGGGATGAAAAGGGAGGAATGAGAGGGGCCAGAAAAATGATTGTACAGTGCAAAGCCTGATACACTATTTTTACATTAGACACAGACCCGTTGAAATAAACCACTTCTGCACAAAGTCTATTCCTACAAAATTAAGGGCAGTCAGAAGAATGGGAATGGGAACAGTGAGTGCAGGCGGAAAATCGAGCGAGTAAAGCATCTCGACGTGCTAGGGAAGATCCAGAGGAAAGGGGCCAGAGGCAGGCGGAAAACAATAGAATGTATAAGAGAGAGAGAGAGAGAGAGAGAGAGAGAGAGAGAGAAGAGAGAGAGAGAGAGAGAATGTGTATTTGTGTGGGGGGAGGGGGTGGGAAGATGTTGGGGGGGGGGGGGGGAGAGATTGATTGTAAATCAAAACAATTAATACATGTTTGCCGTCACGTGAGTATCGCAAAGAATGTTCATATCCCCTGCTAGTATATATATCGGATATATATACTGCTAGTATATATATCGGATATATCCAGAGAATCCTCACCGCTACCAGTGATGAGAGAAGAAGTGGAAGAAGCCATCCGCAGCCTTCCAGCAGGGAAATCACCTGGAGCAGACAATATTCCAGCAGAGCTGCTCAAACATGGAGGGAAGGAATTGGTCACTCTAGTAACATCGATTTGTCAGAAGATCTGGGAGACAAAACAGTGGCCCACAGAATGGACTCAATCACTCATCATCCCCCTGCCCAAAAAGGGGAATCTACGCCAATGCCAGAACTACAGAACAATAAGTGTCATTAGCCACACCAGTAAAATCATGCTCAGAGTCATCTTGAATCGACTGAAGAAAGAGGCGGAAGAACACCTGGCGGAAGAACAAGCTGGATTCAGGGCAGGCAGAAGCACAGTAGAACAGATCTTCACCTGCCGGATACTGATGGAGAAACATCTGCAACATCAGAGAGACCTGTTCCACAACTTCATTGACTTTAGGAAAGCGTTTGACAGGGTGTGGCACGGGGGTCTGTGGCAGGTGCTCAGAAAGTTTGGCATAGAGGAGGGTCTCGTCCAAACCATCCAGGCGCTGTATAACACCGCCAGCGGCGCAGTCCTCCTCAACAACCAGATAGGGGACTACTTCAAGACCACAGTTGGAGTCCGTCAAGGCTGCCTGCTATCTCCCGTACTGTTCAATCTCTTCCTAGAAAACATCATGCGTGAAACCCTCCATGACTTCCACTCCACTGTCTCCATCGGAGGAAGAACCATCAATAATCTGAGGTTCGCAGATGACATCGACCTGATGGGTGGCAGCAACGAAGAACTACAAGACCTGACAAAGAGACTGGAAGAAAGGGCAGGTGCATATGGAATGGAAGTGAGCACAGAAAAAAGCAAAGTCCTGGTCAACAGCACAACCAACACTTATGCTGAAATCTACATGAACGGGCAACAGCTTGAAGAAGTGGACGCTTTCAAATACCTTGGCGCCACTCTTACCAAAGACGGTCGCTCTACAACAGAAATCAAGACCAGACTAGCGATTGCAACAGCAGCAATGGCAAAGCTAAACAAGATCTGGAAGAGCAGGGAGATCAGCTTTCCTACGAAGATGAAGCTGTACAAATCCCTGGTGCTGTCCATCCTGCTGTATGGCTGCGAAAGCTGGACCATGACAGCAGAGACCACCAAGAGAATCCAGACGTTTGAAACTAAATGCTTCAGGCGCTTGCTCGGGATCCCTTGGCAAGACCGGAAGACGAACGACCTTGTGAGGAGCCAAATAACATCACTTGCAGGCCCCCAAGAACCCCTCTTGGCAATAGTCAAGAAGAGGAAGCTGTCGTGGTTCGGGCATGTCATACGCCACAACTCACTGCCCAAAACAGTCCTCCAGGGCACGCTGGAAGGCGGCAGACGAAGGGGACGACAAGCCAAATGCTGGATGGACAACATCAAAGAATGGACCAGGATGGATGGCCCCACGCTGATGCGACAGGCAGAGGACAGGGCCGGATGGCGGCGCCTGGCTTCGAGAGTGTCTCTCATCTCTCCTCTACGCCCATCATGGGCAAGAGAATGATGATGACATATATATATATATATATATATATATATATATATATATATGTGTGTGTGTGTGTGTGTGTGTGTGTGTGTGTGTGTGTGTGTGTGTGTGTGTGTGTGTGTGTGATAGACTCTCCACCTCTGTCCTATAGCATAAAGTACATTTCAAACTGCCTTCACACACTGCGACATATTTATAGCACCCCCCCCCCCCCCCCACTTCCTCCTGCCAATTACTTATATATGTC
>CM065744.1:6436519-6449019 GCA_033310375.1 Conus canariensis | reverse complement strand
ACAGACAGACAGACAGAGACAGACAGACAGACAGATATAGACACACAGACAGAGAGAGAGAGAGAGAGAGAGAGAGAGAGAGAGAGAGAGAGAGGGGGGGGATGGGGGAAGGGCGTATCGGCAGGGAGGGGGGAGTTAAGGATGAATGCAAGAAGACAGAAGACGGACAGATGCGACATGGTTTGACTTTGGGCCAGTAAAACCAAAGAATCAGTCAACCAATCCTACACAAGGGGACTGAAAAGGAGAGAGACAGAGGGAGAAAGAGGACCCCCCTCCTCCTCCCCATCCCCCCCCCCCCCGGCCCTGATGCCCCCCCCCCCCTTCACAATTCAGTTTAATTAATCTGTCTCAAGTTTGGACATTTTCTTTGTTTCTTTCTTTGTCTGTATGTTTTTTTTTTCTTCTTCTCATCGTTGTTCATAGTTTAAAAGAAAAAATCCTTATTCGTTCTGTCTTGGTTTCCATCCACTGATTAGCTATATATTACTGATTAGCTATATATTACTGATTAGCTATATATTACTGATTAGCTATATATTACTGATTAGCTGTATATTACTGATTAGCTATATATTACTGATTAGCTATATATTACTGATTAGCTGTATATTACTGATTAGCTATATATTACACATTCATTGGTCTGTGTGTTCCTTGTCGATAGGCTTATTTATTCAAAAACAAGCGGTGTATATTGGAACATGATTTTTATTTTTCAACGGTACCATTTTTACAGCAGATATTAACATTGAATTCATAAATGAAACGAATGAGAAATACGTAGAAAATGAAAGAAACAACAAACAGACAGTAAAAAAAAAAAAAAAAAAAAAAAAAGAAATTTGACACTGAAATCAATCAGAATTAAATTACCAAAACGATCTCCGCCTTTATTTTGATATCAGTTTCTTCCTTCGCAGTTTAAGCGATCTCACCCATCACAAAAAAAAAACAAAAAAAAGAAAAGAAAAAAAAGAAAAAAAGAAAAAAGAAAAATAAAGTAAAAAAGAAAGAAAGCCGGCTCGACGATATCCTTTTGTGTAAATGTAAATTGAACATGCACATGATTGCAGCATTTTCTGTCCAGGGTTTTCTTTCTGTATCCGTTCACACAAAAACAAACCAACCAACAAACAGACAAACACACAATTCACTGACATACACACAAACAGCAAGGAAAACAGTGACAGTGAAAACGAGTGGAACACATTTTGACCACAGACAGACAGACAGAGAGACAGACAGCATTTCTTCGTTCCCATTGTAAAGCACTCCCTGTTCTATAAGAACTGGGAGTACAAAAAGGAAGTTGTGAAGATAAACAGGTACATTTTTTTTTTTTTTTTGAAGGCAGGGAAGTTCACTCACAGGTCCGAGTCCACAGTTACAGATTAGGCCCCAAACGCTATAATCAAATTTACGATTACACTCAAAGCTTCACCTGGCTTTTGTCAGAAGATCAAACAGTAACAAAAACATATTCATTGCACAGTCCAGCCCTTGACCCACACCATATCTGACTCTGAGGCAGGTCTCATGTCTGTTTCTGTTTCTATGCAAGCACGATCCACATGACCCCTCATTTTCCTGTCGTCTGATAGACTTTTCACTCCAAATCCTAGCGCCCTACCAATGGCGTAGAAACACGAGTCCACAAGTCATGCATCGTTCTGTTATTTTAGCTGACATATGGCATTGAAAAAATTCACTGACCCCCAAAGTCCAGGATAAAATCATCGTTTTCACATGAAAAAAATAGTATTTCACAGAGCCAGGGCGACTTTCATCTGTTCAAACTTTGTTACTACTTGACCCCGAACTCTGACCTGTACACTGCAAGGAAGGCGGGAGGGAAGGGGAAGTGGAGGAGGGAGAAGGGTGAAGAGGAGGAGGCGGACATGAGAGAAATGTACTTACTTCCCTTTGGTTTGGGTTACTAGTCTTGCCGTGTTCTCTCTGTCTGTCTGTCTGTCTCTCTCTCTCTGTCTCTCTCTCTTTCTCTCTTGGATATACAGCAAATGTAAACAACTGGAACAAGAAAACCAGCAACTCTGTAACGAGCAAAGGCACTGTTCTGACACATCAAACAGTCTGAGTGAAGAAGTGGAAATACTTGAGGCCCACTCCAAAAGCAACAACGTCCGTTTCTTCAATGTCTACGAGAGCTCTCATGAAGACAAAAAGACATGCCGCGAAAAAGCCGTCAAGCTTTTGAATAGGTTTTATACAAACAAAACATGGACTGTTGCTGACATAGAGTGTGCCTACCGACTTGGCCAGAGGCAACACAATCAAAACCGTCCACGTGTTCTGCTGGTACGTCTCCACACTTTCCCCAACAAACTCATGCTTCTGGAAGACAAAGAAAAAAGAAAACAGATGGCAGATGAACTTGGTGTCCGTATTGCCTCTGACCTGACCACCCGACAACACAGAGCAATACAGCAACATATGCAGAATGGGAGACATGCATACTTCCACAATGGACGTCTGCAGTTCAGAAGTCGTCGTCCTGGTGGACCAGGCCATCAGAGATCGGCCCACAACACCAAGCCGGCGTCCCTTCCCAGGGAAATGCCCAGAGAAAGACGCTATGCTGAACGGACATCCAACGAACGGTGTTCCAGACCTTCGTCTTCTCCACCCCCCATCTCCGACATGGCAGAATATCCGTCACTTTCAAAGCAACAACCACCGCCTAGTCATGAACAGCTGATGCAGTCTGCAGGAACTCCGGGGACATCTGTGATGATGGTGTTGTTGGGAGGGAAGCTGATCCAGAAAGCAACAGACTGGACAGATCCTGTGAAATTCTGTCCCCTCCCAATGAGAGAATTGAGGTTCCGGCTTCCCTGACTGACGTCAAGATTCCTACCGGCCACCCCGCTCGTGAATCAACCGGTCCATCTGTGGTGAACGATGCAGTCCCCCAGCTTCATCAGGACGGCACCAGTCAAGATGTTTCCGGCTTTCTGAATCATGAACTGTCACCTGTCTTGTCCCAGTCTGCACATGCTTCCTCCGGTCCTGACCATCCCGCTGACATCAGCCTGTTCGATGCCGAAAGTCAGACATTTGTTAAACAGAGATTCACTTTGGAAGGAGAACCATGTGACAAAACAAATGAATTCTGGCTCCCACAGAGCAGTGTGCACAATAACAATGACAGTCAGGATAATCCATCAGTTAACACTGAGAGAATCACACAGTCAGAGTCCTTTCTTGCCATTGAGAATGAACTCAAACAAACGCCAGTTGTTGGCCCTCAAACACGCAGCAAGGTTAAATGCAGACAAACACAACTCACTGAATCATTTAGAAGCACTCCAAGAAATAAAGATGTTAATTGCGATGTCAACAGCTAGGGACTCGGCCATGCCCATGTTCATAAAAGTAATGTCCAAAATTATCTGTCTTTCGTCACATACAATATAGAAGGACTGACTTGTCTGTATGACCCAAGCATCAGGTCATACCTGCGTACGTTTGATTTTGTCTTCCTTTCTGAAATTTTCTCTGCAAAATTTCCAGATTTTCTTTTCCCAGATTATAACGTTTTTCTTTCACCTCCAGTCAGACTGACAAGCTCTGTTACAGCAAGACTATCTGGTGGTGTTGCAATGCTTGTAAGAAAACAGTTGAAAAATATGATATCTTTGATTCATGTGGAGTTTGACAACTGTATCGTACTTAAGCTGTGTAAGACACATACAGGTTTAAAGACAGACTGTATTTTGCTTGGTATGTATTTGCCTCCATCCCAGAGTACGTATTATAATGAAACTGATATTTACAATGGCGTGTCTTTGCTTGAACAATGTCTGTTAGATACCTTTGAAATTACTGGTGATCTTCCTGTTTTGATATGTGGTGACTTTAACGCAAGAACTGGTGGAAAAAATGGGCGAGATGTTCTGTTTTTCGACATCGATCCTGACATCTCTTTTGACGATTCTGTCCATATACGGTCATCTAAAGATTCCATTGTTAACCAGTTCGGAACATATTTACTGGATGTTTGTGACCAGTTTAATTTAGTAATATTGAATGGTTTGTTATCTGGTGATGAAGAAGGGGACTTTACTTACATAGCTCACAATGGAGCAAGCATCATTGACTATTTTATTCTGTCTAGATGTATCCTGGACCTTGGACTCAGCATTTATGTTTCTCCTAGAGTGGAATCCAAACATATGCCTATTGAGTTGAAACTTAAATTATATCCACCAAATGAAACTGCTCCGAGTTCTAACAGACAAACAATAGTAAAATACATTTGGAATGCTGAGAAAAGTTCCGAGTTTAAATCAAAGTTTTATTCAGAAGAAGTATTGTCACTGATGGCAAGCGCATTCGGCTTGATTGACATCAATATCAATGATGCCTTGATAAAATTTAATGAAGCTATGCATAAAGCAGGCTCAGTTATGCAAAAACAGATCACGTTGGGCGACAAAAATAATAATGCATGGTTTGATAGTGAATGCTGGATCAAACGTCGTTTTCTGAGACAAACTCTACGCAAGTTCAAAACATCTCAAAAGTCGCCAGAAAAGGCTGAGGAAGAGAGAATACAATATATAAATAAAAGGAAAGAATATAAGCATGTTCTTGCAGAAAAAAAAAGAAAAACACAAAGAAAAAGTTCTTAACGCACTTCACTCAAGTTCTAAAGAACCAAGCATTTTTTGGAAAACGGTCAGATCTTTAACGAAGAAAGAATTCACACAAAGTAGCATTACTCCAGATTCGTGGTATAACCACTTTAAGGATTTGTTTTCTTCCAGTGTCCATAATCACAATTTGGAGGAAAACCACGTGGACGTGGATACAAATGATGATGGTTCTGTAGTGATTGAAAATCTAGATTGTGATATTACAGAAGACGAAATACTTGTCGCCCTTAGAGCTTTGAAAAATAACAAAGCTCCTGGACCAGATGGTTTGATAAACGAATTTTATAAATATTCTAGTCCGTACGTAGCACCATTCCTTGTTAAATACCTAAACAAACTTTTTGAATCAGGAGTTTTTCCAGATGAATGGACAGAATCTGTAATCCATCCTTTGCATAAAAAAGGGGATATTGATTGCCCCGACAACTACAGAGGCATTTCCTTGTTAAACGTATGTAGTAAGATTTACAGCTACATTTTGAATAAACGTCTCACTGCATGGGCAGAGGACAACGATATTATACATGAAGCGCAGGCTGGATTTCGTCGCAATTACAGTACAATAGACCATGTTTTCACTCTTTTAGCTTTAGTACAGAAGCAACTTCTTAGCCATTGTAAACTTTATGTCGCATTTATTGACTTTAAAAAGGCCTTCGATTTAGCAGATAGAAATTACTTGTGGACAGTCCTTAAGAAACACGGAATTAATGGTAGAATGTACAGAGCAATCAAGAGCATGTACAGTGTTGTGAAAGCTAGAGTAAGAGTAGGTAGTGATTTGACAGACGCGTTTTTATGTCCTCTTGGAGTAAAGCAAGGTGAAATATGTAGTCCCATTCTGTTCTCTTTTCTGATCAATGAATTGGCTAATGATGTCCACACTTTAGGAAAACATGGCATCAAGTTGTCACCAGATGACATTTTGGAAATCTTTATACTTCTTTTCGCTGACGATGTAATTCTTTTGTCTTATTCTGTGACTGGCCTTCAGCAACAACTGAATATTTTAAAAAATACAGCTAGCAGACTTGGTCTTCAAGTGAACTTTGACAAATCTAAAATAGTTATTTTTAGAAATGGTGGATACATTTCATCAAAAGAAAAATGGTTTTACGGCGATAGAAAGATTGAGATTGTCAACAGCTATAAATACCTTGGTGTTATTTTTTCTACTGGCCTGACATTTTCATACGCTTTGGAAGACATGGCTCTTAAAGCTAAGAAGGGTGTTCTTTGCATTTTAAAATTGCTGTGGACAGTTGGTGACCAGTCTCCTTCATTATTTTTTAAGTTATTTGACTGTCAGATCCAACCAATGCTCACTTACGCTTCTGAAGTATGGGGTCTTACGGCGGATCATACCATTATTGAAAGGGTGCATATGTTTGCGCTTAAAAGATTCCTGAACGTCAGTATCAGGACGCCTAATGCCCTGATTTATGCTGAAACTGGGAGGTATCCTCTTTACATATGTACTAAAACCAAATGTATAAAATTTTGGCTTAAATTAATAACAATGCCTGAAGGTCGACTCCCTTACAGGGCTTATAAAATGTTAAATAATCTTCATTGTAAAGACAAGAATAACTGGGTTTCTAATGTTTGCTTCACATTGTACCGCTATGGATTTGGTCACGTTTGGGAAAATCAAGGAGTATCTCATATTAATGTTTTTCTGTCTGAATTCAAACAGAGATTAATAGATTGTTTCCTGCAGAACTGGAATGGTGACGTTTCAGGAGAACGATTCTCTTTTTATACCTCTTTCAAGTCAGTTCCTAGTCTTCCGCAATCTGTGTTTAACATAAAGAACATTGCTGTTAGAAAAGTGCTCTTACGTTTCAGACTAGGTGTGTCACCACTGAAGAGTCATAAATATCGTTATAATGCCCGGTCACCTGACACAACGTTTTGCCCGTTTTGTAAAGATGTTCCAGAATCTGAACTTCACTTTTTACTTGTGTGTCCAAATTATTGCGACATCAGAGAAAAATATTTACCTCGCAAATTTTTCGCGCGACCATCAGCGTTTACAATGACCCTTTTAATTGCGAGTGAGAAATATTGTAATGTAGTTGGCTGGTACCTTTTTGAATCTTTGAAAAAGAGATTTCTCGATATGGAACGATCTTCAAACAATAATTTAGACCGAATATAACTTATAAAATAGTGTAAAACCTTTCATCATATGCTGATAGAACAAATGAGTGCCCAGAATCATTGTTGTTTTTAACCGGCACCGGAACAACATAACGTACACAAACAATCGGAATTCTAATATCGTTTCTGTTTCATATATTCATACATACACACCGTCATAAATATTCTCATATTTGCAAATATTATGGTAATCTATACGATTTGCGCATGCGTGCGTGCGTATGCGTATGTGAATATATGCGCGTACATGTGTTAGTCAACGTTATTGTGCATCTGTGTAGTGTGTGTCCGGTTTACGTATACATATATATACGAATGTATTGATATATATATATATATATATATATATATTTTTTTTTTTTTTTTTTTTTTTTTTTTCAAGTTAGTTGCATTCCCCTTATTTTGAAGTAATCCCACCTCCATGACATGGGCATATGGCCTAGTTCATTAAATGTTCTGAGTTCTGAGTTCTCTCTTTCTCTCTCTCTCTCTCTGTCTCTGTCTCTCTGTTTGTCTGTCTCTCTCTCTCTGTCTCTCTCTGTCTGTCTGTCTCTCTCTCTTTCTGTGTGTGTGTGTGTGTGTGTGTGTCTCTCTCTCTCTCTGTCTCTGTCTGTCTGTCTGTCTCTCTCTCTCTCTCTCTCTCACACACACACACACAACCTACACACCCGTGCACGCGCGCGCACACACACACACACATACACACACACATAGACACAAACACGCACGCACGCACGCACGCACGCACACACGCACACACACACACACACACACACACACACACACACACACACACACACACACACACACACTGACTGACTGAAATCATTTGTCAGATTAACCTTTGCTTACCGACATCTATCAGAATAGTGATAGCTTTACGACTTTTGATTTTAAATACAAACAAACAAACAAGCAAAGAAAAAAGGTATATTTGGAGAAAACTGGAAGAACAAACAAAATTCAACTCAAGTGAAATCTGATAAAGTATTCATTAGGAAAGCTCTCTCTCTCTCTCTCCTCTCTCTCTCTCTCTCTCTCTCTCTCTCTCTCTCTCTCTCTCTCTCTCTCTCTCTCTTTCCGTAAAGCGTTTGATTCTGTTAATAGAAACTTGCTGTGGACCACATTGCGCAAAGAAGGTGTAAATGGTAAAGTGTATAGGGCCCTTAGAAGTGTATACAACTCGGTGCTTGCTTACGTCCGAGATAAAGGTATGTATTCTGACTTATTTGAATGCCCACGTGGAGTTAAACAAGGATGCCTTTTAAGTCCCCTGCTGTTCTCATTTTTTATCAATGAACTGGCTACGGAAGTAGTTAAAAAGGGAAAACATGGTGTTCAGTTAATTCCAGGTGCTATTGATGTATTTCTGATGTTGTTTGCGGATGATGTTATTCTTTTAGCAGATACTACAGTGGGACTACAAAATCAATTAAATGCACTGAAAGAAGAAGCTGATAGATTAGAGCTTACAGTAAATCTGGACAAAACTAATGTAATCGTTTTCCGGAAAGGGGGTCATCTTTCAGCCCACGAAAAGTGGTTTTATGGAAACAATGAGATTAGTGTATCAAATTCATATAAATATCTTGGTCTTTTCTTCACCACAAAGTTGAGCTTACAAAAGACATGGGTTGAAACCTATAGAAAAGGAAAAAAAGGCACGATAGAAATCTTAAGATCTTTAAAAAAATTAAATTGTATTGACTTCTCTCTTTTTTGGAAACTCTCTGACTCTCAGATTGAACCAATGTTAACGTATGGTGCTGAAGTATGGGGTTTATTCAACAACAGTGAAATGGAGAAGGTTCATACATATGCAATCAAACGTTTTCTATCGGTACCATTGCATTCGCCAAATAAAATGTTATATGGTGAAACTGGTCGGTACCCCTTATATGTTAGAACCTACATAAAATGTATTAAATATTGGCTTAGATTACTACAACTTCCGATGAAAAGATTGTGCAAACAAGCTTATGAAATGATGTTGATTCAGATGGAAAATGGAAAGCAAAATTGGGCATATTCTGTAAAGAACGTGTTAGCTACACATGGGTTCGGGATTGTTTGGATGTGTCAAGATGTTGGACATGAACAAGTGTTTTTGTCCGAATTTAAAGATCGGTTAATCTCGTGTTATAAACAAGACTGGCATTCTCATTTGGAAGAATCGGACAAGTATACATGGTTCTTTTCTTTTAAGAATGTTTTTCAAACGGAAAATTATATCAGAGTTGTAAACAATAAATGGCACAGATCCATTTTCGCTCGATTTAGAACAGGAACGTTAGGTTTACATGCCAGTGTAAGATGGTTCTTAGCTGGTACATCTGATTCCCCCTGTCCCATGTGTGGTGCATCAACTGAAGATGAGACACATTTTCTATTCCATTGTAAATTTTACGAAGACATCAGGAAGTAATGTTCGGTTCTGAATATGGACTCTCCCAAGAATTTGGACATTGTCAGCATACTCTCAACAAATGACAAAAGAAACATACGGTCACTCGCTAGGTTTGTTTCCCTTGCTTGGGACCGTCGGAATAAAAACTTAATGCCAGAAATATAGACTTAAAAAACCACAGTTATTCTTTTTAGTATAATAACCGGTGAAACATAATTATTATGATTTCTTTGATGTTTACGTTGAATGATCGATTTTCCTAATACAATTCCTATTTAGCTCGTGATGTATCGCTAAATGTGGCACGATCAGTTCGTGCGCACGCTGATGCCTTTGTGTGTGTGTGTGTGTGTGTGGTGTGTGTGTGTGTGTGTGTGTGTGTGTGTGTGTGTGTGTGTGTGTTTGTGTGTGTGTGGTGTGTGTGTGTGTACGCATGTGCAAGCGGGTGTGTGTTTGTGTGTATGAGGGGGTGTGTGTACGCGTGCGAGAGTGAGCGTATTATATGTGTGAGTGTTTATATATTTTGTATATGCATATTTGTAAATTTTGTTTTTCATTATGACATGTGATTGCTTTGAAAATATTGCTAAATTTCTAAATGTTGAATGTAAAAGCCTAAATGAACCAGTACTGTTTCCTACACACTTTGTTATATTTCTTCCCTGTTGTCGCTGAAATAATGGCGAAATGTTTATTATTCCCCCCATGCCAGTAGGATTGTATAGTCAGTGGCATTAAACTTTTTTCAGTGTCAGTGTCAGTGTCAGTCTCTCTCTCTCTCTCTCTCTCTCTCTCTCTCTCTCTCTCTCTCTCTCTCATTATTATTACCCCCCCCTTTCCCTGAGGTATACACATGAAGTGAAGAAAAAAAAAGTTGCGAGTATATCTGCCCACCTACTCTCTCTCTCTCTCTCTCTCTCTCTTCTCTCTCTCTCTCTCTCTCTCTCACGCGCACACACACACGCAAACACACATACAGAGAGAGAGAGAGAGAGAGAGAGAGAGAGAGAGAGAGAGAGAGAGAGAGAGAGAGAGAGAGAGACATACATTTACAACACCCAAACTCGGTTTATTGATTTTCAGACGCATTTTAGAGAATGTTATATTCTATGGACGGAATGCAAAGTGTAAGCATGCTATTTTGGAATCACAGCCCTTCATTAAAGTGAAGTTAGAATGTTTTCCATGGCTTTTCATCACGTTTTCCACATTATTCAAATTCACTTGTTCCAAAATCTAGTTGTGGTACACTTGTTTGTTTTATAAATCAGTTTTGTGGAAGGTATGTTTCGGGGAAAACTGCGTATTGGAAAAAAAAGACCCTGTTTTTGTCCCCTAGTTTCTGTCTACTTGGTGAACACATTTCATGGCTTAGATCAGTTCAAATGAGCGTGCGAACACCCACCCGCGCATCAACTCACACACACACACACACGCGCGCGCACACAATTAAATCGAGAACCACACAGGTACACACACACAGACACACAGACACAGGCACAGACACACACACACACACACACAACACCACACACACACACACACACACACACACACACACACACCTCCCCCCCCCACACACACACACACATATACACACACCATTTGTCATATTGAACATCTACTAACGAAAAACAAAAAAAAAGTTTAGATTTTTAAAACGTAGTCAGTAAACGACATTGGAGTTAAGATGTTCAGCATTAAAACAACTTTCATTTTGTCTTGTGCGATCCAGGCAACAATAATGTTAAAAATGAAGTTGCTTTAACAGCTGCTATAGATTTTCCGAAACGGGCAAAAAATATGACTTCCCTTACAACGATTGGAACTCATACTTCTGCTTTATTCCAACGGTCAGAAATGGATTTGAAGGAAATGGTATAAAGTCAGAAATGGATTGGAAGAAAATGGTGTAGTCAGAAATGGATTGGAAGAAAATGGTATAAAGTCAGAAATGGATATGAAGGAAATGGTATAAAGTCAGAAATGGATTTGAAGGAAATGGTATAAAGTCAGAAATGGATTTGAAGGAAATGGTATAAAGTCAGAAATGGATTGGAAGAAAATGGTATAAAGTCAGAAATGGATTGGAAGAAAATGGTGTAAAGTCAGAAATGGATTGGAAGAAAATGGTGTAAAGTCAGAAATGGATTGGAAGAAAATGGTGTAAAGTCAGAAAGAAAATTTCTCCCTTGCCAACCATGGGAACTTCAGATGGCTAATTTAAGACATCAATCATTGTTCCTTACGAAAACATGACAATGATAATATTCTTGGTCCCATAAGTAAAGTATAAACAGTCACCACCCTGATCATGCAAAAGTTTACACGGACGGATCTCTGTTGGACAAACCATGAAACGGGAGCAGCTTTCATGATTCCTTCTTTAAAAGTGGAAAGATTTTTTTTTGATGTTAGAAGAAACAGATCCATTTGCACGGCAGAGTTCACAGCCATTCTTAAGGCCCTGTCTATAGTAACTCGATTTACCTAAATGAGCTAGGTAAACTAAATTCTACAGAATTTGAAAAGAGAGGGGTTAGTTACCGCCAAGGACACAGACAAACAAGAGTACAGGACTAGACACAATGCGTTTCGACCTCTTGGGTCTTCTTCAGGCGAAAACACCAAAACGCAATGCACTGTGTCTAGTCCTGTACTCTTTGTTTGTCTGTGTCCTTGGCGGTCACTAACCCCTCTCTTTTCAAAATTTGCTTCATTTTCCACCCTCAGTCATTGTTTTGAAACTTGAAATTCTACAGTTAAACAACATGTCCTACTTGAAATCAAGTATCTAATACATCTCCTACTTTTGGGAGGTAATTGCATTGCATTCTGCTGGGTGCCCTCGAGTTGTGGAATCCATTATAATGAAAGAGTTGACAGACTGGCTAAATGTGGAGCAAAACGTGCTGACTATGCATACAGCTTAAATATTCCTCCGTCTCTTGTGGAGAGATATAGATAATTACAAAAAAAGCGTGTTGGGAGCACTTTAGATAGAAGCTATAAGATTAATGTGAACCATCACAGTATGATACTATTTTAAGAACTCGTAATGGCTTGTATCACGTGAGATCAATGACCTATTTGATGTACAGACTTAAAACTCAATGCTTTTATTACCAAATTTACTGATGCCGTAAACTGTATTTATGGTGAAATAATATCAAATACGCATATACTTCTCAAACGTAAAAAGTTGAAGCATTTTTTATTTTTTTTGGTCTGCTTTCTCCTGAATATTCACT
>CM065744.1:6429019-6431519 GCA_033310375.1 Conus canariensis | reverse complement strand
ATCTAGAATTGAGTGTTTATGTTCGGACCTCTTAACGCTAAGCAGATTTTTATACTGTCTCCTTGAAATCACATACATATATCTGTAATATATCATTTATAGCTTTTTACTATCATTGTCAACATCATTTTTTACAATACTGTCGCAAACTCTGCGAAATGTTCGTAAAGCTTTACGTACTTCACGTCTTTTTTTCTGCACATTCTCTGTCAAACCATGGCTTTTGTCTGAAACTATCTACCCTGAACGTCTTTAACATACTTTTCCCAGCCTTCTTGAGACCACCAATGAATGAGGCTAATGAGGCATCAATATCAAGATCTATTAAATTACTAGCATCTTGAATTACTTTCTTAACATCATTATCATTAAACATTGCACAATAATCATTTTTCTTTTCATTATTCTACACAAACTTAGTAACTTTACTTATCGTAGAATGGGTCGAGGTGGGTTTCAGTTCAATGGCCTTAGGTACTTCAAGAAATATTTCTACAGACATATGTTTTGAGTCAGTTCTGGGAATAACGTTTAAATATGAACCCGCATGAAACATACATTCAGATAAATAAAGTAATCAATAACACTACATCCATTATAGGCAATGTAAGTGAAGTTTCCCCCCTCATCACCCAAAACAAGTCCGTTCATCATAATCAGGTTATATTGATCACATATTTGAAGTAAATATTTACCAAATTCATTTGTATAACACCATCCTTTGACTCCCTACGAAATCTTGTACACAGCTTTGAATACTCTGCATTTTCACCAATAAAGTCGTCTATGGAGAAATCAGCAACATTACCATTGCCTGTTTTGGCATTCAAATCTCCAAAAACAATGAGAGGCAGTTCGCCATATTCTTCAAATATTCTTGGATAACTGTATCGCTGATTTATTTGAAGAGAGAGAGAGAGAGAGAGAGAGAGAGAGAGAGAGGAGGGGGAGAGAGAGGGGAGGAGAGAGAGAGAGAGAGAGGGTAGAGAGAGAGAGGGAGAGAGAGAGATAGAGAGGGTAGGGAGAGAGAGAGAGAGGGGGGTAGGGAGAGAGAGGGGGTAGGAAGAGAGAGAGAGAGAGAGGGTAGGGAGAGAGACAGAGAGAGAGAGAGGGTAGGGAGAGAGAGTAGGGAGAGAGAGAGGAGAGAGAGAGAGAGAGAGGGTAGGGAGAGAGACAGAGAGAGAGGGAGAGAGAGAGAGATAGAGACGGTAGGAAGAGAGAGAGAGAGAAAGGGGGTAGGAGAGAGACACAGAGAGAGAGAGAGAGAGAGAGAGAGGGAGAGGGTAGGGAGAGAGAGAGAGAGAGAGTAGGGAGAGAGAGAGAGAGAGGGTAGGGAGAGAGAGAGAGAGAGAGAGAGAGAGAGGGTAGGGAGGAGAGAGAGAGAGAGAGAGGTAGGGAGAGAGAGAGAGAGAGAGAGAGAGAGAGAGAGAGAGAGAGAGAGAGAGAGAGAGAGAGAGAGAGACGCTTCAGATACGTGTTTATTGACAGTGGCCTACACAGCCTTTATGTCAAGGGGTATACATGAATATTTGCAGCGCCGAAAAAAGAAAGTGTATGATGCAAAGAAGCATACATTGCAACGGATGACGTAAATGTTAATGATGAGGCTCGAAGCCATGTAGAAGAAAAAGAAAATAATGTCGTGCTTTTTCGTCACTCAAAATGAACATTAAAAAAAAAAAGTCACAGACATGATCATAAACACAAGTGCCTCACCCAGAGACATATATTCACTGTTATAAATCTTTCCTGCACTGTCACATCTATCATCACCGTCCGCTTCATCATTAGCTAGACTAGTGCAGAAAACAAACCTTTTTTTTTAAAAAATAAGGACATCAAGCTTGAGGAATACATAAAAACAAACAACTCAAACAGAAGTTTTTACACACACACACACACACACACACACACACACACACACACACACACACACACAGAGTCATAACATGAACCTCTTATCATTCAAAGATTTCAGGCAGTGCCAAGTCTGCCAGTTAGTTTCATGATATCAAACTTAAAACGAAAACAACTATATTCCGCCCAGCGAAAGAGACACACAATTCACAAAACAAATCACGACGCGTTTCGACCTATTTGGTCTTCTCCAGACAAGACAAACAACATTGAAGACAATGAATACGAAGAACGAACCAATCACTTATTTCCTCAAATTAGGCGCAAGATGGACGTGGAATCATTGATGGATGTTGAAGAATAATAATATCAGGTTAGTTGTCATCACTTATTCTTAGTATTTTCGCTCCCCCCCCTCCCCCCACCCCCCTCTTCTGATTTTTGTACGGGAGATCCCGACCTCATCTCCTTCTCCCCCTCCCTCCTCCAGGTTCCTTCGCCAGGGAATCTTTTCAAGGCACGTAACTTGAGTTCTTTCTACTTGCTAACAACTCTAGAAAAACAAAACAAAACAAAACAAAACAAACAAACAAACAAACAAACAAACAAACAAACAAAAACCGAAAACAAAAACAAAAACTAA
>CM065744.1:6421519-6424019 GCA_033310375.1 Conus canariensis | reverse complement strand
AGGACTTTTGGCCACAACCTAACGGACCTAGAAGAAAACAAGGGGAAAAGAGAGAAACTTTTAAAGACAAACAAAATGGACTCGGAAAGCGTACATAAGAGACATTTGAAAATAAAAGGACTTTTAAACATAAACAAAAGGGACTTGAAACACAAAAGGGGACACGCACGCACACACACACACACACACACACACACACACACACACACACACACACACACACACACAACACGTATGTATATTAACGTGCGCGCACACACACACACGCACATACGTATACACACACACACACACACACACACGCACACACACGCACACACACACACATACACACACACACACACACACACACACACACACCTGAACGCATACATACGCACGCACGCACGCGTTTATGCACACATATGCGCGCGCACACACACACACACATACAAACACACACTCACACACAACACACACACACACACACACACACACACACACACACACGCATGCACACACACACACACACATAGTCACTATCATTTGATCAGCGAGAACTGACTCACAACCCCATAATGGGAACAGGTGCGCCTTTGAATAAAGCGGCGCTTTGAAAAACAACAACAACAACAACAACAACAACAACAACAACAACAACAACAATCCAGTACTGAGTCCGACAGACTTGCGCACCGCATACGACAACAGTGACCCAAAGAGCAAGCAGATGATGATGTTTTTTTTTAGAGCACACAGCGGCTGTTTTAGAGCAAACGATGTCGAGCAGAACTAACAGACACTGCAGACTGCCGGTTGAAGCAAGAGAAGAGGTCAACAACAACAACAACAACAACAACAACAACAATCGCTTTCGGTTTGTCTTCAAAAGTCTCTTTGATTTCCGTTGAAACGTTCTTTCGGTTTGTCTTCAAAAGTCTCTTTGATTTCCGTTGAAATGTGCTTTCGGTTTGTCTTCAAAAGTCTCTTTGATTTCCGTTGAAACGTTCTTTCGGTTTGTCTTCAAAAGTCTCTTTGATTTCCGTTGAAACGTTCTTTCGGTTTGTCTTCAAAAGTCTCTTTGATTTCCGTTGAAATGTTCTTTCGGTTTGTCTTCAAAAGTCTCTTTGATTTCCGTTGAAATGTGCTTTCGGTTTGTCTTCAAAAGTCTCTTTGATTTCCGTTGAAATGTTCTTTCGGTTTGTCTTCAAAAGTCTCTTTGATTTCCGTTGAAATGTTCTTTCGGTTTCTCTTTCAAAGCCTCCTTTGCTTGTCTTCGGAAAGTCCCTTTTGTTGTCTTTGAATGTCCTTTTTGTTTGTCCTTGATTGTCCTTTTTGTTGTCCTTGAATGTCCTTTTTGCTTGTCTTTGCATGCCCTTTTTGCTTGTCTTTGCATGTCCTTTTTGCTTGTCTTTGCATGTCCTTTTTGTTTGTCTTTGCATGCCCTTTTTGCTTGTCTTTGCATGTCCTTTTGCTTGTCTTTGCATGCCTCTTTTGCTTGTCGTTTGCAATGTCCTTTTTGCTTTGTCTTGCAATGCCCTTTTTGCTTGTCCTTTGCATGCCCTTTTTGCTTGTCTTTGCATGCCCTTTTGCTTGTCTTTGCATGTCCTTTTTGTTTGTCTTTGCATGCCCTTTTTGCTTGTCTTTGCATGTCCTTTTTGTTTGTCTTTGCATGCCCTTTTTGCTTGTCTTTGCATGTCCTTTTTGCTTTCTTTGCATGCCCTTTTGCTTGTCTTTGCATGCCCTTTTTGCTTGTCTTTGCATGCCTTTTTGCTTGTCTTTGCATGTCCTTTTTGCTTGTCTTTGATGCCCTTTTTGCTTGTCTTTGCATGCCCTTTTTGCTTGTCTTTGCATGTCCTTTTTGTTTGTCTTTGAATGTCCTTTTTGTTTGTCTTTGAATGTCCATTTTGCTTGTCTTTGAATGTCCTTTTTGCTTGGCCATGTCCTGAAGAACGTGACTTTTGGCCGGCCGTGTCCCGACGAACGTGACTCTTTACCATGTCCTAGTATACCCTATGCCTACGTCCAGATATCAACGTGACTCTTCAATCATGTCCTTGTGAACGTGACACTTTGGCCATGTCCTAGTGTACCCTACACGTACGTCTAGATATCAACGTGACTCTTTAATCATGTCCTTGTGAACGTGACTCCTTAACCATGTCCTAGTGTTCCCTGTACCTATGTCTAGATATCCACGTGACTCTTCAATCATGTCCTTGTGAACGTGTGACACTTTGGCCATGTACTAGTGTACCCTATCACCTACGTCCAGATATCAACGTGACATTTTAATCTTGTCCTTGTGAACGTGACACTTTAACCATATCCTAGTGTACCCCATCACCTACGTCTAGATATCAGTGTGACTCTTTAACCATGCCCGTGTGAACGTGACTCTTTAACCATGTCCCAGTGTACCCTACCCCTACGTCCAGATATCAACGTGACATTTTAATCATGTCCTTGTGAACGTGACTCTTTGGCCATGTTCAGGTGTACTGTACATCTGAGTCTGGAT
>CM065744.1:6414019-6416519 GCA_033310375.1 Conus canariensis | reverse complement strand
ACTGAGGAGAAACAATCAGGTCTCAAAATACTGGTATCTGACCAGGAGTAATGATGTGTTAGTGAGTTTCCTCCCCTTTGGAGATGGTCTCCCCCTTGGAGACTATAAGCTTGCTGAAGGCTCATTTTGAGAAGCATTTATTATTCCTCATTCACCCATTCAAGCACATGCTGTTAGTTATGCAGAATTATCTACCACTGCAGATATGAATGCTTATCTTCCCCTGTTTTTTCAATCTAAGACATAAGAGCAAGCTTTGTTTATAATTCAGTATATATAATTGATTTATGAATTATATACCCTTCCATCCTCAAATGGATCCCCAAGCATTGGCTCAAAGGTTTGCACTTATGTTTTATACATGATTTTAGTTTTTCAGTAACTTATTTCTTTACCAAACGTCCGTTTCGTTTTATTTTTCTACCCTTCACTGGCTGCTTTGGGGGTGCTGTAGGATTCCATTTTTGAACCCTTGGTGGTGAGAATACCATGGAACTGTAGACTGTGGTATATCTCTGTTTGATGCCAAGGGAGCACAGACACAATCAGCCGTGCCTCCCTGATGAGTCCGATCCAATGGACGAAAGGCCTAGGAGCAGGTATCATGAATAGTTCTGTCCTCAAGATAAATTACAACGGTCTTCTGGTAGTGAAGGATTTTACATTTATGATATATTTCCCTGAATTTTCATTCTCATTTTCTTAACCACTCCCCACTCCTTCCCTCCCTCCGCCTCCGCTTTTGTTTTCCCTTCGAATCTTTGCCAGGTCATTAATATAATGGTGGAGGAATTGTTAGCCTGCTCTTGTGTTCTCCCACTACTAAACTGTTCAACACACACACACACACACACACACACACACACACACACACACACACACACACACATATATATATATTTTATGTATATATATATATATCAATATAATTATATATATATATATATCAGTCTCTCTCTCTCTCTCTCTCTCTCTCTCTCTCTCTCTCTCTCTCTCTCTCTCTCGAGTTCCCTATTTCGTCGATTTTGGTCAACTTTCATACGGTTAGTACTCGATTAAAACGCAGCGTATCTGTCGTTGGCATGACAGAGAAGAGCGACCGAAGGATCACAATCCAGCTCGATCTCCAAATTGATCTTTGGGGCATCAGAATGGCCACACGCCACAATTAGGATTTTGCACTAAAACACTATTATAATGCATGTAAGCCTTCTGAGGCCTACCGTGAGTTTGAGCCAGCGTTTAAAGTTAAACTGATAATTGAAAAAACAACCCCCCCCTCCTGATTATTTCCCTTGTTTTGGGAGATTTCTATCGATGAAATCACGAACAATCTTCAAATACGTGACCTTCCCCCCAGTTGACGTCATCTTTCAGGCCTGTGCACTCACCCGTGACGCCAGGTGGAAGCTTCCCAAATAGTGCCGTTCCTTTGATTGTCTTCTGTCTGCTTGGAACCACCTGGCTTGTCCCTTGATGGCCACAGGAAAGAAAATGAGGGTCAACTTTCAGACACAGTCAAATTCCTCAAAACAATCAACAACTTTCGCAAAAGACCTAGCAACAACAACAACAAAAATCTAATTGCGCCAGTCTATAAATACTAGACTCCTTAAGCAAGGCTTTGGCGCATTAATTTTTTTGGTGTGTAGCCACTCAGTTACCAGAATTACAGGTCACACGCACGCGCCGTGCAAGAAAATAAAAGGGAGATCCCTGACCTTCACCCTTTAGAAAAAGAGAAAAAAGCGTGACACTGGAGAATGAGACGTGGAAGTCTGGGGTAAAAAGCGCCTCCGTGCATGGCATTTTTCAGTTGTCCCCGACGATGGGCTACGTAGTCCACGGACTTCTCTGTCGACTCAGACTATCGTCGGCCTTGTTCATGAATTACCCCCCCCCCCCCCCGACCCCCCCTGACCCCCCCCCCCCCCCCCCTTGTGGCCAGTGGCCAGTTCTTAGTCTGAAGAGGATCGTTTGCTGGTATCTCTGGAGCTGATGGATTGGATCAGCACCACTGTCTGCACCCAGCCTTCTCTTCCACTGGTTTTGGTATTTCTGGTTGTGGATGATAGTTTGGGCTTCTCTGTAGGTCACCGGGTGGCTGAACTGCTCTATATTGATGCCCGGCTTGGACAGAGCGTCAGCCTTCTCATTCACAGAGATCCCCACAGTGGGACGGCCACTGCCGACTGCTGAGCCACCTCAGCCGAATGAAGATTGTCCACACAGATGAATGTCTGTGTGGCACTGAATCTCAGACCCCAGAACACATCCTCCAACACTGTCCAGCCCATGATGTTCCACGGCGTCAGACCTGACCAGAGGGTGCAGAACTGCAGATGCAGCTTTGAGGGAGGACGTGAAAACCTCGAGAACACTGTGGGATTGATTCATCGTGGCGACAGGATTAAAGATCTGACGAAAAAAAAAAAAAAGAAAAAAAAAAAAAAGAAAAAAAAAGTCGACAGCAGAAGAAGACACTATTTGTGTTTTTGCT
>CM065744.1:6399019-6404019 GCA_033310375.1 Conus canariensis | reverse complement strand
GATACCGACCAGTTTCTCCGTAGACTAAGGCGCTGGGTGTTTTTATGGAAACATTTAAGAATCTCTTGAGTGCAAACAAATGTACTTTTTCAATAATTGAGTTGTTTGCAGTCAAACCCCATACTTCGGCACCATAGCTAAGCATTGGCTGGACTTGACAGTCGAAAAGTTTAAAGAACAATTTCGGGGAAAGACTTTGAAACTTCCACAGTAGTTTTATAATATTGATGACTTGACGTTTTGCCTTGGATGCTAAATCCTCAAGGCAATGGGAAAAAGAAAGACCCGTGGAAAAGATAACACCTAAATATTTATACTGATTAACAATTTCTAGTTGCCTACCGTCGTAGAACCATCTTTCCCTTGAGGCGATATACCCCCCATTTCTAAACACAATAACTTTTGATTTTTCTAAATTTACGATCAAATCGAGTTTTTTCGCTGTGCTACACAAAACATTTAGTTGCTGCTGGAGACCAATGACGGTAGATGCTACGAGTGCAACATCGTCGGCAAAAAGCATAATTAGTATCTCTATGAAGTCTGGTAATAAGGGAATACCATGTTTACCGTATTGAATTATTTCTTCAGCAAGCTCATTGATGAATAGCGAAAATAAAACCGGACTGCATATTTCTCCTTGCTTCAGACCCCGGGGACACATAAAAGTGTCAGTTAAATCTCCCCCCACTTTAACCCTAGCTTTGACATCTGTGTATATGCTTTTAAGTGCATTGTACATCTTACCGTTTATACCTTTTTTCTTTAAGATTGACCAGAGTTGGTTTCTATCTACCGAATCGAAAGCCTTTTTAAAGTCAATAAAAGCAACGTATAATTTCTTGTGGTTAGATAGTTGCTTTTGTACCAGAGAAAAAAGGGTAAATATATGATCAGTAGTACTATAATTCTTTCTAAAGCCAGCCTGCACATCGTTTATTACATCACAATCTTCAATCCATTTTGTTAAACGCTTGTTTAATATGTAAGTATATAATTTTGAACTAATGTTTAAAAGAGAGATACCTCTGTAGTTGTCTGGGTTGTTTATATCACCCTTTTTGTGCAAAGGTTGAATCAGAGCTTCGCACCACATAGAAGGGAAGATGCCAAAATCAAAGAGTTTGTTGAAAAATTTCTTAAGGAAAAAGAGAATAGTGGGGGTACAATATTTATAACATTCCCCAATTAGTCCGTCTGGACCTGGTGCTTTATTTGATTTTAAAGCCTTAACTGAATCAAGAATTTCCCCTTCAGTTATACAGACATCCAATTCATCAACGTTACTATCAGCAACAGGAAAATACTCAGTTTGAAGTTCCTGAGAATTAGGACCAGAAGGAATAAGCTCATCATTAAAGACTTGTTTGAAATGCTGAAACCATTCTTCATTGGATATTGTGTTTGGTACATGAGAACTACTTTTTAAAGACCTTACAGTGCTCCAAAACCGCTTAGAATCTTTGGCGTTTTCGTTAAGTGTATTTAAAACTTGCTGTCTATATAACTGCTGCTTGTCTCGAAGTAAGTCTTTATACTCGTTTCTAATTATAGAATAGTTAAGTCTCAGTTGAACAGCATCGGGGTTGTCATTAACTTTCACCCGACTGTACGTTCTCAATGCTTGTCTCACCTGACGGCGTTTAACATAGCACTCAGAGTCAAACCATGGGCTGTGCTTGATGTTACCTGTGACAGTTTCTTTACACATTATTTGACCAGCCATAAACAGACCTTCGTTTAGTTTCTTCAGTGCACTCTCAAAATTGACATCAATCAATTCAATTGCTTCATTAAAGGTTGAATTGACCTCGTCAGACTGAAGTACACCGATAAAATCACCTTCTTTTGCTGGATCCCATGCATATTTTTTAAATTTGGTTACCTTTAACCATTTTGAAACCGTCTCCTGATTCGGACTGGGAAGCATTAGTACAAATTCAACAGGCATGTGCTTTGATTCTACCCGTGGGGTTACTTTCAATTCACGGCACAGTGGAACTAAGGATTGGGAGGAAATAAAATAATCAATAACACTTGAACCATTGTGAGCGATATAAGTGTAATCCCCGCTTTTATCACCAGGCAGAAAACCATTTAGAATAACCAACTCAAAATTCTGACAGATGATAATTAAATAAAGACCAAATTCATTAGTGGAGCAATCTTTTGATACACGAGAAAAGCAGTCATCACCGGTGGTATTTTCATTTATCAAGTCACCTAAATATACGGGTAGTTCTTGTGCGTTCAGCCGACCAGTTCTTGCATTTAAATCGCCGAGGATGATCACTGGAAGATCACCCGCTTGTTCAAAAGTATCCATCAGACATTGTTCAAGAAGGGAAACCCCATTATCAATCTCGGTATCTGCATAATAAACACTGTTAGCAGGGGGCAAATAAATTCCAATTAAAAGAACGTCAAGATCTAGAGCTTTAAGGTGGAGAACAATAGTATGGTCATATTCCACTGTAAGTTGTTTGACTAGTTTGGCATATGTCTTTCTTACAAGAAACACGATCCCTCCTGACAAACGTGCAGTAACAGCATCGGTTAATCTGATTCCAGGTGAAAGAAAAACTTCGTAATCCAAAAAGAGAAAAGAAGGAAATGTTCTTGAGAACGTTTCCGTCAAAACAACAAAATCGAACTGAGATATATAATTATTTACATCAGGGTCATAAACTGACGATACACCCTCAATATTATAAGTCAGAAAGGAGAGACTGTTTTTCTGACAAGTCTTGACACGGGCACGGCCGTTATCCTAGGTGACTTCATTGTAAGAAGGACACGGGGGCAGCAGGGAAGCACAGTTTTGTTCATTATTACGTCCAGGACTACCTCTTGAATGGGCCCTTAAAAATCTTTCTGTGAGCTGTGTCTGTCTGGTTCGTACTCGACTGCGAGTACAAGGACCGGAGCCAGAGAACTGGCCCTCGGTTTCACTGACCATCGACACCTGCCACGGAGAGGGCCTAGGGTTCTCCACCACCTCGGTACTGTGACTCTCGCCAGTGTTGAGACCCTCTGTCACTGTACCTATCACACCCTTGGACTGGTTTTCCACGTCGTGCGGAGGGTTTACCAAGGACACTCTCTGTTTTAATAGAGTCATGCTGTCATCAAGAACGTCTGGTGAATGTGATGGCAAGGTCGGTAGACCCTCTGATGTAGGGTCAGTCACTCCTGCTAGGTGCGGGTCCATGCAATCCTCAGTTGTTGTAGGAATCGACGGATCCCCACTTTGAGAAGAATCAGGACTGCAACCATGGCGGCCTGGGGACGCCTCAAGCAGGTTGCTTTGGTTTTGATTTTGTTTAGGACATGTAACAGTAGTCCTATTCCTGGGAGTACTTGTCCTGAGCAGGGTGGGGAATTCTTGCATGTTGTACATGGGAGGGGGACGAGAAGAAGACGACCAGGTTTGGGTAGAAACAGACAGCGGAGGGGGAAAGGTGGTAGTGGAAGGTGGAGGGGGATGGGTAGAAGTCAAGGAAACAGGCGAACGGGTGGAAATGGAAAATGAAGGAGAACAGGTGGAAGTGGAAGGCAGAGAGAGAGAGAGAGAGAGAGAGAGAGAGAGAGAGAGAGACAGACAGACAGACAGAGACAGAGAGACAGAGAGAGAGAGAGAGAGGGAGGAGGAAGGTCGATTAGGGGTGGTGGAGGTTGGGGGTGTGGGGTGGGGTGCGGGAGGGGGGCGGGGAGGGGCTAGTGCTGTGACGGAGGCCGTTGGAACCAAAGAGGTCGGTAAAAAAAATCTTTCTTCCATCCGTACCTCTGTGATGGGCGGAACCATATGAAATCGCTGAAGTTCATTAACAGGGGAGAGGAGGGGAGGGGGGAGGGGAGGGAGGGAGGGAGGGAGGAAGAGAGGGGAGGGAGAGAGGGGAGGGAGAGAGCGAGAAAGAGAGAGAGAGAGAGAGAGAGAGAGAGAGAGGGGGGGGGGAAGGGAGGGAGGGAGGAAGAGAGAGAGAGGGAGGGAAGGAGATAGGGAGAGACCGACGGAGAGGGAGGGAGGGAGAAAGAGTGGGAGAGGGAGGAAGGGAGTGGGGAAGGGAGAGAGAGAGAGAGAAAGAGAGAGAGAGAGAAAGAGAGAGAGAGAGAGAGAGAGAGAAGGAGGAAGGGAGAAGAGAGAGAGAGAAAAAGAGAGAGAGAGAGAGAGAGAGAGAGAGAAACTTCATTCATGTATAGGCCACTGCCCCCCTCTTGAAGGACAGCAAATAAACAGAAATAATCAGATGTAACAAAACACACAATGACATTATTAACATGATACTTTCACTCTGCGTTCAAGACAGAACAATAGAACGCAACTTACATGCTTTATACAGGTATATTGACACATTTCTAACAACTCGTTCACGTTCAGGTGACATGAGCAATGTCAATCTAAACTGATTAGGACCTTTCCTAAATCGAGAAGAAGAGAGAGAGAGAGAGAGAGAGAGAGAGAGAGAGAGAGAGAGAGAGAGAGAGACAGACAGACAGACAAACAGATGGACAGACAGACACAGAGACAGAGAGAGCATTTTCTGAACAGTCTAACCATTTTCCCATCAACTTTGAATCACTACTCAGTGAGATATACTGTGTGTATGCGATCAAAAATAACTATTAATACTCATACATTATGAGAGAGAGAGAGAGAGAGAGAGAGAGAGAGAGAGAGAGAGACAGAGACAGAGAGAGACAGAGAGAGAGAGATTGAGAGAGAAAAAAAGAGGGAGAGATTGAGAGAGAGAAAAAAAGAGGAAGAGATTGAGAGAGAGATTGAGAGAGAGAGAGAGATTGAAAGAGGGAGAGAGAGGGGGGGGACAGATTGAGAGAGAAAGAGAAATAGAGAGATTGAGAGAGAGAGTGAAAGACAGAGACGAGACAGACAGACAGACAGAGAAAGCGAGAGACAGAGAGAGAGAAACAAGCCCACAGAGACTGATCACCTCACGGACTGGTATTTGACAGTCGAAGACAGGGACGTGAACATTGCGTAT
>CM065744.1:6369019-6386519 GCA_033310375.1 Conus canariensis | reverse complement strand
TCTCTCCTCACGTGACCATATTACAATGAGAACAGGAGTGAGGTGCACCTCCTCTCTCTCCTCACGTGACCATATTACAATGAGAACAGGAGTGAGGTGCACCTCCTCTCTCTCCTCACGTGACCACATCACAATGAGAACAGGAGTGAGGTGCACCTCCTCTCTCTCCTCACGTGGCGATATCACAATGAGAACAGGAGTGAGGTGCACCTCCTCTCTCTCCTCACGTGACCATATCACAATGAGAACAGGAGTGAGGTGCACCTCCTCTCTCTCCTCACGTGGCGATATCACAATGAGAACAGGAGTGAGGTGCACCTCCTCTCTCTCCTCACGTGACCAATCACAATGAGAACAGGAGTGAGGTGCACCTCCTCTCTCTCCTCACGTGACCATATCACAATGAGAACAGGAGTGAGGTGCACCTCCTCTCTCTCCTCACGTGACCACATCACAATGAGAACAGGAGTGAGGTGCACCTCCTCTCTCTCCTCACGTGACCATATCACAATGAGAACAGGAGTGAGGTGCACCTCCTCTCTCTCCTCACGTGACCACATCACAATGAGAACAGGAGTGAGGTGCACCTCCTCTCTCTCTCCTCACGTGACCATATCACAATGAGAACAGGAGTGAGGTGCACCTCCTCTCTCTCCTCACGTGGCCACATCACAATGAGAACAGGAGTGAGGTGCACCTCCTCTCTCTCCTCACGTGACCATATTACAATGAGAACAGGAGTGAGGTGCACCTCCTCTCTCTCCTCACGTGGCGATATCACAATGAGAACAGGAGTGAGGTGCACCTCCTCTCTCTCCTCACGTGACCATATCACAATGAGAACAGGAGTGAGGTGCACCTCCTCTCTCTCCTCACGTGGCCACATCACAATGAGAACAGGAGTGAGGTGCACCTCCTCTCTCTCCTCACGTGACCATATCACAATGAGAACAGGAGTGAGGTGCACCTCCTGTCTCTCCTCACGTGACCATATCACAATGAGAACAGGAGTGAGGTGCACCTCCTCTCTCTCTCTCCTCACGTGGCCACATCACAATGAGAACAGGAGTGAGGTGCACCTCCTCTCTCTCCTCACGTGGCCACATCACAATGAGAACAGGAGTGAGGTGCACCTCCTCTCTCTCCTCACGTGGCCATACCACAATGAGAACAGGAGTGAGGTGCACCTCCTCTCTCTCCTCACATGGCTATATCACAATGAGAACAGGAGTGAGGTGTGTGAAGAAGAAAACAGCAGAGAATAGCACAATATAAAAATGGAGGAGAGAGAGAGAGAGAGAGAGAGAGAGAGAGAGAGAGAGAGAGAGAGAGAGACGGAGAGAGAGAGAGAGACAGACAGACAGAGAGAGACGGAGAGAGAGAGATAGAGAGACAGAAAGAGAGATGGAGAGCGAGAGAGAGAGAGAGACAGAGAGAGAGAGAGGCAGAGAGAGAGACGGAGAGAGAGAGATAGAGGAGAGGGAGAGGAGAGAGAGAGAGAGAGAGAGAGAGAGAGAGAGGAGAGAGAGAGAGAGGAGAAGAGTCAAAGACTTAAATGATTTATTCATAAAAAACTGCTTGCCAGTCAAACTAATTTCTAGAGTTCTTGGTTAAATTCTTTAATTTCTTATTTGACCAAGGAATGTATCCCAGGTAATGGTCAGAGTCCATTGTCGTCCCACTGTGTAAAAGAGGAGATGCAAACGACCCAAATAATTACAGCGGTATTTCGTTGTGTAATGTGTGCAGTAAATCGTAAAGTGTGGTTATTAACAGGAGATTACCGGACTGGGTAGAAGAACATAATATTACGGGAGAATACCAAACTGGGTTTAAGGAAAAACTATTCTACTGTTAATCATATGTTCATATTGATGGCATTTAAACAAAAACAGTTTTGGTAGAATCGTGAATCATATGTTGCCTTTATCAATTTTGAGAAGGCCTTTGATTCAGTGAATAGAACTTTATTGTGGCCTGTCTTGGTGAAAAACGATATTCATGGGAAACTTTATGAATGTGTTATAAGTATGTATGAATGTCTGAAAGCAAGAGTGCGATCTGGTGCAGCTTTAACAGATTACATTAAATGTACTTCTGGTGTGAAACAGGGCGATGTCTGCAGTCCTGTTTTGTTTTCTTCATTTATTAATGATTTGAAACAGGAAATCATACATCGTGGAAGGCAAGTTGCGCATTTCATATACGATGTTCAAGAGATTTTCATTCTCCTTTTAGTTGATGATGTGGTCTTGTTATCAGAAACAGTGATAGAATTACAAGCTCAATTAAGCACTTTACAAGGTGTCGCTGCTTCAATACAGTTAAAAGTCAACTTGGCAAAAAGCAATATAATTGTGTTTAGAAAGGGCGGCATCTTTCAGCGAGAGAAAGATGGACATACAACGGATCTATAATGCCTGTTGTTAATGTATGAACCAAGGTGTGAGTGATATGAATGTTTTTATTCGGGTATTCCGAGAAAGACTGATTGATTGTAGTTGGCAAAATTGGAATTCTCATGTGCGAAACAGTGACAGATTTGAATTTTATAGAGCGTTTAGTCATTTACGCTGTTTACCCGTTTACATATGGATGAAGATGGACAAATAACTAAAACGTATCATGACTAGATTCAGATTCGGTGTGTCTGATATTGCTACTCATCATTTTCGTTATAGACAGTTACGTGACAGAAATCTAATTTGTCCATTATGCCAGAATTCGAAAGAAGATGAAGTCCATTTTGTACTGATGTGTACAACATTAAGAGACCTCAGAGAGCAATTCATACCACAAAAATATTTAAAAAATCCTTGTCTTTTCAGATTAGTCTTGTTAATGTCATCGTCTAATGAACATACTATTAAACAATTCGCTATTTATCTATATAAAGGATTCCCGAGGCGAAGTGTTTATGTAACATGATGAAGGCTAGTGTCAATCTGCGACATGAATCACAATGTCTATCCCCATTCTAAGGGGCTAAGGCCTTTATAAATAAAACATTTGAGACGGAGAGAGAAAGATGGGGGTGAGAGAGACGGAGAGAGAGAGAGGGAGAGAGAGAGAGAGAGAGAGAGAGAGAGAGAGAGAGAGAGAGAGAGAGATAAAGAGACAGAGAGAGAGAGCGATAAAGAGAGAGATAGGGAGGGAGAGAGAGAGAGGGGAGAGAGAGAGAGAGGGAGAGAGAGAGAGAGAGAGAGAGAGAGAGAGAGGAGAGAGAGAGAATGAAACGAAGCGAGGTTGAGTGGAAGGGGGTGTAGGGGGAGGGGGAGAAAGGCGATGAAAACGAGGAGAAAAACAAGATCATGTGAGGAGAAGAGAGAGAGAGAGAGAGAGAGAGAGAGAGAGAGAGAGAGAGAGAGAGAGAGAGAGAGAGGAGAGAGAGAGAATTAGCAGCGTCAGAGACCCAGGGAGAGAATATTAGGATAATGACAGTGACAACACTAAAATTCTCCGACTGCGGAACAGAGCGTTTGGCTAGCAGCCATTTTCCACACACACACACACACACACACACACACACACACACACACACACACACACACACACACACATTCACACACACACAACACACACACACACACACACATGCACACACACAGAGGGAACACACACACACACACACACACACACACACACACACACAGAGGACACACACACACGCACAACTACCACCACAGAACACACACACACACACACACACACACACACACACACACCACAAACGTACCACACAAATGAACACACACACACACACACACACAACACACACACACACAAACGTACACGTACACACACACATACACACACACACACACACACACACACACACACCACACATTACACACACACACACACACACACACACACACACACCACACACACACACACACCACACACACACACACACCACAACACAACTAACAACACACACTAACACCACACACACACACACACACACACACACACACACAAGAGTCACACTGCGCTTTAAAGCCGTTACTAATCTACCAACCTCGTGGCATTTGTGGAGCACTGACTAATGAAAATTTGATACACCAGTCTCCCTAGTGTGTGGGGACATCCTGTCAACAGTATCAGATAGTCAGTCTCCCTAGTGTGTGGGGCATCCTGTCAACAGTATCAGATAGTCAGTCTCCCTAGAGTGTGGGGACATCCTGTCAACAGTATCAGATAGTCAGTCTCCCTAGAGTGTGGGACATCCTGTCAACAGTATCAGACAGTCAGTCTCCTAGTGTGTGGGACATCCTGTCAACAGTATCAGACAGTCAGTCTCCATAGTGTGTGGGGACATCCTGTCAGCAGTATCAGACAGTCAGTCTCCCTAGTGTGTGGGGACATCCTGTCAACAGTATCAGACAGTCAGTCTCCATAGTGTGTGGGGACATCCTGTCAACAGTATCAGACAGTCAGTCTCCCTAGTGTGTGGGGACATCCTGTCAGCTATGTATCAGGACATTAGTCTCACCTAGTGATGGAGACATCGTCTCCTATGTGTGGGGACATCCTGTCAACAGTATCAGACAGTCAGTCTCCCTAGCGTGTGGGGACATCCTGTCAACAGTATCAGACAGTCAGTCTCCCTAGCGTGTGGGGACATCCTGTCAACAGTATCAGACAGTCAGTCTCCCTAGGTGTGGGGACATCCTGTCAGCAGTATCAGACAGTTAGTCTCCCTAGTGTGTGGGGACATCCTGTCACCAGTGTAATCAGACAGTTTAGACAGTCATCCCCTAGTGTGTGGGGACATCCTGTCAGCCAGTATGTGAGGACAGTCCTGTCCCTAGTGTGTGGGGACATCCTGTCAGCAGTATCAGACAGTAGTCTCCCTAGTGTGTGGGGACATCCTGTCACAGTCACAGTAGTCTGTGTGTGGGGACATCCTGTCAACAGTATCAGATAGTCAGTCTCCCTATGTGTGTGGGACATCCTGTCACACGTAGTCAGACAGTCAGTCTCCCTAGCTGTGTGGGGACATCCTGTCAACAGTATCAGACAGTCAGTCTCCCTAGGTGTGGGGACATCCTGTCAACAGTATCAGACAGTTCAGTCTCCCTAGTGTGTGGGGACATCCTGTCACAGTATCAGACAGTCAGTCTCCATAGTGTGTGGGGACATCCTGTCAGCCTAGTGTGTGGGGACATCCTGTCAGCAGTATCAGACAGTCAGTCTCCCTGGTGTGTGGGGACATCCTGTCAGCCTAGTGTGTGGGGACATCCTGCCAGCCTAGTGTGTGGGGACATCCTGTCAGCCTAGTATGGGGACATCCTGCCCTAGTGTGTGGGGACATCCTGTCAGCAGTATCAGACAGTCAGTCTCCCTATGTGTGGGGACATCCTGTCAGCCAGGTGTGGGGACATCCTGTCAGCAGTATCAGACAGTCAGTCTCCCTAGTGTGTGGGGACATCCTGTCAGCAGCTAGTGTGTGGGGACAGTCATTCAGCCTAGTGTGTGGGACATCCTGTCAACAGTATCAGACAGTCAGTCTCCCTAGTGTGTGGGGACATCCTGTCAGCAGTATCAGACAGTCAGTCTCCCTAGTGTGTGGGGACATCCTGTCACAGTATCAGACAGTAGTCTCCCTAGTGTGTGGGGACATCCTGTCAACAGTATCAGACAGTCAGTCTCCCTAGTGTGTGGGGACATCCTGTCAGCCTAGTGTGTGGGGACATCCTGTCAACAGTATCAGACAGTCAGTCTCCCTGGTGTGTGGGGACATCCTGTCAGCCTAGTGTGTGGGGACATCCTGCCAGCCTAGTGTGTGGGGACATCCTGTCAGCCTAGTGTGTGGGGACATCCTGTCAGCCTAGTGTGTGGGGACATCCTGTCAGCAGTATCAGACAGTCAGTCTCCCTAGTGTGTGGGGACATCCTGTCAGCCTAGTGTGTGGGGACATCCTGTCAGCAGTATCAGACAGTCAGTCTCCCTGGTGTGTGGGACATCCTGTCAGCCTAGTGTGTGGGGACATCCTGTCAACAGTATCAGACAGTCAGTCCTCCCTAGTGTGTGGGGACATCCTGTCACAGTATCAGACAGTCAGTCTCCCTAGTAGTGTGGGGACATCCTGTCAACAGTATCAGACAGTCATCTCCCTAGTGTGTGGGGACATCCTGTCACAGCATCGACAGTCAGTCTCCCTAGTGTGTGGGGACATCTGTCACGTATCAGACAGTCAGTCCACCTAGTGTGTGGGGACATCCTGTCAACAGTATCAGACAGTCAGTCTCCCTAGTGTGTGGGGACATCCTGTCAGCAGTATCGACATTAGTCTCCTAGTGTGTGGGGACATCCTGTCAACAGTATCAGACAGTCTTCACCTAGTGTGTGTGGGGACATCCTGTCAGCCTAGTGTGTGGGGACATCCTGTCACAGTATCAGACAGTCAGTCTCCCTGTGTGTGGGGACATCCTGTCAGCCTAGTGTGTGGGACATCGTCACAGTCCAGTCCCCTAGTGTGTGGGGACATCCTGTCAGCCTAGTGTGTGGGGACATCCTGTCAGCCTAGTGTGTGGGGACATCCTGTCAGCAGTATCAGACAGTCAGTCTCCCTAGTGTGTGGGGACGAATCCTGTCAGCCTAGTGTGGGGACATCCTGTCAGCAGTATCAGACAGTCAGTCTCCCTGGTGTGGGGACATCCTGTCAGCCTAGTGTGTGGGGACATCCTGTCAACAGTATCAGACAGTCAGTCTCCCTAGTTGTGGGGACATCCTGTCACAGTATCAGACAGTCAGTCCCCCTAGTGTGTGGGGACATCCTGTCAACAGTATCAGACAGTCAGTCTCCTAGTGTGTGGGGACATCCTGTCAGCAGTATCAGACAGTCAGTCTCCCTAGCGTGTGGGGACATCCTGTCAGCCTGTGTGTGGGGACATCCTGTCAGCCTGGTGTGTGGGGACATCCTGTCAGCCTGTGTGTGGGGACATCCTGTCAGCCTGTGTGTGGGGGACATCCTGTCAGCCTGGTGTGTGGGGGACATCCTGTCAGCCTGGTGTGTGGGGACATCCTGTCAGCCTGGTGTGTGGGGACATCCTGTCAGCCTGTGTGTGGGGACATCCTGTCAGCATGTTGTGGGACATCCGTCAGCCTGTGTGGGGGAATCCTGTCAGCCTGGTGTGTGGGGACATCCTGTCAGCCTGGGGTGTGGGGACATCCTGTCAGCCTGGTGTGTGGGGACATCCTGTCAGCCTAGTGTGTGGGGACATCCTGTCAGCCTGGTGTGTGGGGACATCCTGTCAGCCTGGTGTGTGGGGACATCCTGTCAGCCTGGTGTGTGGGGACATCCTGTCAGCCTAGTGGTGTTGTCACTGGTGTGTGGGGACATCCTGTCAGCCTGGTGTGTGGGGACATCCTGTCAGCCTGGTGTGTGGGGACATCCTGTCAGCCTAGTGTGTGGGGACATCCTGTCAGCCTGGTGTGTGGGGACATCCTGTCAGCTGTGGGGGACACTGTCAGCTGGTGTGGGGACACCTGAGCCTAGGTGTGTGGGGACATCCTGTCAGCCAGAGTGTGGAGGAGATCCTGGTCAGGGGAGGTGGGGGAAGCTGGAGAGGTAGGAGGAGACGAGAGCGGGGGGAAGGGGGAAGGTGAGGAGCGAGAGAGAGAGAGGAGGGGAAGGGGAGAAGAGGGGGAAGGTGGAGGAGAGAGAGAGAGGGGGGAGGGGGGAAGGTGGAGGAGAGAGAGAGAGGGGGAGAGGGGGAAGGTGGAGAGAGAGAGAGGAGGGGAGGGAGGAGAGGAGGGGAGAGGTGGAGGAGAGAGAGGAGAGGGGGAGAGAGGGGGGAAGGTGGAGGGAAGAGGAGGAGGGGGGAGGGGGGAAGGTGGAGGAGAGAGAGGGGGGAGAGGGGGGAAGGTGGATGAGAGAGAGAGGGGGGAGAGGGGGAAGGTGGAGGAGAGAGAGGGGGGAAGGTGGGAGAGGGGGGAGGAGAGAGAGAGAGAGAGAGAGAGAGAGAGGGTGGGGGAGAGGGGGAAGGTGGAGGAGAGAGAGAGAGCGTGAGTGAGAGAGAGAGGAGGAGAGAGAAAGAGGGAGGGAGGGAGGAGAGAGAGAGAGAGAGAGAGAGGAGAGAGAGAGAGAGAGAGAAGAGAGAGCGTGAGTGAGAGAGGGAGAGAGGAAGATAGACAGAGCGTGTGTGTGTGTGTGTGTGTGTGTGTGTGTGTGTGTGTGTGTGTGTGAGAGAGAGAGAGAGAGAGAGACGGACAGACAGACAGACAGACAAATACTGCAGCGACTGAGAGGAGACAGATAGGGAAGGGGAGGGGGGGAGAGAGAGAGAGAGAGAGAGAGAGAGAGAGAGAGAGAGAGACTGACAGACAGACAGACAGACAGACAGACAGACAGACAGACAGAGAGATGAGCTGGCTGAGTGAGAGAGAGAGAGACAGACAGACAGACAGAGGCACAGAGAGAGAGAGAGGGAGGGAGGGGAGGGAGGGAGGGAGACAGACAGACAGACAGAGACAGAAAGATTGAGAGGGAGGTTGGAAAATGGGGTGGTGACGAGGATGGTAACAGGATACAGAAGGAAAGGAGAGATTTGTCAACAGCATGTGATAGATATTCGTCATTCGCTCCATTTATGTTTAGACAGTCTCTCTCTCTCTCTCTCTCTCTCTCTCTCTCTCTCTCTCTCTGTGTGTGTGTGTGTGTGTGTGTGTGTGTGTGTGTGTGTGTGTGTGTGTGTGTGTGTGTATGCATGCTTGTATGTATGTATGGATGTATGTATATGCATGCATGTATGCATGTCAGTATGTATGTGTGCGTGTATGTATGCATGTGGCTAGCTAGCCAGCTACCTAGCACAAACACAACATTTAAATATAAATAAAAGGCTCATTTTATGGGCTGTCGACTTTCTAACTCAGCGGACTCAGCGTGTGCGGGATCAAGCTGCCGTCTCATCCGACGCCACACGTTCAACTGGCGCACCCCAAGGTGCTGTCCTCTCTCCTGCTTTATTTACCCTGTACACAATCGACTGTAACGGAAGCCAGCCAACTCTTTTTTTTGTTAAATACTCAGATGACTTAGCAAAGCAAGATCCCTCCGACAGTGATTTTGTTAATGAAGATTTGTTGATCGGGGTGATTACATTTACCTTGACTTGACTATGAAAAAACCAAAGACGCGTTTGCTTGATTTCAGGGAATACGCTGATGTTATCAAACCTCTTTTGATCAAAGGTTTTGAAACGGAGCATGCTGATGTTTTCTTCAATATTTCGGTAAGAATTAAGACAATGAGTTATCTTGTATGCCATATGTGGATTACATCAATCAGAAAATGTCAAAGCAGCTTCTATTGTATTGTTTGTTTGTGGAAGCTTCGATGTGTCGATGCCAACACTGATATCCTCGAATCATTGTATTCCTGTTCTTCCGTCCTGCTTTCACCGACGTGGGTATTCTCTCTGTCTGTCTGTCTGTCTGTCTGTCTGTCTGTCTGTCAGGGATAACATCAGGGTTTCCCTGAAATCAATCATCATTTCTTTCTTTTCCTAAGGCCAGATGGGGAAAAGTGCATCTTCTTGCTTATCTGTTACCCTTGGGAATAAAGATTATCAAATACTCTGTCTGTCTCTCTCTCTCTCTCTGTCTGTCTCGCTCTCTCTCTCTGTCTCTCTCCCTCTCTCTCTCTCTCTCTGTCTCTGTCTCTCCCTCTGTCTCTCTGGCTCTCTCTCTCTCCACCTTCAAGATTGACGGTTATGTCACTAATTGACAGATCGTGAATTTCAAGATCTGGTATCCATTCCAGGATCTCATTCTCTACAGCTTGCCTTCAACACTCCGATTCCCAGAAGCCTCTTCTAATAAGCCAGCAGCCCTGGAAGTGACCCTTACTTCCATGAGGACCCATTGCGTCTTCTGTCCATTCTATACACACAGCGTGGACATTTCAAGATCACGGTTTGTCTTCTGTTGTGTTGCAGGCATCAACGTCATCACCCAGCCACACCCGGAGAATCCATGGCTTGAACTGGTTCATCTCAAACGTTCATGTTCTGTCGGTAAGAATGCTCTGATACAAAGAAAAACCCGCCCCATGTATAGTAGAAATGTCTCTGTCTAACACCTCAACATGTACACGGTTTTAAAGTGAACAATTCCCCGTCAATGTCTGGCACCTGGAGTGCCACTGCTGTAGGCCTGGACGGCGACAGTACGGAAAATGCATGGTGGCTTTAGTACTGGCAGCGCCGGAAAGCGCGGGTGGTCCTCATTAGCACTGGAATAATATGATTAACCATAGTCATTGTCTCCGTCCGTCTGTCTGTCTGTCCGTCTGTCTGTCCGTCCGTCTGACCTCTCTCTCTCGCCCTCTCTTTCTGTCTCATCTGTGTCTCTTCTGCTGACTGTGTCTCTCTATCTCTGTCTCTCTGTCTGTCTCTCTCTCTGTGTCCCCGTCCCTCTGTCTCTGTCTGTATGTGTCTGTCTGTCTGTCTGTCTCTGTCTCTCTCTCTCTCTCTCTCCGCTCTTGCTCTCTGTCTGCATGTCTGTCTGTCTGTTTGTCTCTCTCTCTCTCTCTCTCTCTCTCTCTCTCTCTCTCTCTCTCTCTCTCTCTCTCTCTTTCTTGTGTGTGTCTGTACAAATACAAGGAAAGGCGTCACTAATTCTCTTAGAGCCATGTAAAAAAAAAAAAATTCTTTTGGATTATTTCCTGGAAGCTATATCATCCACAAATTGAACCTGTTCTTTCAAATACCCCAGAAATCCGGATGTTACAGAGAACAAATAGATCCTGTGCTTACATTTGACCTTAAACTTTCTGGATGTTATAGAGAACAGATAGATACTGTGCTTACATTTGATCTTAAACTTTCTGCATGTTGTAGAGAACAAATATATACTGTGCTTACATTTGATCTTAAACTTCCTGCATGTCGTGGAGAACAAATAGATACTGTGCTTACATTTGATCTTAAACTTTCTGGATGTTGTGGAGAACAAATAGATACTGTGCTTACATTTGATCTTAAACTTTCTGGATGTTGTGGAGAACAAATAGATACTGTGCTTACATTTGACCTTAAACTTTCTGGATGTTACAGAGAACAAATAGATACTGTGCTTACATTTGATCTTAAAGTTTCTGCATGTTGTAGAGAACAAATAGATACTGTGCTTACATTTGACCTTAAACTTTCTGCATGTTGTAGAGAACAAATAGATACTGTGCTTACATTTGACCTTAAACTTTCTGCATGTTGTAGAGAACAAATAGATACTGTGCTTACATTTGACCTTAAACTTTCTGCATGTTGTATAGAACAAATAGATACTGTGCTTACATTTGACCTTACATTTCATCTTGATTTCCATACACCTTTCCACTGTGTAAACATCGTTATCTATGGTCAGTCTTGATGTATGTGTACAGTATGTGTGTACATGTGTATGCATGTATGCAGTATGGATATATGTATGTCTCTGTGGATGTACAAATGTTAAGGTGTGTGTGTGTAAGATGTATTTATATTTGTATGTACGTACGCAGTATGTATGTGTATGTGTATGTATATATGCATGCATGTATGTACGCAAATCTACATGCATATGTTAATGTATGCCAACAGTGAATCTCTCTCTCTCTCTCTCTCTCTCTCTCTCTCTCTCTCTCTCTCTCTTCACACACAGACACACACCCACACACATGTTGCAATGTTTAACAGCGTGTGTGTGTGTGTGTGTGGTGGTGTGTGGTGTTGTGTGTGTGTGTGTGTGTGTGTGTGTGTTGTGTGTGTGTGTGTGTGTGTGTGTAAGCATGCACGCGTCCCCGCTTTCCCGTATGCACAAACGATTACCACACACACACACACACCACACACCACACACACAACACACACACACACACTAACACGCACACACGCACGCACGCACGCACGCACACACACACACACACACACACACACACACACACACACACCAAACGCACAACACATCACAACACACACTTGCCCACACAACACACACACACACACACACACACACACACACACAACACACGCACGCACGCACGCACGCACGCACACACACACACACACACACACACACACACCCCAAACGCACAACATATCACAACACACACTTGCCCACACAACACACACGGACACACACACACACACACACACGCGCGCGCGCGCGCGCGCGAAAGAGAGAGAAACAGAGAGAGAGAGAGAGAGAGAGAGAGAGAGAGAAGAGAGAGAGAGGGGTGAGAGTGGGAGAGAGAGAGAATGACACTTCTAATGACACTGGCACTGATACACACTATTGCCAGTAGCTTTTTACACCTTTGCTGCCAAAGGTAAAATGAACGACCGAACAGCAACGAATAGAAAATAAAAGCGTATTACACGACAAATGCCCTGATTATAGCCAACACATGCGCGCACACACACTCACAACCACACACACACACACACACCACACACACACACACACACACACACACACACACAACAGATTTTTGAAACCGCATGAGGGCCCAGCTATCACAGGTCAGGTATGTAAGTCGGTTACTGATTACACGTTCGTTTTGTTCAGTATTGTATCCTTTGAACGGCTGCAAGTTTTGCCCTATCTTATCATTTTGGTCTTTATCATTATCACCATCAATTCCGAATCTTTAAAAAAAAGTGTTTAAAATGACTCCTTCAAACAACATGGACAAACGAATCACAAGACAAAACATGACGCGTTTCGACCTCGAAGGTCTTCTTCAGGCAAGATAAACAACACCAAAGATGTCCCACATCAAAGATGTTTGAAAAGATACAACACTGAACAAAAAGAAATTAAAATGAAAAAAGACGAAAAAAAAAACAACGTTTTATCAGGGACAGTTCTCCTAAGTGTTGTTTATCGAGAGCTCAGATGTCGAAACGCGTCGTGTTTTGTCTCGTGATTCGTTTGTCTATGTTGTTTGGCGGAGTTATGTTAAACACTTTTTAAGATTTGGTTTAGATTTCCGCATGCAGTCGCCTCCCTTTGCTACTAACATTAATTCCGAAGTTTATCATCAAACCTGTTTTCCCAAACAACGTTGCTGAGACATCAGTTCTTCTTCTACTGTTTGTTTGTTTGCATGGTTGGTACCAGTGGCTCTGCAAGAAATTCAGCAAGCAACATCACGATTTCTTCGCTCTCCGATAGGATAATGGTTCCTGAATCATTTGTCAGGAATGGGGAAAAAATAAAACTATCTTAGCGAGAGGATAATGGCTGATAGATCATTTGTCAGGTATAAGTGAAAATGAAATGACACTCACTTCGGACAGTCCCATGATGTTGGGCAATGAAAAAGGAATCAATGTTTGTCTTCTTCATAGTTGCAAGACATGAACCACAAACCGTCTTGTTCCTGATCGTCAATTAACCATCGTCTGTTGGTACTTTGGCCAAGAGTGGTTCTCATTCCTAATCTGACGGGGAGACTTCGATGCCTTTCATGTTTAACGAGCGAGATATTATTCAACCTAAATGTTTGTTAGAAATGAGATATACCACTACATTTTTCTTCATTCCTCCCAATCTATGCACGTGTGCGCGCACACACACATGCATACGTATGCACACACATCATATACACACAAACATGCGCTCGCGCGCGCGCGCACACACATACACACACACACACACACACACACACACACACACATGGGCTCGTGCCCACACATCCATACATACACACACACACACACACACACACACACACACACACACACACACACACACACACATGGGCTCGTGCCCACACACACACACACACACACACACACACACACATGGGCTCGTGCCCGCACACCCATACACACAGAGTCATAAGTATAGTCACTACACACACATAACAATGATAATGATGGAACAACCAATGTTAGGCAGGTACTCAAGGTCTGACCAGCGCGTTAGGTTAATACGTAGGTCAGACATCTACTACGTCGTAGCCAGACCCTCTTCTTCAATTCTCTCATCTTAGTCATTCCATTCATTTATCCATCAACTTTCAATCATGCGCCGTGTGGTCTCAGAACTTAGATGTAGCGTATGTGGACTAGCCCGCACGCAATAACACCTTGATGACACTGAAACTACTCCAGGGAGTCCGTTTTGTTTATCGGAACAGGTGAAATGGTCTGGACATTCTAAGACAAACGCAATGTCACTTTCTCCAACGTCCTGGCTAACCCAGTCAGCGCTGAATTCTTTCTCAGTGAGAACCAACCTCCCCGAAATGAATGGAAATCTGAAACGGGGCAGGGAACAGTAAACAGCAAATCACAAACAAGCTGAGGTAACTCTTGCTCCCCGCGATGAAAGAATTACAGGCCAGTAACTCCGAACGAATGCCGCTTACGACACCAACAGATCGCCTGGCAGAAAGGAGAACACAGAGCACACAGAACAAACGAACGCCGCTTACGACACCAACAAATCGCCTGGCAGAAAGGAGAACACAGAACACACAGAACAAACGAATGCCGCTTACGACACCAAACAAATTGTCTGGCAGAAAGGAGAACACAGAGCACACAGAACAAACGAGTGACGCTTACGACACCAACAAATTGTCTGGCAGAAATGATAACACACAGCACACAGAACAAACGAACGCCGCTTACGACACCAACAAACCGCCTGGCAGAAAGGAGAAATACAGAGCACACAGAACAAACGAGTGACGCTACGTGTTTGTTATTGGTTGCCCGATATTGTCGATTGTTGTTTAGAGCTTTCCCTCTTCAGGTCGCCGTCACAGAATCTCAAACGTTTGCCTGCATGATCTTGTCATTGATAAGTTAATACTTTTTTTTTTTTATCAGTGCGTAATAGTCTTAGCAGCAGTTGGGATTGTCAGGCGACGTCTTGCAGACTCACCATTAGTGACGATGGTGGAACAGTGGGATGCTGCATGCAAATCAAGGAACGCCATGTATCAAATGTATGCACAGTTTCTACCTGCTCTCTACAACACCCACATGTCCGTGGTACATGAAAGAACAGAATCAATTTATCGATGAAATAGCTTCCAGTAAGTCATCCTTGGAAGTTGTTTTTTTTTTTCGTGACTCTAAGAGTTCTAGTGATGCTCCTTCTTTGCATTTCAGAGACAGACAGAGAGAGACAAAGACAAAGACAAGTCTTCTATTCGTATAGGCCATAGCCCCTTAGAAGGGGGATGTACACAGAGCAACGTTACACGATACATTTCTAGTGGATGATGTAAACAACTTTAAGCTAACATACAGTTTCGCCGTTTTAAACCTCTGTACAAATAAACAGCAAACTGGTTCACTATTTTATCATTTGGCAATGCCAATTAACAAGATTAATTTAAACAAGGATTATGTCTGAAGTATTTAGGGGAGATATACTACTGTCTTAGATCACTTAATTCTGGACATGTTCAGACAGAGAGAGAGAGTGGAGAGAGAGAGAGAGAGAGAGAGAGAGAGAGAGAGAGAGACAGACAGACAGACAGACAGACAGAGACAGACAGAAACAGAGACAGAAACAGAAACAGAGAGACAGAGAGAGACACACACAACAGAGACACAAGAGACAAAGAGAGGGAGAGAGAGAGAGGAGGGGGGGGGGGAGAGAGAGAGACAGAGACAGAGACAGTGAGAAACAGAGACAGAAACAGAAACAGAGAGATAGAGAGAGACACACACACACAACAGAGAACAAGAGAGAGAGAGAGAGAGAGAGAGAGAGAGAGAGATGAGAGAGAGGAGAGAGAGATAGAGAGAGAGAACACCGGTGAAAAGCATTTTTTCCTGTTGAGTGAACTATGCCCCACTTAGCGGCAAAAAATACAGGCGGCGAAAATACAGGCGGCGAAAGAAGACGGCGAAAATACAGGTGGAAAAAAGTACAGGCTGCGAAAGTACAGGCAGCGAAAGCAGAGACGGTGAAAGTTCAGGTGGCGAAAGAACGGGGAGTGAAAATATAGGTGGCGAAAGAACATAGAATGAAAATATAGGCGGCGAAAGAACATAGAGTGAAAATAAAGGCGGCGAAAGAACATAGAGTGAAAATAAAGGCGGCGAAAGAACATAGAGTGAAAATAAAGGCGGCGAAAGAACGGAAAGTGAAAATATAGGCGGCGAAAGAACGGAGAGTGAAAATATAGGCGGCGAAAGCATGGAGAGTGAAAATATAGGCGGCGAAAGCACGGAGAGTGAAAATATAGGCGGCGAAAGAACGGGGAGTGAAAATGTAGGTGGCGAAAGAACGGAGAGTGAAAATATAAGTGGCGAAAGAACGGAGAGTGAAAATATAAGTGGCGAAAGAACGGAGAGTGAAAATATAGGTGGCGAAAGAACGGAGAGTGAAAATAAGTAAGTAAAACAAACAAATAAATACATGAATAATAATAATAATAATAATAATAATTGAATACTTATATAGCGCCTATTCTCGGCTAGAGACCAAGCTCTAAGCGCTTTACAATCAACACTCGTTTACACAACGGGCTGCCTACCTGGGTAGTGCCGACTGAAGAGCTGCCAGCTGGCGCTTCATTCAGTCGTTGCCCGTGTCATCCAGTCAGTATCGTTCAATATCGATCACTCATTTTGCTTACTTCCTTCATTCTTTCCATTTCTCACGCAGGGTGCATGCTATGTGTAACGTGTCATCCATACCAACGGACAAACTGGCCTACTCTTTCGAAAGTTGGTGATGGGATTTTACGTGTGTGCAAGATGTTATGCGTGCGTTCACACACGGAACCTCGGTTTATAGTCTCATTCGAAGGACTGTATGGGAAATGGAGTCAGAACCAATGTTAACTCTGAGGGAAAAATCCCCCTGTACCGAAACGCCCCGGCGGAGGTTCGAACCCGCAACCCCGGGATCACCAAGATTACGAGTCCGGCGCTCTACCAGCTGAGAATAGACAAATAAGTAAATAAGTATACAAATGAAATAAACTGCCTTCAGTCACCTATTTTGTCACATTGGTCATTCGTCAGTCGTATTGTGCGCATGTGAAACACACGCACTGCTTTCTGTTCTACTTCAGTACACGTCGAAAGAGACAAATCAAACCGTTCTCTACAGCACTTAGAACATACGTCCGTTTTGTTTCTTCAAGTGAAGATAATAGCATGACAAAGAGAGAATGAAAAACACGGAACAAAGGGTAATAGCTAGGGGAAGGCAGAGAGAGAGAGAGAGAGAGAGAGAGAGGAGAGAGAGAGAGAGAGAGACGGACGAACACAAACACGTAACACAGAGAGAGAGAGAGAGAGAGAGAGAGAGAGATTTCGCCCTCGACAAAACCCCTAGAAAAGAATCCGAGCGCACTTTTATTTTTAGCCTCCTTCCACACAGCCGTGACCTCTTGACCTACTTTTGTCCTTCCCCCCTCCCCTTTCTCCCGTCTCCCCTCACCCCTTCCTCTCTGCTTTCCCATTCCCCTCCCTCAGTCAGTCAACTGCAGTGTTTTCCGAGCCAGGGCGGAGAGAGGCTCTGTCAGGGT
>CM065744.1:6336519-6356519 GCA_033310375.1 Conus canariensis | reverse complement strand
AAAAAAAAAACCCAACAACTTATCTACAACTATAACACAAAAATAGAAAATCCACTTAATCAAAGATGAAGGGAAAAAAAAACCCATATAACTCTTCTGTCTCATCTCACTACTGACTGCTATCTATTATAAGTATTTGCCAATTGGACTTTTAGCTAAGTGTAAAAAGAAAAGATATGTTTCACTTGCTGACAGGAAAACATTTTGAATAGGCTGTACAGACGTATTTGGGATGAATTTTTTCATTAAGTTACACGAAAGAATGTGATCAGTTGATATGCTATGACCACATATACAATATATATTTTTCACATACTTTGTTTTAAAACAATCCAGTTTCCATCTACAGATCAAGGAACTTATCTGTCGTCTACGATATATGTTTTGATCGTACTTACTTAATTTTTCATGAATATTTTTCATTTCATCGTGTAAACCAAAACACCCAGTTTCTCTTTCTATCAAATGAAAATTAGAAAATTGTACTTTTTCTGCCAAAGTATAGCACTCTTGTGTGAGTGGTGTGTGTGTGAGTGTGTGTGTGTGTGTGTGTGTGTGTGTGTGTGTGTGTGTGTGTGTGTGTGTTTTGTGTTGTTGTTGTGTGTGGTGTGTGTGTGTGTGTGTGTGTGTGTGTGTGTGTGTGTGTGTAGCACGGTTGGTGATGTATCCGTATCGCGTTGTTGTTCACTTGTTGTGTTGTTATATGCATCGCTCTGTATTGTACTCCACTGCTACTATCACTATCATAGCTTGCGATGCATTGTCTTCTCTTTGTCACGTTTTGCGTTGTAACTGTGTTACAGCGCGCCGTGTTGCTGGTTATTATGCTGCTGCTCACAGCGTTGTGTCGTGTGGCATCGTGTCTGTGCTACTCTTGTATTGCCGTTGGATCTATTACAAGCGCAATCCAAATTTAAAATGCGTTGTGTTGTCATCTACTACGGTGCAATCCATGTCATTGCGTTGTGTGTGAATATTGATCTCTAGCAATACAGCTTCCACGATAATGCTTACATTGCAGTCTTTGACAGTCAAAACCCATTATGATCATCTGTCGCAGCAGTCTGTTGCAGTGTGATCCTTTCCAATGCGTGGGCTCCAAATCCGTGGCTTTACAAAATACCTTCATACGTCGTGTTGTGTGTGATCAATTGTGGTAAAACCCTCTGTTTTTTCAATACGTCGTCCTGCAACACATTTTAAGTTAGCGCACTTTTTGAAACAGAATAAATCTCGGGTGAGTTCGCCAAACGCAAGGAGAAACGTGTTTGAAGACAAATAACTTGTAACTTGTCTTGTCACTTGTTTTGTCCTTGTTTTGGGGCGGACTCACCAAGAATTGTTCTGAAAATTTGCTTCAATTTCCGCCTGCAGTCACCTTACTGGGAAACTAGCGTACTTTTTTTGTACTCCCAGTTCTTATAGAACAGGGAGTACTTTAGAATGGGAACGAAGAAATGCTCTGTGTGTGTGTGTGTGTGTGTGTGTGTGTGTGTGTGTGTGTGTGTGTGTGTGTGTGTGTGTGTGTACTAAAGGCTGTAACGGCCTGTAACGGTTTTTCTTCTTTATCTCAGAAAGTACTTGGCCGACATTTATGAAAATTAGCAGGTATGTTCGTTATGGGTCACAGATGATGCCCGATGTTTTAGTTTACCCCGTTATAGCCGTTACTAACGGCTGTAACGGCCTGTAACGGTTTTTCTTCTTTATGGAATATCTCAGAAAGTACTTGGCCGATCTTTCTGAAAATGTGTAGGTATGTTCATTATGGGCCATGGATGATGCCCGATGTTTTAGTTTACCGTTATAACCGTTACTAACGGCTGTAACGGCCTGTAACGGTTTTTCTTCTTTATGGAATATCTCAGAAAGTACTTGGCCCATCTTTCTGAAAATTTGTAGGTATGTTCACTATGGGTCATGGATGATGCCCGATGTTTTATTTGACCAGAATAGCCGTTACTATCGGTTGTAACGGCCCAAAACGGTTTTTCTTCTTTATGGAATATCTAAGAAAGTACTTGGCCGATTTATAAGCGGTTTGGATGATCTTGTGACAAATCGGAGCCTCTTTCCATATATAAGTGATGTAACGCTAAAAATCGATTAAACAAGTTAAAAACCGTTATTTTGCCGTTATTTCTTATATATAGGTGGATTTTGATGAAATTTGGTATACTGAAAGGTTATCACACAAAAATGGCACTTCTATATAGTGTTTCACAATTCGACTGTTAAAAACCGTTATTCTTGACATATTGTCCGATTTGGATGAAGTTCGGTATGTACATAGGCTTTAGCTCAGTGATGACTAAAATACCAGTTTCAAAAGTGTACATCGGTTATATAACCGTTTTAAAACCGTTATTTTGCCGTTATTTTTTACATATTGGTGGATTTTAATGAAATTTAGTATACAGAAAGGTTATCACACACAAATGGCACTTCCATATAGTTTCAAAATTTGACCGTTAAAATCCGTTATTCTTGATATATTGTCCGATCTGTATGAAATTTGGTAGGTACATAGGCTTTAGCCCAGTGAGGACTAAAATACCAGTTTCAAAAGTGCACATCGATTAAATAACCGTTAAACCCGTTATTTTGCCGTTATTTATCTCAGAAAGTATTTGGCCGATTTATAAGCGATTTGGAAAACTGGGAGTACGTTTATATGCTTTGCATCTTGTTGTTTTTTTTTTTTACATATATATATCTTTTTATTTTAACAATCAAACATCCTTATACACACAGCAAAAGGGGGACCGGGGGCCGAGGGGGGGGGGGGGGAGTTGAGGGTAAGGGACAGGGGAGGTCCATTAACATTTTCATATCAAACACAAATCAAACATGATTATATACAAATATTCAACCATTTTCGAAAACATGCAACTGAAGTAGATCTTGATGAATGTGGTGGTTTACAGATGAAATACATATATTCTATTTTGAATTCTAACGTTCAAACTAATCGAGAACTGAATTGTACAAAAGCCAAGTTTGTTCAAACTGTGCACAAGTTCCATTTATAATTGCCATGTAACGTTCTAAGCAATATCTGTCACTCAATAATATAACAAAGGTTTGTACATGTGGTTGTGCATTTGGCAATTTACATTTGTAGATGTAAAATTTTGCAAATAAAATGATGGATTCAAAAAGAGTGTCTGTCTGTGTATTCTGCTTGACACCAAACAAGTTCCTTGTCAATCATAAAATCATGACAATGTGAATATTTTCGAGTCAGCAACTGCTGAACATTCGTTCAAAATCGGTGTGTAATGATATGACAATCAAACAGCATATATATTGGAAAATGTCTGCACTTCTTGCTCACAAAATTTATATAAAAAGTACTAGACGACGCAGGAACAAGAATCTCTGGGTTGAAAGTAATTTATGTTGCAATCAAAATGTCTATTTCCTGAGATTATTTTACTTTTTAGATAATAACAATACATATCCTGTGCACAACTATATGCGACCCTCTGGTGACTAATCCCTAAAGCTGGCGTCCTTTGTTGTGATGCATGACTGTACAGTCCATTTTAAAGCATTGCTATCAGATTCATGGCGAAAAAAAAATCTGTTTTAAAGTATCGCTATCAGATTTTTTTGTTTACATAACAATCCATTCTAAAGCATTGGTATCAGATTTATGGTAATACAACCCTTTTCAAAGCATTGCTATCAGATTTATTACAGTACAATCCATTTTAAACAATCGCTATCAAATTTATTACAGAACAGTCCATTTTAAAGCATTGCTATCAGATCTATTACAGTACAATCCATTTTAAACCATTGCTGTCAAACTTATTACATTGCAATCCATTTTAAAGCATTGATATCAGATTCATTGCTTTAAATCTGTTTTCAAGCATTACTGTCAAATTTCTAGCAGTGTAACCCATTTTGATCTTTGTATTGTAATTTAGTGCGGCGGAATCCGTTTGATTGCATTGTATGCCGTAGCGCGATGCATTTCAGTGTGTTGTCCTGTAATCCATCATTAAAGTTCGATCCATTTTAATATGACGTGTTGTAATTCATTGGAGCACAATCCGCTATATATTGTCTTGCAATCCATCATTAAAGTTCGGTCCATTTCAACATGACGTATTGTAATTTATTGTTACACAATCCCTTACGCGTTGTCTTCTAATCCATCAGTAAAGTTCGGTTTATTTCAATATGACGTATTGTAATTTATTGTTACACAATCCCTTACGCGTTGTCTTGTAATCCATCAGTTAAAGTTCAGTCTATTTCAACATGACGTATTGTAATTCATTGTTACACAATCCCTTACATATTGTCTTGCAATCCATCAGTAAAGTTCGGTCCATTTCAATATAACGTATTGTAATTCATTGTAGCACAATCCTTTATGTGTTGTCATGTAATTAATAACTGGAGTTCGGTCCATTTCAATATGACGTATTGTAATTTATTGTAGCACAACCTACTACGTGTTGTCCTGCAATCCATTATTAAAGTTCGGTCCATTTCAATATAACGTATTGTAATTCATTGTAGCACATTCCTTTGTGTGTTGTCCTGTAATCAGTCACTACAGTTCGGTCCATTTCAATATGACGTATTGTAATTCGTTGTAGCACAATCTTTTATGTTGTCATGTAATTAATAACTGGAGTTCGGTCCATTTCAATATGACGTATTGTAATTCATTGTAGCACAATCCTTTATTGTTGTCCTGTAATCAAACACTGGAGTTCGGTCCATTTCAATATGACGTATTGTAATTTATTGTTACAAAATCCATCATGTGTTGTCCTATAATCCATCATTAACTTCGGTCCATTTCAGTATGACGTCTTGTAATTCATTGTGGCACATTCCAGTTGAACATGTTGTGTTGTTCTGCAGGACAACCCATTTTAATGAGTTGTATTGTGAATTATTGTGGTGCAATCTATTTAATGCGTTGTATGGTAAAGTATTGCGGTGCAATCTATTGAATGCGTTGTATTGTGAATTATTGCGGTGCAATCTATTGAATGCGTTGTATTGTGAATTATTGCGGTGCTATCTATTTAATGCATTGTATTGTGATTTATTACAGTGCAATCCTTTTTAATACGTTGTACTGTGATGCACTACAGTGCAATCCTTTTTTTGTGAATGCGTTGTACAATGATTTGTTACGGAGCAATCATTTTCAATGTGTTGTGATTTATAATGGTGCAATCCTTTTTAATGTGTTGTGATTTATAATGGTGCAACCCTTCTCAATGTGTTGTGATTTATAATGGTGCAATCCTTTTTAATGTGTTGTTGTGATTTGTAATGGTGCAATCCTTTTTAATGTGTTGTTGTGATTTGTAATGGTGCAATCCTTTTTAATGTGTTGTCATTTTAATGGTGTAATCCTTTTTAATGTGTTGTGATTTGTAATGGTGTAATCCTTTTTAATGTGTGTTGTGATTTATAACGGTGCAATCCTTTTAATGTGTTGTCATTTAATGGTGAATCCTTTTAATGTGTTGTGATTTATAATGGTGCAATCCTTTTTAATGTTTGTGATTTATAATGGTGCAATCCTTTTAATGTGTTGTGATTTATAATGGTGCAATCCTTTTAATGTGTTGTCATTTAGTAATGGTGCAATCCTTTTTAATGTGTTGTCATTTGTAATGGTGAATCCTTTTTAATGTGTTGTGATTTATAATGGTGCAATCCTTTTAATGTGTTGTGATTTATAATGGTGCAATCCTTTTTAATGTTGTATTGTCAATTTATAATGGTTGAGCAATCCTTTTTAATGTGTTGTGATTTATAATGGTGCAATCCTTTTTATAATGTGTTGTGATTTATAATGGTGCAATCCTTTTATAATGTGTTGTGATTTATAATGGTGCAATCCTTTTTAATGTGTTGTGATTTATAATGGTGCAATCCTTTTTAATGTGTTGTCATTTATAAGGTGCAATCCTTTTTAATGTGTTGTGATTTATAATGGTGCAATCCTTTTTAATGTGTTGTGATTTATAATGGTGCAATCCTTTTTAATGTGTTGTGATTTATAAGTGCAATCCTTTTAATGTGTTGTGATTTATAATGGTGCAATCCTTTTTAATGTGTTGTGATTTATAACGGTGCAATCCTTTTTAATGTGTTGTGATTTATAATGGTGCAATCTTTTAATGTGTTGTGATTTATAATCGGTGCAATCCTTTTTAATGTTGTTGTGATTTATAACGGTGCAATCCTTTTTAATTTGGTTTGTGATTTATAACGGTGCAATCCTTTTTAATGTTGTTGTGATTTATAACGGTGCAATCCTTTTTAATGTGTCTTGTGATTTATAACGGTGCAATCCTTTTTAATGTTTGTTGTGATTTATAACGGTGCAATCCTTTTTAATGTGTTGTTGTGATTTATAAGGTGCAATCCTTTTTAATGTGTTTGTGATTTATAACGGTGCAATCCTTTTGAATGTGTTGTTGTGATTTATAATGGTGCAATCCTTTTGAATGTGTTGTTGTGATTTATAACAGTGCAATCCTTTTGAATGTGTTGTTGTGATTTATAACAGTGCAATCCTTTTTAATGTGTTGTTGTGATTTATAATGGTGCAATCCTTTTTAATGTGTTGTTGTGATTTATACATGGTGCAATCCTTTTTAATTGTGTTGTGATTTATAACGTGCAATCCTTTTTAAATGTGTTGTGATTTATAATGGTGCAATCCTTTTAATGTGTTGTATTTATAATGGTGCAATCCTTTTTAATGTGTTGTATTTTAATGGTGCATCTTTTTAATGTGTTGTGATTTATAATGGTCAATCCTTTTTAATGGTTGTGATTTAAAGTGAACTTAGTTTTTTTTTATTTTTATGTGTTGTATTTATAATGGTCATCTTTTAATGTGTTGTGATTTAAGTGCAATCCTTTTAATGTGTTGTGATTTATAAGGTGCAATCTTTTAATTGTTGTGATTTTAAGGTCAATCTTTTAATGTGTTGTGATTATAAGGTGCAATCTTTTTAATGTGTTTGTGATTTATAAGGTGCAATCCTTTTTTGTGTTGATTTAAGGTGCAATCCTTTTAATGTGGTTGTGATTTATAAGTGCAATCTTTTAATTGTGTTGTGATTTATAAGGTGCAATCCTTTTAATTGTTGTGTGATTTATAAGGTGCAATCCTTTTTAATGGTTGTGATTTATAAGGTGCAATCTTTTAATGTGTTGTGATTTATAATGGTGCAATCCTTTTAATGTGTTTTGTGATTTATAAGTGCAATCTTTTGAATGTGTTGTTGTGATTTATAACGGTGCAATCCTTTTAATGTGTTGTTGTGATTTATAATGGTGCAATCCTTTTAATGTGTTGTGTATTTTGTTGTGATTTATAATGGTGCAATCTTTTTAATGTATTGTGATTGATAACGGTGCAATACTTATTAATGTGTTGTTGTGATTTATAATGGTGCAATCCTTTTAAATGTGTTGTGATTTATAAGGTGTAATCTTTTAAATGTGTTGTGATTTATAATGGTGCAATCCTTTTTAATGTGTTGTGATTTATAATGGTGCAATCTTTTTAATGTGTTGTGATTTATAATGGTGCAATCCTTTTTAATGTGTTGTGATTTATAATGGTGAATCCTTTTTAATGTGTTGTGATTTATAATGGTGAATCCTTTTTAATGTGTTGTGATTTATAATGGTGCATACTTTTTAATGTGTTGTGATTTGTAAGGTGCAATCCTTTTTAATGTGTTGTGTGATTTATAAGGTGCAATCTTTTTAATGTTTGATTTATTGGATCTTTATTGTGTGATTTATAATGGTACAATCGTTTTTAATGTGTTGTGATTTATAAGGTGCAATCTTTTTTAATGTGTGTTGTGATTTTATAAATGGCAATCCTTTTAATGTGTGTTGTGATTTATAATGGTGCAATCTTTTATGTTTGTTGTGATTTATAAGTGCAATCCTTTTTAATGTGTGTTGTGATTTATAATGGTGCAATCCTTTTAATGTGTTGTTTGATTATAACAGTGCAATCCTTTTTAAGTGTGTTGTGATTTATAATGGTGCAATGCTTTTTAATAGTGTTGTTGTGATTTTAATGGTGCAATCCTTTTTAATGTGTTGTGTGATTTATAAAGGTGCAATCTTTTTAATGTGTTGTGATTTATAACGGTGCAATCTTTTAATGTGTTGTTGTGATTTATAATGGTGCAATCTTTTTTAATATGTTGTGTTGTGATTTATAATGGTGCAATCCTTTTAATGTTTGTGATTTGATAATGGTGCAATCTTTTAATGTGTTGTGATTTATAATGGTGCAATCCTTTTTAAATGTGTTGTGATTTATAAGGTGTAATCATTTTCAATGTGTTGTGATTTATAATGTGTAATCCTTTTAATGTGTTGTGATTTATAATGGTGCAATCATTTTTAATGTGTTGTGATTTTATAATGGTGCAATCCTTTTTAATGTGTTGTCATTTATAATGGTGCAATCCTTTTTAATGTGTTGTGATTTATAATGGTGAATCCTTTTTAATGTGTTGTATTTATAATGGTGCAATCTCTTTTTAATGTGTTGTGATTTATAATGGTGCAATCCTTTTTAATGTGTTGTCATTTATAATGGTGCAATCCTTTTTAATGTGTTGTGATTTATAATGGTGCAATCTTTTTAATGTGTTGTATTTATAATGGTGCAATCCTTTTAATGTGTTGTGATTTATAATGGTGCAATCCTTTTTAAATGTGTTGTGATTTATAATGGTGCAATCTTTTTAATGTGTTGTGATTTGTAATGGTGCAATCCTTTTTAATGTGTTGTCATTTTAATGGTGAATCATTTTTTAATGGTTGTGATTTGTAATGGTGCAATCCTTTTTGAATGTGTTGTATTTTTAATGGTGCAGTCCCTTTTTAATGTGTTGTGATTTATAATGGTGCAATCCTTTTTAATGTGTTGTATTTGTAATGGTACAGTCCTTTTTAAGTGTTGTGATTTGTAAGGTGCGAATCCTTTTTAATGTGTTGTCATTTTTAATGGTGCAATCTTTTTTTAATGTGTTGTATTTATAATGGTGCAATCCTTTTTTTAATGTGTTTTGTGCTTTATAATGGTGCAAGTCCTTTTTCAATGTGTTTAGTGCTTTGTATATTGGTCAATCTTTTTCATGTGTTTGTGAATTTTAATGGGGCAATCCTTTTTTAATTGTCGTTGTGATTTATAATTGCAATCCTTTTTTAATGTGGTTGTGATTTAATGGTGCAATCTTTTTAATGTGTTGTTTGATTTTAATGGTCAATCCTTTTTAATGTTTGTGCATTTATTGAGGTGCAATCGTCTTTTTTAATGCGTTGTTTGCAATTTATAATGTGCAATCCTTTTTGAATGTATTCAGTGCATTTTATGGTGCAAGTCCTTTTTAATGGTTGTTTGCATTTATAATGGTGCATCCTTTTTAATGTTGTTGTGCATTTATTAGGTGCAATCGTTTTAATGTGTTGTTTTAATGTGCAATTTTTCGTAAGTTTGTCATTTTAATGGTAACCTTTAAGTGCGTTGTTTTGCAATGGTATCAGTGCCGTTTTTAATGTGTTGTCAGTTTATAATGTGCGTTTTTTAAAGTGTTGTCATTCAGTGCATTGTTTAGCCATGTTTATTCATGTATTGTTTTGCAATGGTATTCATGCGTTTTTTGCAATGTATTCAGTGCGTTTGTATTGCAATTCTATTCTAAATGGTTGTTTTGCAATGTTATTCAGTGCGATTTTTTGCAATGTATTCAGTGCGTTTTATAATGGTGCAATCCTTTTTAATGTTTAGTTGTGCATTTGTAATGTTGCAATGCCTTATTCATGTGCGTTGTTTGCAATGTTATTCAGTGCTTGTTTTGAATGTAATTCGTCGTTGTTTTGAATTTATTACAGTGCATTCCTTTTGCAATGGTCTATTTCAGTGCGTGTTTGCCAATTTATTAGTGCGTTGTTTTGCAATGTTATTAAGCGTTCTTTTAATTATATGTGTTGTTTGTATAGTTACAGTGCGATCTTTGATGATATGTGTTGTAGTAACGTAATCCATGTCAGTTTCATGTGTCCAGTTTTTTTGCAGTGCAATACATTTCATGGGGTGTATTGTAATATTCCAGTGCAACTATCTCGGTGCGTTGTTGTTTTGCAATGTTATTTCAGTGCGTTGTTTTGCAATGTGTATTTCAGTGCGTTGTTTTGCAATGTAAGTCTTTTCCAGTATCGTCGTTGTTTTGCAATGTTATATTCAGTGCGTTGTTTTGCAATGTTATTCCAGTGCGTTGTTTTGCAATGTGTATTTCAGTGCGTTGTTTTGCAATGTTATTCAGTGCGTTGTTTTGCAATGTGTATTTCAGTGCGTTGTTTTGCAATGTATATCTTGTCCTAGTGCGTTGTTTTGCAATGTCTATTCAGTGCGTTGTTTTGCAATGTTATTTCAGTGCGTTGTTTTTGCAGTGTTTTATTTCCAGTGCGTTGTTTTGCAATGTCATATTCCCGTGCGTTGTTTTGCAATGTCTATTCAGTGCGTTTTTTTGCAATGTCTATTCAGTGCGTTGTTTTGCAATGTGTATTTCAGTGCGTTGTTTTGCAATGTTATTCCAGTGCGTTGTTTTGCAATGTCTATTTCAGTGCGTTGTTTTGCAATGTGTCGTTGATTTCAGATTAGCGTTGTTTTGCAATGTTTATTCAGTGCGTTGTTTTGCAATGTTATATCAGTGCTTGTTTTGCAATGTCTATTCAGTGCGTTGTTTTGCAATGTCTATTCAGTGCGTTGTTTTTGGCAATGTCTATCCAGTGCGTTGTTTTGCAATGTTTTCAGTGCGTTGTTTTGATGTTATTCGTCTTTTTTGATTTATTCAGTGCGTTGTTTTGCAATGTCTATTCAGTGCGTTGTTTTGCAATGCTATGTCAGTGTTGTTTTGCAATGTCTACTCAGTGCGTTGTTTTGCAATGTCTATTTCAGTGCGTTGTTTTGCAATGTAGATTCCAGTGCGTTGTTTTTGTAGTCTGTAGCAATGCTCCCCATTTAATGCGTTGTTGCCGTCTAATCTGTTTTCCATTGCAGTGGAATCCATGTCATAGCGGTGTAATGTCATCTAGGTGATCTATGGCATCGGAGCCGATTTGATGACGGTTGCGTTTATTCCAAGGCAACCGATTCCAGCGCGCTGCATGTCAATCTAATCCATTTCAAAGCCTAGTGTAAAAAAATAATGCAGTGCAGTTGAACCCACTTCAGTGCAGAATCGATTGCTGCCGTGCAGTGTATTTGTGTGCGTTGCAGTGTAAACAATGTACCGATTTGTACTGATCAGCATTCTTTTGCACGAACACCATCATATCGGCTGAACGTGCGTGCGCGATCTCTTTCTCTCTCTCTCTCTCTCTCTCTCTTTCTTTCTCTCTCTCCGTCCCCCTCCCCTCTCTTACTTCTCTTTTTTCAAATTTTCTTATGCATGTTTCATTACTGATTGGCTGGTTGTCTTCATTCAGCAGCCTCTCTCTCTCTCTCTCTGTTGTTATTCTCTCTCTCTCTCTCTGTTGTTATTCTCTCTCTCTCTCTCTCTCTTTCTCTCTCTCTCTCCTCTTTTTAGCAACAAAAATCTTTTATGTATGTTTCAATTTTGCTGTTGTTGTTATTGCAGTAGTTGCTGTTCTCTCTCTCTCTCTCTTTCTCCTCTCTCTCTGTTGTTATTCTGTGTGTGTGTGTGTGTGTGTGTGTGTGTGTGTGTGTGTGTGTGTGTGTGTGTGTGTTGTTATTCTCTCTCTCTTTCTCTCTCTCTCTCTCTGTTGTTATTCTGTGTGTGTGTGTGTGTGTGTGTGTGTGTGTGTGTGTGTGTGTGTGTGTGTTTGTTATTCTCTCTCTCTTTCTCTCTCTCCCTCTCTCTGTTGTTATTATTCTCTCTCTCTCTCTCTCTCCTCTCTCTCTGTTGTTATTGCCTTCACTCTCTCTCTCTCTCTCTCTCCCTCTCTCTCTCTCTCTGTCTGTTATAATCTCTCTCTCTCTCTCTCTCTCTCTCTCTCTCTCTCTCTCTCTCTCTCCCTCTCTCCCTCTCTCTGTTGTTATAATTCTCTCTCTCTCTCTCTGTTGTTATTGCCTTCATCTCTCTCTCTGTCTCTCTCGGTCTCTCTCGGTCTCTCTCTCTCTCTCTCCTCCCTCTCTCTCTCTCTCCTCTCCCTCTCTCTGTTGTTATAATTCTCTCTCTCTCTCTCTCTCTCTCTCTCTCTCTCTCTCTCTCTCTCTCCCTCCCTCTCTCTCTCTCCCTCTCTCTGTTGTTATAATTCTCTCTCTCTCTCTCTGTTGTTATTGCCTTCATCTCTCTCTCTCTCTCTGCTCTCTCGTCTCTCTCTCTCTCTCTCTCTCTTTCTCTCTCTCTCTCTCTCTCTCTGTTAATCTTGTCTTCGTCTCTCTCTCTCTCTCTCTGACTCTTCCCACTTCCCTGTTTTGAAAAGAAGAAAAAAAAAAGGAAAAAAAAGAAAAAAAGAGAAAAAAAGAAAAACGTCCACAACTCATTAATGATCAATTCGCTGTCTTCCTTTTCCAGTCTTTCTACATCAATTTTGTTTTCCTTAATTTTCTCAGATGGGCAACTCGTTATTAAAAAAAAAAAACGGGGGGGGGGGGGGGGGGGGGGGGGGTGGGGTGGGGTTGTGGTGGTGTGTGGGTGGTGATGGTGGTGGGTGGGGGGTGGGGGGGGGGTACGCCATTGGAGCTTGTCTTAGACCTTGGTGAATACAGCATCTCCGCCCTCACCCTCCGCCCACCATTCCCACACCTCCCCTCCCCTTCAACATATGTGCACTCGAAGATGTTGTTGTTGTTGTGGTGGTGGTGGTAGTGGGGGTGGTGGTAGTAGTGATGGTTGTTGTTGTGGTGGTGGTTGTTGTCCTTGGTGGTAATCGTGGTGGTAGTGCACTTTCCTTGATAAATATTTAACGACTAATCTCAAATTGATAAATGATTATAAGTTTCCGTGGTGGATGCCACGATTTGAGGTAGCCATGGACATTCAGCAGGTTGTGGTGGTGGTTTGGGGTGTGGTGAGGTGGTGGTGGGGGTGGTGGTATAGTGATGGTTGTTGTTGTGGTTGTTGTGGTGGTGGTGGTGGTGGTTGTCGTGGTGGATGTGGTACTGGGGTGTGGTAGTAGTGATGGTGTTGTTGTTGTTGTTGTTGTTGTGGTGGTGGTGGTGGTGGTTGTCGTTGGTGGTGATAGTGGTGACAGTGGGGGTGGTGGTAGTAGTGATGGTGGTAGTGGTTGTTGTGTGTTGTTTGTTGTTGTTGTTTGTAGTTGCTGTTGTTGAAGTGTTCACCTACTCTGTTTATAAGCACTGCTTTCTTACTGCATGACGCTGGTCTCAGGTTAAGATGAACAACACCGCTTAGTTCACGTTTCTTTCTCTCTTTCTTCATCCATTTTGTGTAGGTTGGGGAATCGGAGTGGGTAAGGGAGGGGGGGGGGTGGAGGTGGAGTGGCGGTGAGGGTGTGGGTGGATTCTTTCTTTTCTTTTTTTTCGTGTTCAGCTTATATCTTAGCAGGCGCTGAGGACGTGTCTAGGGCAGCTGGATACCACTCAATGGCTGTGACTGTGACAGCTATACCTGTCTTTTCAAACAAACAAACAACAACAAAGCATTAGAAAAAGAATATTGTTGGGATGACGCTAACCACGTTTTTACGTCTGTGTAGACAGAGAGAGAGAGAGAGAGAGAGAGAGAGAGAGAGAGAGAGAGAGAGAAGACGAGAGAGACAGAAGAGAGAGGAGAGAGGGGGAAGAGAGAGAGAAGGGGACAGAGAGAGAAGGGGGTGGGAGAGGGAAGAGAGGGAGAGAAAAGACAGACAGACAGACGGAAGGACGGACAGACAGAGACAAATAGAGGGAGAGACAGAAACAGAGGCAAACAGAGAGAGAGAGAGAGAGAGAGAGAGAGAGAGAGAGAGAGAGAGAGAGAGAGAGAGAGAGAAAGTTCATTCTTTTGTTGATGAGAAGAACAGATAGAGATAAGCCGGGCGTGGATTTGCTCTTATGTCAGCAAAGATGAAGAAAGAAAGAAAGAAAGAAAAAAACAAACAAAAATCAGACACGAAGCTTGACTTGACACGTATTTGAGAAAAAGAAAAGAAAAAAAAGAAACAAAAACAACGATAACGACCAACACCAAACGAGGAAAGACAATAACAGCCTTGTGATCGCCCATTCTTGGTGTGTGTGTGTGGAGAGGGAGGAGATGAGAGAGAGAGAGAGAGAGAGAGAGAGAAAGAGAGAGAGGAGAGAGAGAGAGAGAGAGAGAGAGAGAGAGGAACTCAGAACTCAGAAAGCTTTAATGTACATCGGCCTTTGGCCACAAACAAGGTACAAAGGGAAGGGGGGGGGGGAGTGGGTAGGAACGGGGAGGAGTTAACATAATATATGTTATTGCAAACAGAACCAAAAAGCATTGCAATATTAATTCCCCCACAATGCGTGCAAAAAGATGATACATTATTCAGATACGTTTAGAGTACATGAAATGACAATACAAACGAAGTCAGTCATTTCAAGGAAAACCAAGGTAGTGGTCATTGTCCGCAGTAATTTATCAACTAAAGAATTGACTTGGTCCTTCTGTTTATGGCGTGAAAAATGTACCTTGATAGGCTATGTCTGTGCGAAGCACTGGATACCTTAAGAAGCAAATGAAGGGGACAACTGGCGAATTCTTTGAGAAATTTACTCCTTAGGTCTTGATAGAGGGAACATTGAAATAAAAAATGTTGCTCTGCTCATGAGAGAGACTGAGAGAGAGAGAGAGAGAGAGAGAGAGAGAGAGAGAGAGAGAGAAGAGAGAGAGAGAGAGAGAGAGAGGACTGACATTGGTGTAATTGTGAAGGCCACCAGCCTATACACAAAAGGGATGATGGGGAAAGGGGGAAGGGAAAACCATGAGAGAGAGAGAGAGAGAGAGAGAGAGAGAGAGAGGTGTGTGTGTGTGTGTGTGTGTGTGAGTGTGTGTGTGTGTGTGTGTGTGTGTGTGTGTGTGTTGTGTGTCTGTGTGTGTGTGTGTAATAATTAATACAAACAAAGATAAATGCGCAGTCAAAAACTCTTACAAACAACTTCAGCATAGTGTATGGCCAAAAAAATGAATTACCAAAAGTGCAAATAATCGAGCAACTATAGACATGATCAAGTTGTTGACCATGGACTGGCGAAAAGCCAACTCACAGACAGGCATTGGAATGAAGGCGACGAAGGACTGGGTATCAGGTCAATTACCTTTATAAGTATCCCATAAATGACAGGTACCATAACTAACCTGTCAGTTATTTTTTTTTTCAAACATAATGGGTTAATCAAATAAACAATCAACAATCAATTTACACACACACACACACACACACACACACCACACACACACACACACACACACGGAAAGGTATCAAGAAACCCCTCATTAAGCACAAGATCTGTTCATTAAGCGTCATACAACACAAACCCGCCATATGGGTATCTATTGCAACAATTCCTCTCTAAGTGTTAAACTGTAGCAAGACTATATTGCCAGATTTCCTTGGAAGCTACAGCATGGGTTTTCCCGAATATGGGTCAAAGAGATATCGTTCTTGTTCTGCGTACGCAGGCTGATACTCCTGCGGACACTCCCTATATGGACAGGGAAGTATTAATCCCATCTACCCTACAAAGGGAGTGGAGTTTTGTGTGCATGACCGTTTTTTTTTATCCTGCCATTAAGGCAGCCATACTCCATCTTCGGGGAAGGTGCATGCTATGTGTAACGTGTCATCCATACCAACGGCCAAACTGGCCTTCTCTTCCGAAAGTTGGTGATGGGATTTGATGTGTGTGCAAGATGTTATGCGTGCGTTCACACACGGAACCTCGGTTTATAGTCTCATTCGAAGGACTGTATGGGAAATGGAGTCAGAACTAATGTTAACTCCGAGGGAAAAATCCCCCTGTACCGAAACGGCCCGGCAGAGATTCGAACCCGCAACCCTTCGATTATGAGTCCGGCGCTCTGCCAACTGAGCTATTCGACCCCCCCGAAATATCGTTCAAATTCATCAGCTCAGGGACATACATCAATCAAATGTTGAGGTAATTTGGGGGCATAGACAAATGAAGCGAAGTTCCACTTCCAACATGGCAGGACAAAATGGGCAGAGTCGATTCCTATCAGCGCTTTGAAATCTCTTATCTATGCCAAGCTCGTGTAAAGCAAGTCGTAGTCTTATCAAAGCATCCGTGAAACGTTTAACTGTAATGCTATCAAGATCTAGTTCGGGGACAAAACACGCTTTGAAAGATCGACAGGCGAGAATATCTATCCTGCTGTAACGTGTTGCGAACCAAGTCTGTTATAAACTTATCTATCATTTTCTATGTAAGACACTTTAGGAGAATTTCATTTGCAGTGCCCTGGTTTGCCCAAACGTCATAACAAGACATCAGAGTTCCAAACATGCTTTAATTTCACAGAGTCAGTTATCTGCTGCAGTATCATTCTTATCCAAAGCCTTTTTTCTTCATCAATGACTCGGTTTGCTTTGGACAGCGTGTGGACTGCATCTTTGCACGGCCTTGCTGTAGAAGTCGATTATTTGAACACTGATGGCCGAAACAGAAAGAGAATCCAAGCGTTTGAGACAGGTGCTGAGGAAACTACTCCGCATCACCTACAAAGAAACAAGACCAATGATTATGTGTGGAACTGGTCACTAACCTTTGGCCCCGAACACTTTCTGGCAACGTCAAACGATGGAAGATGATGGTTTGGCCACGTCATTCGTCACAACACCGTCTCCAAAACCATCCTTCAAGGTACCGTTGAAGGGCAGCGAGGCACAGAGAAAGAGCTGGTCGACAATAAGGACTGGACCAAAATGACATGCCAGATCTCTCACGACAGCCACCAACAGAAGAGCCTGAACAAACGGCGCTGCCTCATAGTCCCCACAACGACCAGCGGTCAGGGAATGATGACTGATGACTGACAATCAGATTGTTTGAGAATTTTATTTATTGTGTCTGAAAGTTGATTGACCTTCTTTCTGTCCTATGCCTATCAAGGCACAGGCCAGGGGGTTCTGCAAGCAGACAGATGGAAATGAAAGGAATGGAGACTGTTAATTTAGGGACAACCAGTTGGCGCCAAGATAGAGTCACGGTTGAGTGAGAAAGCCCGAAACGTGAAGCAAAATTTGAAAGAAGAGGGGTTAGTTACCGCCAAGGACACAGACAAACAAGAGTACAGGACTAGACACAATGCATTTCCACCTCTTGGGTCTTCGTTCAGGCGAAAACACACAATATTTAGGACAGTGACAAGAAGAACATGTAGCCACTTAGCTGCGCTTCTCCTGTTTGTCTCCAAATTGAAAATGGCCGCCAGACGGAAACGAGGGAGTTATGGGAGAGAAGACGGGGTGGGGGAAAAAAGGAAAATAAAGAAAAAAGAAGAAAAAAAGAAAAAAGAAAGGGAGGGTGTGTGAAACGATGGTAAACAAAATAAAGTAAATGAATTAATTTTAAAAATTTTTTTTTTTTAATTTAGTGAAAAAAAAATTATATATATATTATATAATATAAAATGTAATGCATAAATAGATAAACAAATAAAGAAAGAAAAATAATAAGTAAATAAATCAAATGAAATGAATAAGTGAATACATGAATAATGATGAATAATAAATAGATAAATAAACCGAAATGTGACGTCAGCTTAAAGAAAGGTCATGTACTTGAAGATTGTAAATGGTGTCATCGGTGGAGCCCCCCCTCCCGCAACCCCCCCCCCCCCCCCCCCCCCAAAAAAAAAAAAAAAAAAAAAAAAAAAAAGTGAAATGATTGTTGGGGGGTTGTTCATTTGATCAATTATCTGTTTAATATCAAATGCTGGCTCAAAACTTATCCAAGGCCTCAAAACGCGGACATGGATTAAGTAGTGATTTAGAGTAAAATCCTAAATTATGGTGTGTGTGTGTGTGTGTGTGTGTGTGTGTGTGTGTGTGTGTGTGTGTGTTGTGAGTGTGTCGTCGGTCGGTCGGTCGGTCGGTCGGTCGGTCGGTCGTCAGTCTCTGTCTGTTTCTGTCTGTCTGCCTCTCTCTCCAGATGAGAGAAGACACAATTCTCTCTCTCTCTCTCTCTCTCTCTCTCTCTCTCTCTCTCTCTCTCCCATAAAAGTGGATACAAGTCCTCTCTCTCTCTCCCTTTCTCTCTCTCTCCATAACAATAAACACAGTTCTCTGTCTGTCTGTCTGTCGTCTGTCTTTCATACAGTGTCTTCTCCCTCTCTTCCATAACATAGTACATCTCTCCTCTCTCTCCATAACAGTAGATACAATTCTCTCCCTCTCTCTCCATCATAACAGCTAAGAATACAATTCTCTCCCTCTCTCTCCATAACAGTAGATACTATTCTCTCCCTCTCTCTCCATAACAGTAGATACAATTCTCTCCCTCTCTCTCCATAACAGAAGATACAACCCCCCCCCCCCCCCCCCCCCCCCCCCCGTTTCTCCATAAAAGTAGATACAATTTCTCTCTCTCTCTCTCTCTCTCTCTCTCTCTCTCTCTCGTCGCTCGCTCGCTCCATAAAAGTAGATGCAATCCTCTCTCTCCTCTCTCTCTCTCTCTCTCTCTTCTCTCTCCCGCTCGCTCGCTCGGTCGCTCCATAAAAGTAGATAAAACCCCCCCCCCCCCTCTCTCTCTCCCTCCATAAAAGTAGATTCAATTCTCTGTCTGTCTGTCTATCTGTCTGTCTGTCTGTCTGTTTCTATTTGCGAGCCTGGTGGGCGTTGTGGTGGCTGTAGCAGTTGGTATTGTCCAGGTGCACATGTAGGCAGTTTGAGGACGTTAGGGCTGATAGCTAGCAAGATCCGGATAGTGCTATTCGCAAATAGCAGCTTTTACCACATTGGTATCCGCGCTGTAGTTACGAATAGGTCTTTTCCCCGATTTCGTACGCAGGAGTGACCATTGGCTTTAGAACAACCGTTCGAGAAAAGAAAAGTTGGAGAACCATACTTTGTTTTTTAGATAAGTTCGCTTGCATACTTCATGGTCGTATGCAGAGGCCATTTCAATGGGCGTGTAATATCAAAGCTAGAACAAGATTTCTGTAGCAGACAACGCCTACCTGTACATTTAGAATCCAAGAAGTCTGCACGCACTACCCTTTTTGTACTCCCAGTTCTTATAGAACAGGGAGTGCTTTACAATGGGAACGAAGAAATGCTGTCTGTGTGTCTGTGTGTCTGTCCGTGGTCAAAATGTGTTCCACTCGCTCCAGACAAAACTTCTGGGCCGATCTTTCTGAAAATTTGTAGGTATGTTCATTATGGGTCACGGATGATGCCCGATGTTTAATTTTACCAGAATAGCCGTTACTAACGGCTGTAACGGCCCAAAACGGTTTTTCTTCTTTATGGAATATCTCAGTGACGAAATACATTATGACGCATGTTTGTGACGTCAAATACATTATGACGCATGTTTGATTGTGACGTTTTTCAGGAAGATATACTGGGAGTACGCTTATATCCTTTGCATCTTGTTATTTTTGTTGTAAGAAAAGCATGAAAATTTCCAAGTCTTGATTTTTGTTCGTCGTGACGATAGACACCCATTCATGTTGACGCCATTTCGTATTACGTAGCACTTGTGTGTTTAGACAAGAGAAATCCCAGTCGAGGAAACCAAAGCTTAGTGAATGTGACGTCTGTTTCCCCGCTGGAGGAAAAAGACCGTTTTGGAACAATACCCTATTCTAGACGCCTACATCGGAACTTTCGAAATCGCTGTGTGATCTTCAAAACAGTCCAAAGGATCATTGCGGAACATTTCGTCACCGTATTGAAATCACAAACAAGTCAGGTAACTCTTGCTCCCATGATGAAAAGAAACAGGGGCCCATAACCCCAAACGAATGCTGCTTACAACACCGAGTCGATTTTTTTTTTTTTACTTT
>CM065744.1:6311519-6326519 GCA_033310375.1 Conus canariensis | reverse complement strand
CTAGTGGTGGAAGGAGCAACTTTCCGGTACTAGTCATCGAAGAAATTTTTATTTTATACCGGGACTGGGTAAAATACTGAACAGTGGCTCTGAGATAGTTTTCCTTAGGCCTGTACTCTTATTAGTACTTGTAGCTCCGAGAGACACAATTGAAGAGAGAAGTTCAAACATTCAACATTTGATTGAACAACAAAGAACTGCCACAAGTTAAGTGCACTTTCACACATCAACTTTTATTGTTTACACATAGGTAAGTATTAGAGGGTCAATTCCATAGGCTTGGGTATAATTCTCATTGGACTACCACAATGAGTGGCCCTTCCTCACTCCTACTTTACTCACTTGCACTCAGTACAGCAAGTTTTAAGTTGGGATTAGGGGGGAGGGGGGGGGTTCAGTCTAAGTTACACTGAATGTATATTGTTATTATACATCCACTTCGCTTGCAAATCACCCGGTGACTGTAGCCAGTGGTACTCATAGACTGGTTCTCCCTATGTCATCATAAAGTGAGGGCAAGGGTCTGATGGGTTTGAGTCCAGGTGGTAAGCTAACTTAGCTTTGCTTCCGAGAGGGTAGTTGATCTCTCCTGTGGTTGGTGACTGCCCCACTGGTGTAGATTGGGATGTCTGGTGTCGCCCTGGTGTTGGGCGAAGTCCCAGCTTCTGGTTCAGCTGCAATGTGTTGCGTGTCCAGGATAGGGTGACCAGGATCGCGTGTCCAGGATCCCAGTTTTTTCCTGGGAATTAACAGTGAATGACTGGAGATCAACGAGGATACCAGGATTGTCCCACGCCTTCTCTAGTTGTCTCTTTTGTCTTCACCGGTCTGGTCTACAGGTAGTCTGGAGGGGTCAGTGAAGGTGAGCCCTGTGTGTCTGGTATATATGGATTCTACTTGCCGAACCCGATTTTGACAACCTGTCACTCACACCTCAGGGGTGAGAGGGGGAGGGATCTAGTCTTATCCTAGTCGCCTCGGGAACTGTTTGATCCTAATCGGCATAGCTCACGGACATCCGCGGCCAGTTTAATTTATGCGTCCGTATAGATGCATACTATCGCGGAACGATCCGCCGGTGACATAAGTCACCAGTTCAGCCGGTGCACGGACTGTAAAAAAAAAAAAGGGGGGGGGGGAGGGGGGGTGTGAGTGGTGGTGGAGAGCACGGCAGAGGCGTCGCGCCTTTGTTTTCACGGGATAGAGGGGGGATGGTGTGTGAAGCTAGCGCCGGGAAGGGGAGGGGGGGGGGGGGGGGGAGACGGGCAATTGCCACAATGAAATTGAAATTTCACTGCGTCGTAGCTACTCAGAGTGGGGAAGGAGAGTAGAGAGGGGGGTGGGGGGGGTTCAACAAGAGCGAAAGGCGTCACGAGTTTATCGTGACGCAATTTCTTCATCTGTCGTAGTTCGTGTGGGCCGTGCGATTTGCACTAAGCGGGAGAAAGGGGGAGAGGGGGGTTGAGAGGGGGGAGTGGGTATAGATTTGAAATCTATTTTTTTGTTTGGGATTTTAGGGGGACCCATCGGATGGTTTTGTCAAGCGTTTCGTCACACTCTCTCAAAATCCAACTTGGTTATACTCTCTCTCTCTCTCTCTCTCTCTCTCTCAAAAATAATCTTTAAACATTACAATCGTTTCAAACCTTGTGCATTTCGAGATTTCGATGACAATCGTGTGTGTGTGTGTGTGTGTGTGTGTGTGTGTGTGTGGGCGCGTGCGTGCGTGCGTGCGTGCGTGTGTGTGTGTGTGTGTGTGTGTGTGTGAGAGAGAGAGAGAGAGAAAGAGAGAGTCTGTGTCTGTGCGTGTGTGTGCGTGTGTGTGTGTGTGTGTGTGTGTGTGTGAGAGAGAGAGAGAGAGAGAGAGAGAGTCTGTGTGTGTGTGCGTGTGTGTGTGTGTATGTGTGTGTGTGTGTGTGTGTGTGCGTGTGTGTGTGTGCGTGTGTGTGTTGTGTGTGTGAAAGAGAGAGAGAGAGAGAGAGAGATAGAGAGACAGAGAGAGACTGTATGAGTGTGTGTGTGTGTGTGTGTGTGTGTGTGTGTGTGTGTGTGTCTGTGCGTGCGTATGCGTGAGTGTGTGTGTGTGTGTGTATGTGTGTGTGTGCGCGCGCGTTCGTGCGTGCGTGTGTATGTGTGTGTGTATGTGTGTGTGTGTGTGTGTGTGTGTGTGTGTGTGTGTGTGTGTGTGTGTGTGAGTCCGTGCCTGTGACTCTGCGTGTAACTCCGTCTGTGCGTGCGTGCGTGCGTGTATGCGAGCGCGTGCGTGTTTGCTTTTGTGCGGAATTCAACTGTTGAGAGAAAAAAAAAAGAAATTAACCAGCAACTAAACCTAACACAAACCGAACCTTCGACACTGTAGGAAGGGCGGGGTGTATGATAGAAAGTTTGAACACGGAACGATTAGTGATCAACGTCGCTCTGCTTCACCACTCCTTCCCCACAGGTGGATAACCGCCACTTCTCTGTACCAATCAGCAGCAGCAGGAAGTTTACACAGCTCGACGAATCACTCGTGAACACCTGCTTCATCTTTGTGTGGACGACAAAAAAAAGGACATTTTTGTTACTGATTAAACCATTCCACACCATGCACCCTAGCTATCATTAGTTTTGATTCCTTAGGAACAAAAAAGACAGAAAAAATAAAACGAAAAAAAACAAGAAAAAAAGCCGAAGTCTTCTGATTGGTAGAAACAGCTTGTTCCATTCTTTTATAACTGTCTCGGTGGCTGATGAATTAAGGGGAGAATGGAGAAGGCTGAGACTGATGATGGCTCAACTGGTCAGCAAATTGGGGGGGGGGGGGGGGGGGGGGGGGGGCGTCAGGATTGGAGGGGGTTGGGTGGGGAGTGAGAGCGGAGACCACTCGGTCCACGAATTCACTCAAGACGCTTCTGTTCATGATGTCACGGAAAGAGAAACAAACGAATTCTTCCCCCCCCCCCCCCCCCCCCCCCCCCCCCCACACACACACACAAAATGGCGGCTTTTAATTAGTAAAGATTTCTGGTCTGGTCTTGCTTGTATGCAGTTTCTGTGGATGTAAGAGAAACAAAGAAAGCTGAATCAGAGATCGTTTATTCTTTACCGTTGTTTCGGGTTTTGCAATTTGCAATGCCACGTGCACACACTCTGAGGTCTGAGGTCTTTCAACCTCACAGCTCGTCCCTCGAAGATCGAGGCAGGCTTTGGTTTCACTTGAATTGCTTGGTCATGTTGTTGGAGGTGGTACTATGCGTCCTGAAGGGAAGAAGGTTGATAAGATTTTGAAGATATCCACTCCTACTACCAGGAAGCAGGTCAGATCTTTGTTGGGGTTGCTCAGTTTTTACAGGAGATGTGTTCCTGGGTTTGCTACTTTGAGTGCTCCACTGTCTGATTTGATCAAAGATGCTGGTCGTGCTGGAAGGTCTATTTCATGGTCTCCAGAGTGTGCTGAAGCTTTGAGAACGATTCAGAGAATCTTGTCTTCTGCACCTGTGTTGTTGTTACCTAGGTTGGGTAATCCTTTTGTTCTCAGGACCGATGCTAGTTCTGTTGGTTTGGGTGCTGTGTTGCTTCATGAGAGTGCTGATGTTCTTCACCCAGTCGTGTTCGCTAGTCGAAAGTTGCTGGATCGTGAGAAAGCGTACAGTACTATTGGGCGGGAGTGTTTAGCGATTGTCTGGGCTGTGCAGAAGTTCGTTAGATTCCTTTGGGGAGTTAGGTTTATCCTGCAGACGGATCTTCGTCCCTTGACGTACCTCCGAGCGTCAAACTTCAAGAATTCCAGAATTATGCGATGGGCGTGTCGTTGCAGGAGTTCTCGTTCGAAGTCCAACCAGTTCCAGGTTCATCAAATGTTTTCGCTGATGCTCTCTCACGTTCATATGCAAATCAGTTGATCCCTTAAGAAGTGACTTTCTTTGTGTTTACTGCAGTTTTCTGTTGCTGTTTTGATGTATGGTTTCTGGATTCTAGCATTCAGCTGTTTGTTTACTCCTTCTCCACAAAAAAAAACAAGTCGGTCATTGTTTTTTTTTTTTTTTTTTTTTTTGAGGAGGGGGAGTATTGCGACGGACCGTATTTCGTCGGGTCCCAAAGTCTGGGGACACGTTGGACCGGAACAGGCAAACCTGAAAAACCGCTTGACCTGTTTACCTGACAGCTACTCACCTGCGTTTTGTGTAAGTCTGGTGAGCGAGGATTTCCCTTGAGTCTCCGAAGAGCTACCGGCCGAGCAATTTGTCCAGAAGAGCCGAAGGGAGACTGAAGGCACGTCCTCACTGGCAGTCAGTTCCCCAGGTGTCGGTGAAGCCCCCGTGTCCGACCTGGAACTGTCTGCCAACCAGGTATGGGGTGCAGCCCGTGCCTAGCCGCCGCCTCTGCCCCATGGGGGTGTAGAGAGGTTGACTGAATGGTCGGTAGACATCGTGTGTGTACTGCCAACCGAGTGGGGTGCAGCACAAGCCCAGCCACTGACTCCGCCCGTGGGGTTGTGGAGAGGCTGTCCGTGTGGTCAGCAACGAGCTGATGTGTGAAAGGGCTTTAGAGTTCGTCGGGACGACGGCTTTTGTTCTTCAGTTGTGTGGGAGTCCCTGGAAAGACTCCACGGACTACTTCCGTGAGCGGCTTCCTTTTCCGTCGAGTTGACGTGTGTTCTGTTGTGTGGGAGTCCCTGGAAGGACTCCACGAACTGCTTCCGTGAGTGGTTTCTGAACCGTGTGAAGACTGTGTGACTTGGGCCTGACGCGGCCAAGCGCATCGACTGTCTGTGATGACACTGCTGTGGGTGCCAGCTTGGCCGGCGCAAGAGCAAAAAAAATGTTCGATATGTCATAGTTGTACTTTGTGTTGTTGCATGCGCTCGGTGATAGTGGCCAGAGTTTATTGATGGTGGCATGATCTTGTTGATGGACCTGATTGTCCTTATCATGTATGATCTTGTTGATGGACCTGATTGTCCTTATCATGTATGATCTTGTTGATGGACTGACTGTCTTATCATGTATGATCTTGTTGATGGACCTGATTGTCCTTATCATGTATGATCTTGTTGATGGACCTGATTGTCCTTATCATGTATGTCTTGTTGATGGACCTGATTGTCCTTATCATGATATGACTTGTTGATTGGGTTAGCCATGAGATGGTACTATGTGCCTGCTGTCTTGTTGTGTGGTGTGGGTGTGTGTAGGGAAAAAGACTGTACACGCATCCCAACTTCTTCAGGTGAGAGTCGGACAGCAAAGCACGCACCGCACACCATCTGTAACAGACACACCGTCTGTAACAGACACACCATCTGTAACAGACACACCATCTGTAACAGACACACCATCTGTTCTTGCCGTGGACCAGACCACGCGGTGCTCTGCCAACAGGTGTCCGCTCCGGCAGACCTTAGACGATGGAACTATACCACACGGTGCTCTGCCAACAGGTGTCCGCTCTGGCAGACCTTAGATGATGAAACTATACCACACACTGCTCTGCCAACAGGTGTCCGCTCCAGCAGACCTTAGACGATGGAACTATACCACAGACCTTAGACGATGGAACTATACCACAGACCTTAGACGATGGAACTATACCACACACTGCTCTGCCAACAGGTGTCCGCTCCAGCAGACCTTAGACGATGGAACTATACCACAGACCTTGGAACTATACCACACACTGCTCTGCCAACAGGTGTCCGCTCCAGCAGACCTTAGACGATGGAACTATACCACATACCCATGGCTGAAAAAACACTCCCGAATTTTCTGGTTCAGAAAGCATTCCAGAAATCAAGAATTCAGAGGGGAGAGGGGAGGGATTCAGAATTTCAAAAATTTGTTTTAAAAACGTATTTGAGTGTGTGTGTGTGTGTGTGTGTGTGTGCGTGTGCGTGTGTGTGCGTGTGTGTGTGTGTGTGTGTGTGTGCACGCGTGCGTGTGTGTGTGTGTGTGTGTCGTGCGTGTGTGTGTGTGTGTGTGTGTGTGTGTGTGTGTGTGTGTGTGTGCGTGCGTGTGGTGTGTGTGTGTGTGTGTGTGTGTGTGTGTGTGTGTGTGTGTGAAATGTCTTTTCCTTTCACACCTTCATTTGTCGACTGAAACATAAGTGGGGGCTCAAAATACTTTCAGTCAAAAACCGAACTGCCCCCCCCCCCCACCCCCACCCCCTCCCCCCCCCCCCCACTCTTCAGCCCACCCCTACCTCCTTCATCCTCTCGTTCCTGACATTTCGACTTCAGAAAGATGGCAGCTGTACTTTACCCTTACAAAACAAAAGAAAGAAGGATAACTCTTTCAGTCCTTTCAAACGATTGCTTCCCCTGGCAGGACAAAAAAAACAACAACAACAAAAAAAAAAACACCACGGTTTGTTTTCACTCAGGGACTGACTCAAAGGGCGGATCCCGTCGTCGTTCAACCTTGACACATGCCTGTCCTTTCCCGGGTGTCCCTCTGGTTAACATGAATGTTAATACATCTGCGTCGGGATCCGCGATTGGTCGAATTCTGTCAACTTCCCCCGTCACTGGTACTTACCAAAGAGGTCACTATGTCTGTCGGGGGATGAGGATGAGAAGAGATTGTTGGACGGGGGGGGGGGGGGGGGGGGGGGGGGGGGGGGGGGGGAGACTCAGGGTGTGTGTGGGTGGGTGAGTTGTGTGGGGGTGGGGGATGGTGGAGGTGGGTGATGGAGGAAGGGGGGGGGAGCCTGGGGGAGGAGAGAGTGGGAGAGTGGGGGGTGGGGGTGTCGGAAACAGAGTATCATGAAGCAGCAAAAGAGGGTGGGGGATGGAGGAGGAGATGGGTGGGAGGGGAAGGTGGGGGAGGGGGGGGGGGGGCAAGTGCTGAAGACACACGCGACAACGACCGGAGTCGTGTCGGCCATCAAACTCCGCCGGGAGAGAGAGGTGGAACAGGGGGGAGGGGGGGGGGGAGGGGGGTGGGGAAGGAAGGGAAGTTAAGGAAGTGAAGTGGAGGTGAAGGAAGGAATGGGGAGGGGGTGGGGGGGTGGGGGGAGGATTTAGGAGGCGGGTAGGAAGGAGGGAGAGAGGGGGGGGGGGGGGGGCGGGCTGAATGAAGATGCCATCAGAGAAGGCTGTTGTTGCCCTATTTTGCCCTTCGCGAGCCATGAGAAAATCCCAGTTTAATGATTCTGAACATCTTCAACCTCTTTCCCAGATTGGATTGTTTCTAATCATCACGAGAATTTCCAGTGTCATTTTCTTCTGCCCATGGTGAACGTTCGAGCTCTCTCTCTCTCTCTCTCTCTCTCTCTCTCTCTCTCTCTCTCTCTGTGTGTGTGTGTGTGTGTGTGTGTGTGTGTGTGTGTGTGTGTGTGTGTGTGTGTGTGTGTGTGTTTGGTATTCACGACATACGGTCTGCAATGCTCTCACATCGGGAAGTGTTACAGCAAACAAGCACATTGATTATTGAACAGACACACACACACACACACACACACACACACACACACACACACACACACACACATATCACAGTGGTCTGCAACTATCGAATACTTTTTACTATTCTTGTAACACGGAATAGTTCTCTCCCCTCCTTAACACAGCATAGTTCTCTTCCCTCTTTAACACAGCATAGTTCTCTCCCTTCCTTAACACAGCATAGTTCTCTCTCCTCCTTAACACAGCATAGTTCTCTCCCTCTCCCTTTAACACAGCATAGTTCTCTCCCCTCCTTAACACGGCATAGTTCTCTCCCCTCCTTAACACAGCATAGTTCTCTCCCCTCTTTAACACAGCATAGTTCTCTTCCCTCTTTAACACAGCATAGTTCTTTCCCCTCCTTAACACAGCACAGTTCTCTTCCCTCTTTAACACAGCATAGTTCTTTCCCTCCTTAACACAGCATAGTTCTCTTCCCTCTTTAACACAGCATAGTTCTCTTCCCTCTTTAACACAGCATAGTTCTCTTCCCTACTTAACACAGCATAGTTCTCTTTCCTCCTTAACACAGCATAGTTCTCTCCCTCCTTAACACAGCATAGTTCTCTCCCCTCCTTAACACGGCATAGTTCTATCCCTTCCTTAACACAGCATAGTTCTCTTCCCTCTTTAACACACCATAGTTCTCTTCCCTCTTTAACACAGCATAGTTCTTTCCCCTCCTTAACACAGCATAGTTCTTTCCCCTCCTTAACACAGCATAGTTCTCTTCCCTCTTTAACACAGCATAGTTCTCTCCCCTCCTTAACATGGCATAGTTCTCTCCCCTCCTTAACATGGCATAGTTCTCTCCCCTCCTTAACACAGCATAGTTCTCTCCCTCCTTAACACGGCATAGTTCTATCCCTTCCTTAACATGGCATAGTTCTCTCCCCTCCTTAACACAGCATAGTTCTCTCCCCTCCTTAACACAGCATAGTTCTCTCCCCTCCTTAACACAGCATAGTTCTCTCCCCTCCTTAACACAGCATAGTTCTCTCCCCTCCTTAACAAGGCATAGTTCTTTCCCCTCCTTAACATTGCATAGTTCTCTCCCTTCCTTAACACAATAGTTTTCTCCCCTCCTTAACACAGCATAGTTCTCTCCCCTCCTTAACGCAGCACAGTTCTCTCCCCTCCTTAACACAGCATAGTTCTTTCCCTTCCTTAACACAGCATAGTTCTCTCCCCTCTTTAACACAGCATAGTTCTCTCCCCTCCTTAACACAGCATAGTTCTTTCCCTTCCTTAACACATCATAGTTCTCTCCCCTCCTTAACGCAGCATAGTTCTTTCCCCTCCTTAACACAGCATAGTTCTTTCCCCTCCTTAACGCACAATAGTTTTCTCCCCTCCTTAACACAGCATAGTTCTCTCCCCTCCTTAACACACAATAGTTCGTAGTCCCAAGATCCAGCTTTGCCGTGTAATTTGATTGGCTGCGCGGCTGACTGAATACATGACCATGCAGGTCTGGTAGGGAAGCATATTTGCTGTTAAAAAAAAGAAGAAATGCCATTACTGCTGTGATCGTGACTGTTTTCTTACAAAGAAAATAGATACAATGAGTGAGAACTGCTATGATGACGTGAAAAAAAGCTAGTTATGACGTGAAAATTCCTGGTTTTACGCAACAACAGCTAGCCATCAAGTGTTAACGCCTACTTTTGCACTAAAAAGCTGATTATCGTGTGAAAGTAAGTACACACGAAAATAATCAATCATCACGAGAAAACAGCTACCTATCACGTCGAAACATCTGTCTTTACCTGATAACAGTTGTTTTCAGGCAGGTTCCTAGTCCTGAGGAAACTACTCCGCATCTCCTGCAAAAAACACAAGACCAATGATTATGTGCTGAACCTGGTCACCAACCTAGTTGGGCCCCACGAACCACTTCTGGCAACCGTCAAACGATGGAAGATGGCATGGTTTGGCCACGTCATTCGTCACGACACCCTCTCCAAAACCATCCTTCAAGGTATCGTTGAAGGAGGGCGCAGACGAGGACGGCAGAGAAAGAGCTGGTCCGACAATATAAAGGACTGGACCAAAATGACCATGCCAGATCTCCTCACGACAGCCACCAACAGAAGAGCCTGGAGAGAAACGGCGGCTGCCTCATCACGTCCCCCCAACGACCCCAGCGGTCAGGGGAATGACTGACTGACTGACTGACTGAGTTGTTTTCACATGAAAAATAACTTTCTAGTAGCTATTCGTCATATGAAAACAGCAAATTATCATGTGAAGATGTCTGTGTTCATGTGAACATGAACGTTTTCATACAGAACCTCATGATAATTGTTCTCATGTGAAAATGGTTGTTTTTCAAGGGATGACAGTTGTTTCCTTCTTTAAAATCAGTAATCATCGCAGTTTTGTGAAGGCAAGCAGTAATTATGACCTTGTGAATCGGGCATGCTGCCATACTTTTAACCAAACGTCGAGGGGTTCAATATCCCAACATACCTACGAACAACGCCCTTTTCCCCCACCCCCCACCCTTAACCCTACTTTTCCCGCTCGCTAAACAGGCTGAGTACTTTTAGCAGAGAGAGAGAGAGAGAGAGAGAGAGAATTGGACGAAGGCCATATCACTTCATGGATCATTTTCGTGGGAACACAGAAAAGTGCCGTGAGCTGTATTAGGTGAGGGTGTGTCCTTTGTCTTTGGGAAGAGCACGACAACGAAAACGTAGACAATGTCCATGTCTGTGTGACAGACGCTCAGTATGACAGGGAGGGAGGTGGGGAGGGGGGGGGGAGAGGGCAGAGTGTTTGGGATGGGGGAGTGGGTGGTTGTGTGGGTGTGTGGGTGGATGGGTGGGTTTGGGGTGGGTGGAGGGGGAGTGGGTGGGCAGGATGATGGGTGGAGATAGGTCAAGCACCCTCCTCCGCTGCACACTGGAGTAAAACGTGTAGCACTGTCAATCAACTTCTGGGCCGGTTACCCCCCCCCCCCCCCCCGTTCCCCCCACTCCTCCCTTCCCCCCTTGCCTCCTCCCCTCCCCTCCTTCTCCTCTCCTGGTTTGTTCTGACAAATAAACACTGTGGCATGTGTATTGTCCACACACATAAACACTGTGGCAGTGTGTATTGTCCACACACATAAACACTGTGGCATGTGTATTGTCCACACACATAAACACTGTGGCATGTGTATTGTCCACACACATAAACACTGTGGCATGTGTATTGTCCACACACATAAACACTGTGGCATGTGTATTGTCCACACACATAAACACTGTGGCATGTGTATTGTCCACACACATAAACACTGTGGCATGTGCATTGTCTACACACATAAACACTGTGGCATGTGTATTGTCCACACAAATAAACACTGTGGCATGTGTATTGTCCACACACATAAACACTGTGGCATGTGCATTGTCCACACAAATAAACACTGCGGCATGTGTATTGTCCACACAAACTCAGCAGGCATTGCAAAAAAAAGCGATCGAGTTGCCATACGTCTGCCTGATCTGTTGATAAAGATCCGCTGGACGTGACAAACCGACACGCTGAAATCTATACACGCCCCCCCCCCCCCCCCACAACACACCTCCCTCCTTCCTACAGAAGGAATTTGTGGGACCGAGCTTTGAGATAAATACTGAGAAGGCAACTGCTGTGCGATCCACGGAGATGACAATCTAGTAAGTATTGCTTTATTCACACGGGCGAACACTTTGCCTTCGTGTCTGCATGAGACTGATACTGAAGGGACGAGACACCTATAGCATGCTATGGTGACGGCTTTGTTTCTTCTGAAAGTGTTTTTTTTTTTTTTCTTTCTCTTTGTTTGTTTGTTTTTGGTTTTGTTTTTGACAGTTCATGTCTGTAATTGAAAGGTAGTGTTCAAGAATAGCTTTTCCGTTGTCGTTGGAGAAATAAAAAAAGAAAAAGAAAAAAGTGTAATATACTCCCGTTCTTCTCCTACGTTTTTTTTTTTCTGACTAGTCTCGTTTCTCCTTCAATAAGTTTTTTCTTTATTTTTTTTTTCTGGCTTCTTTTTCCTCCCACCCCCCACCCCCATCCCCACCCCCACACCCCCCTTTTTTATATCTTTATGCAAACATCGCTTTATTTGTATAAATCCATGCCTTGTAATATACGAGTTTTGATACTTTACCTGATCTGATGAATTTGATCCATGTTAGTTATGATCTCTGGAACAATGCACTCTATTTCCCCACCCCCACTCCCCCACCCCCACCCCGTGGACTTGCACAGAAAAGTTTTGACTCTGGCTTATGTTGTTAGGACTCATGGAAACAAAAGTATGCCTTAAAAAACTTTGTCAGTGTTACATAACTGACGTGAAAAACAAAACAAAACAAAAACAAGTAAAAAACACGAGTAGTATAATGAGATCAATGATTTGGATTGGTTTCTTATTTTGTGCAGTAGTACTTCAATTTTACGTCTGTTCACATATGTGATGTTAGACGGAGAGAGAGAGAGAGAGAGAGAGAGAGAGAAAACAGACAGACAGACAGACAGACAGACAGACAGACAGACAGATGCATAAATGTCTGTGACTATGTAAGTGTATGCATAATGTGGTTGTCCAAGTGCATATAGATGTCCCTTTAAGCATCCCTACAACATACGTGCAAATGCCTTTAAAGTAAATGCTTAACTCGACTAAGATTACAGAAAAAAAACAACTATTTGTGTGCTGTTCAAATAGTTCCAGTTATTTTCAGTATGGAAACCAGATACAGACCTGATATCCCGCCAATACTGTCATCCTGTATCTCCCGCCAATGCTGTCATCCTGTATCTCCCGCCAATACTGTCATCTATCTCCCGCCAATGCTGTCATCTATCTCCCGCCAATATTGTCATCCTGTATCTCCCGCCAATACTGTCATCCTGTATCTCCCGCCAATACTGTCATCCTGTATCTCCCGCCAATATTGTCATCCTGTATCTCCCGCCAATATTGTCATCCTGTATCTCCCGCCAATACTGTCATCCTGTATCTCCCGCCAATACTGTCATCCTGTATCTCCCGCCAATGCTGTCATCCTGTATCTCCCGCCAATACTGTCATCTATCTCCCGCCAATACTGTCATCCTGTATCTCCCGCCAATACTGTCATCCTGTATCTCCCGCCAATGCTGTCATCCTGTATCTCCCGCCAATGCTGTCATCCTGTATCTCCCGCCAATACTGTCATCTGTATCTCCGCCAATACTGTCATCCTGTATCTCCCGCCAATACTGTCATCCTGTATCTCCCGCCAATACTGTCATCTATCTCCAGCCAATACTGTCATCCTGTATCTCCCGCCAATACTGTCATCCTGTATCTCCCGCCAATGCTGTCATCTATCTCCAGCCAATGCTGTCATCCTGTATCTCCGCCAATCTGTCATCTGTATCTCCGCCAATGCTGTCATCCTGTATCTCCCACCAATACTGTCATCCTGTATCTCCAGCCAATGCTGTCATCTATCTCCGCCAATACTGTCATCCTGTATCTCCCACCAATACTGTCATCCTGTATCTCCAGCCAATGCTGTCATCCTGTATCTCCTGCCAATGCTGTCATCCTGTATCTCCCACCAATACTGCCATCCTGTATCTCCCGCCAATGCTGTCATCCTGTATCTCCGCCAATACTGTCATCCTGTATCTCCAGCCAATGCTGTCATCTATCTCCCGCCAATATGCCATCCTGTATCTCCCGCCAATACTGTCATCCTGTATCTCCAGCCAATACTGTCATCTGTATCTCCCGCCAATACTGTCATCTATCTCCCGCCAATACTGTCATCCTGTATCTCCAGCCAATACTGTCATCTATCTCCCGCCAATGCTGTCATCCTGTATCTCCCGCCAATACTGTCATCCTGTATCTCCCGCCAATACTGTCATCTATCTCCCGCCAATGCTGTCATCTATCTCCCGCCAATACTGTCATCTATCTCCCGCCAATACTGTCATCTATCTCCCGCCAATGCTGTCATCTATCTCCCGCCAATACTGTCATCTATCTCCGCCAATGCTGTCATCTATCTCCGCCAATGCTGTACTATCTCCCGCCAATACTGTCATTCCCCATCTGTATCTCCCGCCAATACTGTCATCCTGTATCTCCCGCCAATGTCATCTGTATTCCCTGTATCTCCCGCCAATACTGTCATCCTGTATCTCCCGCCAATACTGTCATCCTGTATCTCCCGCCAATCTGTCATCGTATCTCCGCCAATACTGTCATCCTGTATCTCCCGCCAATGCTGTCATCCCGTATCTCCCGCCAATACTGTCACCTGTATCTCCGCCAATACTGTCATCCTGTATCTCCCGCCAATGCTGTCATCCTGTATCTCCCGCCAATACTGTCATCCTGTATCTCCCGCCAATACTGTCATCCTGTATCTCCCGCCAATGCTGTCATCCTGTATCTCCTGCCAATACTACCATCCTGTATCTCACGCCAATACTGTATCTATCTCCAGCCAATGCTTTTCATCCTGTATCTCCCGCCAATACTGTAATCCTGTATCTCCCGCCAATAATGTCATCCCGTATCTCCGCCAATACTACCATCCTGTATCTCCCGCCAATGCTGTCATCTTTCTCCAGCCAATGCTGGCTCCTGTATCTCCCGCCAATTACTGTCATCCTGTATCTCCCCCAATGCTGTCATTCCGTATCTCCTGCCAATACTACCATCCTGTTCTCCGCCAATACTGTCATCTATCTCCAGCCAATGCTGTCATCCTGTATCTCCCGCCAATTTCTGTCATCTATCTCCAGCCAATACTGCCATCTGTATCTCCCGCCAATACTGTCTCCTGTATCTCCCGCCAATACTGTCATCCTGTATTCGCGCCAATACTGTCATCCTGTTATCTCCCCCCAATACTGTCATCCTGTATCTCCCACCCAATACTGTAATCCTGTATCTCCGCCAATACTGCCATCCTGTGTCTCCCCCAATCTGCATCCCGTGTCTCCCCCCCATTTCTCCTTTGTTCTCCTGCCAATCTGCCCCTCTATCTCCCGCCAATACTGTCATCTATCTCCCGCCAATGCTTATCTTCTCCCGCCAATACTGCCCTTATCTCCCGCCATTTTGCCTTTTATCTCCCCCCAATGCTGATCCGTATTCCGCCAAAACTGTCATCCTGTATCTCCAGCCAATGCTGTCTCCCCGTATCTCCCCCCAATGCTGTCTCTATCTCCAGCCAATACTGTCATCCCGTATCTCCCGCCAAAACTGTACTATCTCCCCCCAATTCTGTCATCCTGTTCTCCGCCAATACTGTATCCTGTATTCCCGCCCAATTTTATCTTCTCCAGCCAATACTGTCATCTATCTCCCCCCAAAAGTGTCATCTTTCAGCCCCCAATCTGCCTCCGTATCTCCCGCCTTTCTGTCATCTATTCCCAGCCTATACTGTCATCTACTCCAGCCCCAAAACTGTATCTTTCTCCCCCCAAAAAGTCTTTCCCGTACTCCCCCCAATACTTATCTATCTCCGCCAATTCTGTTCTACTCCCGCAATCTGTATCCCGTATCTCCCCCCAATGCTGTCATCTTCTCCGCC
>CM065744.1:6306311-6311419 GCA_033310375.1 Conus canariensis | reverse complement strand
CTGTCATCTATCTCCGCCAATACTGTCATCCTGTATCTCCCGCCAATACTGTCATCCTGTATCTCCCGCCAATGTCATCCATCTCCCACTGTATCTCTCCCGCCAATACTGTCATCCTGTATCTCCCGCCAATGCTGTCATCCTGTATCTCCCGCCAATACTGTCATCCTGTATCTCCCGCCAATACTGTCATCTATCTCCCGCCAATACTGTCATCTATCTCCCGCCAATACTGTCATCCTGTATCTCCCGCCAATACTGTCATCCTGTATCCTACCCGCCAATACTGTCATCCTGTATCTCCCGCCAATGCTGTCATCTATCTCCCGCCAATACTGTCATCCTGTATCTCCCGCCAATACTGTCATCTATCTCCGCCAATACTGTCATCTATCTCCCACCATACTGTCATCCTTGTATCTCCCGCCAATACTGTCATCCTGTATCTCCCGCCAATCTGTCATCTATCTCCGCCAATACTGTCATCTATCTCCCGCCAATACTGTCATCTATCTCCGCCAATCTGTCATCTATCTCCGCCAATACTGTCATCCGTATCTCCCGCCAAACTGTCATCCTGTATCTCCGCCAATACTGCCATCCTGTATCTCCCGCCAATACTGTCATCCTGTATCTCCCGCCAATACTGTCATCCTGTATCTCCCGCCATGCTGTCATCTTCTCCGCCAATACTGTCATCTATCTCCGCCAATACTGTCATCCTGTATCTCCCGCCAATACTGTCATCTATCTCCGCCAATACTTCATCTATCTCCGCCAATACTGTCATCTTCTCCGCCAATACTGTCATCTATCTCCGCCAATACTGTCATCTATCTCCGCCAATACTGTCATCCTGTATCTCCCGCCAAGCTGTCATCTGTATCTCCCGCCAATACTGCATCCTGTATCTCCCGCCAATACTGTCATCTGTATCTCCCGCCAATCTGTCATCCTGTATCTCCCGCCAATACTGTCATCTTATCTCCGCCAATCTGTCATCTATCTCCCGCCAATGCTGTCATCTATCTCCGCCAATCTGTCATCCTGTATCTCCCGCCAATACTGTCATCTATCTCCGCCAATACTGTCATCCTGTATCTCCCGCCAATACTGTCATCTATCTCCCGCCATACTGCATCTATCTCCCGCAATCTGTCATCTGTATCTCCGCCAATACTGTCATCTATCTCCGCCAATACTGTCATCTATCTCCCCAATACTGTCATCTTATCTCCCGCCAATACTGTCATCCTGTATCTCCCCCAATGCTGTCATCTATCTCCGCCAATACTGTCATCTATCTCCGCCAATACTGTCATCTTTCTCCGCCAATACTGTCATCTATCTCCCGCCAATACTGTCATCTATCTCCCGCCAATACTGTCATCTTATCTCCCGCCAATCTGTCATCGTATCTCCCGCCAATACTGTCATCTATCTCCCGCCAATACTGTCATCCTTATCTCCCGCCAATACTGTCATCTATCTCCCGCCAATACTGTCATCCTGATCTCCCGCCAATACTGTCATCCTGTATCTCCCGCCAATACTGTCATTCCTGTATCTCCCGCCAATACTGTCATCTATCTCCCGCCAATGCTGTCATCTTATCTCCCGCCAATACTGTCATCCTTATCTCCCGCCAATGCTGTCATCCTTATCTCCCGCCAATACTGTCATCTGTATCTCCCGCCAATACTGTCATCCTATCTCCCGCCAATACTGTCATCCTGTATCTCCCGCCAATGCTGTCATCCTTATCTCCCGCCAATACTGTCATCCTGTATCTCCCGCCAATACTGTCATCCTGTATCTCCCGCCAATACTGTCATCCTTATCTCCCGCCAATACTGTCATCCTATCTCCCGCCAATACTGTCATCTATCTCCGCCAATACTGTCATCCTGTATCTCCCGCCAATACTGTCATCCTGTATCTCCCGCCAATACTGTCATCCTGTATCTCCCGCCAATCTGTCATCTATCTCCCCAATACTGTCATCCTGTATCTCCCGCCAATACTGTCATCCTTATCTCCCGCCAATACTGTCATCCTGTATCTCCCGCCAATACTGTCATCTATCTCCCGCCAATACTGCATCCTGTATCTCCCGCCAATACTGTCATCCTGTATCTCCTGCCAATACTGCATCCTGTATCTCCCGCCAATACTGTCATCTATCTCCGCCAATTGTCATCTGTATCTCCCGCCAATACTGTCATCCTGTATCTCCCGCCAATCTGTCATCTATCTCCAGCCAATACTGTCATCCTGTATCTCCCGCCAATACTGTCATCCTGATCTCCCGCCAATACTGTCATCCTGTATCTCCCGCCAATACTGTCATCTATCTCCCGCCAATACTGTCATCTATCTCCCGCCAATACTGTCATCTATCTCCGCCAATACTGTCCATCCTATCTCCCGCCAATACTGTCATCCATGTATCTCCCGCCAATACTGTCATCCTGTATCTCCCGCCAATACTGTCATGTATCTCCGCCAATGCTGTCATCTATCTCCCGCCAATGCTGTCATCTATCTCCCGCCAATCTGTCATCCTGTATCTCCCCCAATCTTCATCTATCTCCCAATCTGTCTCCGTATCTCCCCCAATACTGTCACTATCTCCGCCAATCTGTCATCTATCTCCGCCAATTGCATCGTTCCATCTTATCTACTCGCCAATCTGCATCTGATCTCCCGCCAATACTGTCATCTATCTCCCAATACGTCATCTATCTCCCCCAATCTGTCATCTATCTCCGCCAATACTGTCATCTATCTCCCGCCAATCTGTCATCTATCTCCGCCAATACTGCATCTATCTCCGCCAATACTGTCATTATCTCCCCCAATACTGTCATCTTATCTCCCGCAATCTGTCATCTATCTCCCCATACTGTCATCTATCTCCCGCCAATACTGCCATCTGTATCATCCCGCCAATACTGTCATCCTGTATCTCCCGCCAAACTGTCATCCTGTATCTCCGCCAACTGTCATCCGTATCTCCGCCAATCTGTCACTTATCTCCGCCAATCTGTCATCCTGTATCTCCGCCAATACTGTCATCTATCTCCCCCAATCTGCATCTATCTCCCGCCAATCTGTCTCCTGTATCTCCCGCCAATACTGTCATCCTGTATCTCCGCCAATCTGTCATCTTATCTCCCGCCAATCTGTCACCTGTATCTCCGCCAATACTGTCATCTATCTCCCGCCAATACTGTCATCTATCTCCCGCCAATACTGTCATCCTGTATCTCCGCCAATCTGTCATCTATCTCCGCCAATACTGTCATCTACTCCCGCCAATACTGTCATCTATCTCCCGCCAATACTGTCATCCTGTATCTCCCGCCAACTGTCATCTATCTCCGCCAATACTGTCATCCTGTATCTCCCGCCAATTACTGTCATCCTATCTCCGCCAAATGCCATCGTATCTCCGCCAATCTGTCATCTATCTCCCGCCAATACTGCATCCTGTATCTCCCGCCATCTGTCATCTATCTCCAGCCAATACTGTCATCTATCTCCCGCCAATACTGCATCCTTATCTCCGCCAATACTGTCATCTATCTCCCGCCAATACTGTCATCTATCTCCAGCCAATCTGTCATCTATCTCCAGCCAATACTGCATCTATCTCCGCCAATCTGTCATCTATCTCCCCCAATACTGTCATCCTGTATCTCCCGCCAATCTGTCATCTATCTCCGCCAATACTCATCTATCTCCGCCATACTGTCATCTATCTCCCGCCAATGCTGTCATCTATCTCCGCCAATACTGTCATCTATCTCCCGCCAATCTGTCATCTATCTCCGCCAATCTGTCATCTATCTCCCGCCAATGCTGTCATCTATCTCCCGCCAATACTGTCATCTATCTCCCGCCAATCTGTCATCTATCTCCCGCCAATACTGTCATCTATCCGCCAATCTCTCTATCTCCCGCCAATCTGTCATCCTGTATCTCCCGCCAATGCTGTCATCTATCTCCAGCCAATACTGCATCCTGTATCTCCGCCAATACTGCATCCTGTATCTCCCGCCAATACTGTCATCTATCTCCGCCAATACTGTCACTATCTCCCGCCAATACTGCATCCTGTATCTCCCGCCAATGCTGTCATCTATCTCCGCCAATACTGCATCCTGTATCTCCCGCCAATCTGTCATCTATCTCCGCCAATACGCATCCTGTATCTCCCGCCAACTGCATCTATCCCCATCTCATCTATCTCCCGCCAATACTGCATCTATCTCCCAGCCAATACTGTCATCCTGTATCTCCGCCAATACTGTCATCCTACCCCGCCAATGCTGTCATCTATCTCGCCAATCTGCATCTATCTCCCGCCAATCTGTCATCTATCTCCCGCCAATACTGTCATCTATCTCCCGCCAATCTGTCATCTATCTCCAGCCAATCTGTCATCTATCTCCCCCAATACTGCATCCTATCTCCAATCTCATCTACTCCGCCAATGCTGTCATCCTTATCTCCGCAATACTGTCATCTATCTCCCGCCAATACTGTCATCCTGTATCTCCCGCCAATACTGCATCTGTATCTCCCCAATACTGTCATCTATCTCCCGCCAATACTGTCATCTATCTCCGCCAATACTGTCATCTATCTCCCGCCAATCTGTCATCTGTATCTCCGCAATACTGTCCATCATTCTCCGCCAATCTGTCATCTATCTCCGCCAATCTGTCATCTTACTCCGCCAATACTGCATCTTATCTCCCCCATACTGCATCTATCTCCCGCCAAACTGCTCCTGTATCTCCCGCCAATACTGCATCCTGTATCTCCGCCAATACTGCATCTATCTCCGCCATACTGCATCTATCTCCCGCCATCTGCATCCTGTACTCCCGCAATACTGTCATCTATCTCCGCCAATGCGTCATCTATCTCCGCCATCTGCATCTATCTCCGCCAATCTGCTCCTGTATCTCCCCAATACTGTCATCTATCTCCGCCATGCTGTCATCTATCTCCGCCAATACTGCATCTATCTCCGCCAATACTGCATCTATCTCCCGCCAAGCGTCATCTCTCGCCAATCTGTCATCTACTCCGCCAAT
>CM065744.1:6291311-6298811 GCA_033310375.1 Conus canariensis | reverse complement strand
GGTAATCTAGTAACTATTGCTTTCATCACCTTCAGACAACTAACTATATGTATGCATGCAATTAACTTCGAATAATTCAGCCATCGATTGCAAGCTTTGGTCGAGTTTTGTTTCCTCTGAAACAGTCATTTTTTTAACTGTTCATGTCTATAATTGAAATGCTGTGTTGAAAAAAAGACAAAAAAAACCCCGCCAGTATCTTGTAATTGAAGTAAAAAGGAAAAAGTTGAACATACCACCATACTTTTCCCACTTTTGTTCTCTTGAATCGCCCTATTTCTCTTTCAGTTTGGTTTTCTGTGCTTTGTTTCGGCCTTCTCCCCCCTCCTTCTCCGTTCTACATCTTAACGCAAATATCGTTTTCTTCGTATAAATACACGCGTTGTGATATACGAGTTGTAACACTTCGATTGATTTCAGAAGTTTGATCCACGTTGATTGTGAAGTCTCTGTGAAGATGCACGCCATTTTTCCCCTGTGGAATTATATGGTAATGTTTTCATGGTAGTTTATAGTGTGGAGTATTATGGAAACGAAACGTGCACATTCAAGTGCAGTCAGTGCTACATACGCGGTGTCACAAAATGCTACACAGCTAGTTCATTTCAGTTAGGCTGATCTCCTGATCCAGCCTCTGTGACGTACTCCTTCCACTTGCTCCTGTCCAACATAGCTGCCTTGATCTCATCGATGTTTTCGAGGCCAGTGAAGTCTGTTGTCTTCCTTCCCCTGTTCACCCTGTTCAGAGATGTCCCGCCTGACGTGATCTTTGAGTTTCTGGGGGAGATTAACATTTTTCATCTGATTTAAGATTTTACGGAAGAAAGATTTTTAACGCAGTTTCTGATGCGTTTTTTTTTTTAAAGATGTATTTTAAAGAGATGTGTGAAAGTTTTTTTTTCTTCTTTTTTTCTTTGAGTTGTGAGCTGATTTTAACGTGGTGACAGCCCTGATACGGCCCTTTGCGGTCGGCTGGGCTGTAAGCAATATTACCTTACTTACCTTCCCCTGTTCGCCCCCCCCCCCCCCCCCCCCCCCCCCCCCGCTCAGTTAGCTGCCACAGTATAAGTTGTGAAGCAACCTCCTCTGGATGTCGTATACAGTGACCGGTTAGGCAAAGCCTACGTGTTCTCATATTGTCAATAACGAAGAGCTGTATGGACACCTCCCTACAGTTAGTGACAAGATGAGAATGGCTTGAGAAACGTGTGCGTGTGTGCATGCATGTGCATGCGCGTTCTCGCACGCACGCAGACACGCACATACATATATATGTTTAATGTTGTCCACGACCTTGGAGCCTCCATGAAACAATGGGAAACAGTTTGTCTGTATAGTGTACTTTCTCCGAATGCCATGATTCGATGGAGTTGCAATAATTCATGTCATGCGTTTTATAACCTTATTTCCTCTATCATGTTTGTGTACATCATTAATGCCATTCATATTGGAATTCATGAAAAAAAAAAAAAGGAAAAATAAATAAGAAAGGCTACATGCAGTGCCATGAAACGAACGATTTGGACTGGTTTCTATTTTCTGTTCTGTTTCAATAGTTCCCAGGTATTTGGGGTATCTGCAGACTAAAAACCAGACCTGATGTCCGGGCAAGTTCGTCTTCCAACACAATCGTCTGCTCTGAATATAGTAGCTAGTAGATGATGATACTTTATTCAACAGGCCCGGTGATATTCACACATTTCGAAGAGCGTGCATGTTTTACTTACTTACTAAGGCCCATAGCTCAAGGATGAGCATAGGCCATCGACAACACTCCGCCATCGCACTCGGTTCTGGGCTGCTCGCTGAATGCCTGTCCAGTGGTCCCCTGCCTCTTCATCTCTGCCTCAGTGTCTCGCCTCCAGCTGCTGCGAGGTCGGCCTCTCTTCCTTTTCCCCAGCGGGTTCCATGTCAGGGCTTGGCATGTGGTGCTGGATGCTGGCTTCCTGAGAGTGTGTCCAATCCAGCCCCACTTCCTCCACAGAAACTCCTTGGCCACTGGTTCCTGTCCTGCTTGCTTCCATAGATCTTCATTGTTGATCTTCTCTGGCCATCTGATTTTGAAGATGCGTCTCAGGCAGGTATTGATGAAGGTCTGAATTTTTTGCTGCATTGCCTTGGTCATTCTCCAGGGCTCGCAGCCATACAGCAGAACCGACTTCACGTTTCAACTGAAGATACAGCGCGAATGTTTTTGAGCGGAACGTATTTTGCTTGCTTCGTACGATTGCGAATCACTTCATGCACATAACACACACCTTTGCTGCGTCTTTTGATCGCCTGTGCGGGCGGACTGAGCATGTTACCATTCTGGTTCAGAACGAAAGCATGCTGGCTGTAAAAAATTAAAAAATGGCCATAAATGTGGTAAGTGTAACTGTTTTCATTCCAAAAAATAACCATGAGTGAGAACTGTAAATCTGATGTGGAAACAGCTAATGATCATGTGAATGTACGAAGTTTCACACACACACACACACACAACACACACACACACACACACACACACACACACACACACACACTATCCATCACATGAAAATGCCTACTTTTGCGCAGAATAGAAAATTATCACGTGGTTATATCTATTTTCACGTGAGAACAGCTCATTATCATCAGAAAATACCGACCTTCACTCCAAAACAGCTAGTTATCGCGTCGAAACATCTATCTTTAGCTGTTAACAGTTATTCTCACGTGAAAATGATTTGTCAGTAGCGATTCATCACATGAAGACAGCAAATTCTCATGTGAGAATAGCTGTTCTCGTCTGAAAGTGACTGTTTCCATCCCGAATCACGTGATGATCATTTATTTTTATGAGAAAATAACTGATTTTTTTCTGGGATTATACTGTTTTCTTCATTTCATTTAATAATCATCACAGTTTTTTTTAAAATGAAAATTGCTGTTTTCAAGTATGAGTAGTACCAAAAGCAGTAATTACGACCTATTGAAGCCAGCGTGCCACCATAGTTTTGACCAATCGAAAGGTGGTTCAATACCCCAACATGCCCGAGAACAACACCCTTCCCCCTCCCCTCTCTCCCACCTCCGCCCTCAGCCCTCCTTTTCCCGAGCGCGAAGCAGGCCGAGTACTTTGAGCACAGAGACAGGGATGTGGACGAAGGCGGTATCACTTCATGGATCTTTTTCCTGGCAACACAGAGAAGTGCCGTGAGCCATGTACGTTGTGAGAGTAGGCCTTTATTATTAATTTGCCTTTGAGAAATGTGTGCGAGGACGAAAACGTAGATAATGCACGGGTGTGTGTGTGTGTGTGTGTGTGTGTGTGTGTGTGTGTGTGTGTGTGTGTGTGTGTGTGTGTGTACGTGTGTTTGTGATTGTGTGTGTGTACGTGTGTGTGTGGGTGTGGGTGGTGTGTGTGTGAGAGAGGCGCTGAGCGTGGCACGAGGAGGGTGAGGGGGGGGGAAGGGGCAGAGCGTTGGGGGGGGGGGGGGGAAGAATGAGTGGGCGGGTGGGGGGGGGGCAAATCAAGTATCCCCACCACACCTTCGAGTCGCACACGCAGCACTGTATATCGAGTTCTTGGCCCATCACACCCCCCTCCCTCCCACTACCCCCCCCCCCCTTTTCCTCCTCCTCCTCCTCTCCCCTCCCCCCCCCCCCCCCCCCCCCCGGTTTGTCCTGACAATAAACATTGTCATCTGTCTATTTTCCACGAGCTCACCAGGCATTGCAAAAAACAACAACAACAACAACAACAACAAAACCCAAACAACAACAGCAACAACCAAAAAAAAAAAAAAAAGCGATCGATTTTTCAGATGTATTCCTAATCCGTTGAAAAGCAAACACACAAAAAAAATTCCTGGGCGTAGCAATGTGACTCTCCGAAATCTATATAGACTACGCCCCCTCCACCTCCCCCCTCCCCCCCCCCCCCCCCCCCCTCACACAGGAGCAGTGTGTGGGTACAGAGCTTTTCGATCAATGCGGAGAGAAGGGGGGAACGGCTCTGCGATCCACTGGCTACAGAGGATAATGTAGTAACGATGGCTTTACTCGCACGCGCAGACACATACCTACATGTCTGCATGCAGTTATTAACATGGAGTAACTCCAGACATCGATCGCATGGAATCGTGAATAGTTTTTTTGTTTGTTTTTGTTAATTGAAACTGTTCAGAGCTATGATTCAAAGGTTTTTTTGTTTTTTGTTTTTTAAATGTCGGTCCCTTATACTTGAAAGAAAAAAAAACAAAGAAACAAAAACGAATACTCCTCCCATGCTTCCCCCACTTTTTCTTCTGATTTTCTTTTTCTATTTCCCTTTCAAGACATTTTTCGCTGTTTTGTTTTGGCTTCTTCTCCCCCCCCCCCCCCCCCCCCCCTCACTCCCCCCTCCCCCTCTTTTTCTTTTCTTCTTCTTTCAAATCTCTGTGTCATTATCCCTTTACTTGTATAAATCCATGCGTTGTAATATGCCAATATGGTACTTTGATTTGATAAATTTGATAGTACTACTACTACTACTACTATTACTACTACCACCACCACCACTATTACTGCTACTGCTACTCCTACGACTACTTCTACTACTACTACTACTACTACTAAAACAGCAATATCCTGATATGTGTTAGCTCAAAACGCCTTACAAAAATCATGTACAAAAACAGAGGTGATCATTTAATCTCCATAGGTATGTTTATATACTTATATTCTTAAATGCACATATAGACATTACTACATAGACATGCGTGCATACAACACATCAATAAATACAAGGCAAATGAATCTTTAATACATATGTAATACATATACGTACACGGACACACGCGCACACACACACTCGCGCGCGCGCACACACACACACACACACACACACGCACGCACGCAAGCACGCACACACGAACGCACACACACACACACACACACACACACACACACACACACCACGCACACACACACACACACACACACACACAGAGGCGCGCGCGCGCGCACGCACACACGCACGCACGCACACACACATACACGCACGCACGCACGCACGCACACGCACACACACACACACACACACACACACACACACACACACACACACACTGGAAGCAGCTGCAGTAACATACGACAATTCAAACAATACGTTTATAGGTTCTTTTTGAAAGTGGAAAAGAATGGACTATCTCGAAGAGATGATGGTAGATTGTTTCATAATTTCGCGCACTGAAAACGAAAGGATCTTAAACCAACAATTGTAATTGGGAAGAGTGGGAAGTTTCTCACTGCCACAGCAGAGTGCGAGAAGGCACACAGGCTGCAAGTGTTTCAGACAGATAAATTGGAAGTGTCCTATTGAAATATTTGAATGCTCAAGTAGCTAAGTTGTTCTCAATTCGAGCTTGGACCGGACGCCAGTCTAAGTGCTTGGGAAGAAGAGCACAGTGGTCACGCTTCTTTGTTTCGAAGGATATGTCTAGCAGCACTATTTTCAACTTCTTGAAGTTGGATTTCTTCTTCTTCTGCGTACGCAGACTGATAGTCCTGCGGACAACCCCTGTATAGGGAATGGAGTTTTGTGTGTATGACCGTTTTTTTATCCCGCCATTAAGGCAGGCATACTTCAACTTCGGGGAAGGTGCTTGCTATGTGTAATGTGTCATCCATACCAACGGCCAAACTGGCCTTCTCTTCCGAAAGTTGGTGATGATGGGATTTGACGTGTGCGCAAGATGTTATGCGTGCGTTCACACACGGAACCTCGGTTTACAGTCTCATTCGAAGGACTGTATGGGAAATGGAGTCAGAACCAATGTTAACTCCGTGGGAAAAATCTCCCTGTACCGAAACGGCTCGGCGGAGATTCGAACCCGCAACCCCAAGATTACGAGTCCGGCGCTCTACCACTGAGCTATTCCGGCCCCCTTGAAGTTGGATAAAAGATGAAGAAGGCAGACCAGAAAGAACACTGTTACATAGTCTAATCTAGGTAGGACCAAGGATGACACTAGCCGTGCTGTACTTTCATCTGAGAGGTAAGGCCTGATGGCAGCGATCTTTCTCAGATGTAAAGGTGAAGTGCGACAGAGAGAGGAGTTTTAAGCATCCATGGAGAGCTTTTCATCAAGATGGACGCTAGGTATTTTCACAGAAGACTTAAAAGCGGCTAAATTTGAACCAAAGACCAAAAGTTCTTTTATCTTACTTCATGAAGACGGAAACGATCAGCCGTGGCTAACAGTTTAATTTTATCTTCATTTAGTTTTAATTTGTTCATATTCATCCAGCTTTTCATGTCACGAATGCATGATCGTATTTCGTTTGAGATAACAGGGAATTCTGGAGGAAGAACAGCTTTTTGAATTTCAGTGTCATCAGCACGTTTTTCAAAGGTAAAATTAGGATTCTCAGTGATGGAAGAAAGTGGTTGTGTACACAAAGTAAAAAGAACAGGCCTGCCACAGATCCTTGGAGCACACCAAAGGGAATAGCGGTAAGCTGCGAGATGGGGCCGCCAACGGATACGGTCAGCTTTCGATTTGAGAGGTAAGATTTGATCCAGTCAGGAGCTACTTCCCGAATGCCGTACATTGTAGACTGAGTGTTCAATAATATTTCATGATCAAGGCTGTCAAAGGCAATTGTCACGTCTAAGAAACCTGAAACAGATAAAGTCTGTGGTTCGTATTTGTGAAGAGTGTATTGGTGACAGAAAGGATGGCTGTGTCAGTACTGTGACCTGCTCTATAAGCTAACTGGCGGGTGTCACCAGTAGATATGTCAGACAGGTGCTTTTGTAGTTGTTGTTTGAGGACAGTTTTCTCAAGGACTTTGGAAATGAAGGGGGACTGGAAACGGGTCAAAATATATGTATATATATATATATATATATATATAAAAATATTGTTAGATTGTTTGAATCCATGTTTGCCTTTTCAGAAAAGCAGTGACAGAAGCCAGTTTCAGGGGGTCATGAACGCCACCCGATGACAATGAGGTACTTAATACCATGCATTACTACATAGACATTCCTGCATACAACACATCTAAATAACATAGACAAATGAATCTTTAATACATATATAATACATATACGTGCACGGACACACACACACACACACACACACACACACTCGGATGTGATTAGCACTACAAGGTCATTGACATGCTACAAGGTCATCCAACGGATGTGATTAACGCTACAAGGTCATCGACACACTGCCTTACCAGAGTGTTAGGGACAGTGAACAATACAAGGACTGAAATGTACTGTGTGATTGGAGAAAAACAGTCCCAGGTGAAGAGCACATGGGGTGAAAAGTAAGAGCTGCTAGGACAAAGGTAGCCTACGTGAACGACACATGCAGGAAATTTGGAGAACAAAATCGGTAGGAGAATAGAGGTCCTGGAGAACAACACATGTAGTTAAACAAAAAATAAAGAATAAAAAAGAAGAAAAGTGCCAGCTGCTCGGAGAAAAGTAGTGATGGGAGAATCACCATGTGATATAAAGTAGAGCTGGTAGGAAAAAGG
>CM065744.1:6281311-6283811 GCA_033310375.1 Conus canariensis | reverse complement strand
GTTGTATGTCCCTAAGTTTGACGTATGTGTGGGTACCCCTAGGGCAATTTTGAAGGCTTTGCAATCAGTGCTCTGAAGTTTATTTAGGAGATATTAGGTGCATTAAAAAATACTTCCTGAGCATATGTAAGTCTTGAGCGTACAAGGGCAGTTGCTAAAACAGTTAAACTTTTAGTGTCTTGCCCCCAAGATTGTTTACTGACAATTTTAAGGAAATTCAGACTTTTTCTTGCTTTATTCAAAATATGGTCAATATGAGTATTCCATGTTAGTTTACTACTTAGGATTACACCTAAGAATTTAACGCTTTTAACATAGTTTAAAATAGTGCCGTCTAAGGTGAAAACTGGAAGCTTATTTGGATCATTTCCAGAATTAAAAAGCATCAAATTCGTTTTTTCAGGTGAAAGGGATAGCCCGTTTTCGTGTAAAAATAAACTGATTTTATTTAGTTCGTGTTGGTATTTAATTTTAATATAATTCAGTGATCTTAACGGAGTATTTCTTTTCATCGTTACTTTACTCCATAGACATATATCGTCAGCAAATTGAGCTAACTCTGTATCTTTAGAAAGACCTTTGGGTAGATCAGAAATCAAAATATTAAACAAAATTGGAGAAATTACCGATCCTTGGGGTAAGCCCATTTGTAAAGGTCTTGGGTTAGAATAGGTATTTCCTACTTTTGTTTGAATATGCCTACGATGAAGAAAACATTGAATATATTTGTACATGTTTCCGTTAATACCAATATTCTTTAATTTAAACAAAAGCCGCTTGTGCCATACTTGTTCATAGGCTTTTCGTATATCAAAAAACGTTGCAAGTACGTTTTTACGACGTGCAAACTGATGCTTTACATGCGTTGTGAGTCTGACCAAATGTTCTATTGATGATCTGCCTGTCTGAAATGCAGCTTGGTTGATTGGTATGATTGTATGTTTATTACAATGATGAACAAGTCTTTTTAAAGCAATCTTTTCCATCAATTTGCATGTATTTGATGATAATGCAATAGGTCGATAACTATGTATATCTCTGAGTGGTTTCCCCTTCTTGTGAATTGGAACAATAATAGAATGCTTCCAAATTTGAGGCATGTTACCATCTGTCCAACATTTTTGAAAAAATGAATGCAAAAAATATATCATATTTTGTGGAAGATGACTTAACATTTCATTAGAAATGCCGTCTAGGCCTACTGATTTATTTTTATTCAAATTCATAATACATTTTTTTTTTTTTTTTTTTTTTTTTTCTGTCCCAACCTCTGCGCCACCTCAGAGGCAGTGCACCCACGCCGCTCATTCCGACACCCCGTCCACAGCCACAGCCCGGTCGGCCCCGCCGCAGCCCCGGCACCGGCAATCCACAGAGAGCAGTCAATGTCAAGTCGTCAAGAGGCAACCCACCGGAGGAGACACTGCACTGCTGCCGAGTCACTTCGGTGGTGTTCAGTGGCGCCTGTTCTGATCTAACATACGCAGGACACCACCTACTAAGCCCCCTACTGACGACAATAATTGCTTAGTCGCGGAGCCGGCGTGAGTGAGCTCTCCCTCCGGAGGGCGCCACCACGTCCGTCCAACGACAGCCCCCATGGACTTGCCGATACCGGTGACCCCGACGGAACCAAACCAAGGCCACAGACGTGGAGAGGACATCGAAATTGAGGTCACCATGAGAGCAGGGCATGAAGGGCTACAGAATTTGAGACATTTTTTTTTAATGCTGATCGATGAGAATGGGGATGATTAAGATGATGCTACGGATTTCCATTTCGGTCTGAGACTACATGACAGGGCTGTACTCTACGCTTCCTTTCATAATATATTCCGGCGTCAACCAGGCCCGAGAGATACAGGCACCTGCAGTGTTGGTCAGGAAATTTGAGCAACACTCTCAGAAACGCATCCATTAAGTGGATGAAACTCGACTGTGTGGTCCCAGTCTTCCCAACTGAGTCCGCAGCAACTCAACTCTGGGTAGGAGCCGGTCGGGGCAGAAAAACCCACATGACTTCTGATGGGATTCGAACCCACGACCTCCCAGCCGGGAGTCCGCGACGCTAACCACTTCGCCACGGCGGCTGGTCAATTCATAATACATTCTTTGACTTCCTGCAATGTTATTGAGGTATTCAGACAATGATCTTCTACTGGCTGTGGATTATTATATATATTTTTCTTTTCTTCGTTTTCACGGTGTTTTTTAGTTGTTAAGTTGTCAATGTTACTGTTTTTTGCATGTATGTGTGTGTGTGAGTGGTGTGTGTGTGTGTGTGTGTGTGTGTGCGCGCGCGCGCGCGCGTGTGTGTGTGTGAGTGTGTGTGTGTGTGTGTGTGTGTGTGTGTGTGTGTGTGTGTGTGTGTGTGTGTGAGTGTGTGTGTGTGTGTGTGTGTGTGTGTGTGTGTGTGTGTGTGTGAGTGTGTGTGTGTGTGTGTGTACATCCTTTACAACTTGATTCCAATCCTCCCACGACTTATTGTCTCCAGGGTCAA
>CM065744.1:6271311-6276311 GCA_033310375.1 Conus canariensis | reverse complement strand
GGATCGACATGAATGCATGTCAGCATTTCTGTCTGCGTTATGTGCGCATCATAAGTTGGCTGGATTCACCACGTCTGGTGACTTTGGATTGATTTCTGTCTGTGTTACGTGCGCATCATAAGTAGGCTGGATTCACCATGTCTGGTGACTGGATTGACTATACATTTCTGTCTGCGTTACGTGCGCATTATAAGTAGGCTGGATTCACCCTGTCTGGTGACTGGATTGACTATACATTTCTGTCTGCGTTACGTGCGCATTATAAGTAGGCTGGATTCACCCCATCTGGTGACTTTGGGCGACTATACTGATTGTGTATTCTAATATTAAAGGCATCGCCCCCTTCCTACCCACTCCCCTCCCCCACCCCCCTTGTTCCTGTGTTGTTTCGCACACGTGAACGACTCCTTTGGCTGTAACCAAATGTGAAATAATGCGCATACTTCAAGAAATCTCTCCAGGGGAAATCAACAACAACAACAACAACACAAAGAACAATAGCAACAAACGACACACAACAATAGCAACACACACACACACACACACACACACACACACACACACACACACACACACACGCACGCACGCACACACACACACACACACACACACATGGCGGAGATAGCCCAGCAGAAGTAATTTCGCCTGCTGAAGTGTTTTACTGATCTAAGGCACTATGCCTATGCTGACAAGATCAACAAGTTTGGGTGAACGCCTAACGAGCGTTGTAAAAAGAAAAAGAAGAGACGGCACCAAAAAAGGCGTGGGCATTAAAAATCCAAGCAAAGATGTGCTGGGACCGTTGGGACGCCAGGACCAGGCCCAGAGCTCCATGACAGAGGTAGGCCTACGATCTTTACCTCGAGATAAACTGAAGACGGAAACAAAAGATATCAGCACCCAGACGGAGGTCAGTGAGTCTGTTTCGTCTATGATTCAATCGCTTTTCGAGCGCATTGACAGTCTAGAAAAGACAGTGAAAGTCCTGACCGATGCGATTAAAAACCTAACGCCGAGTCTTGTCGTACAAAAAGAACCAAAGAAGACTGAAACATGCCCCTCTGTTGAACTCCCTAGCTTCCATACGAAGCCGGGAAAAACTTTCGCGGATGCTGCGAGAACTGCCCCACTGACCCCTGCACCAAAAACATCGGGCAAAACAACAATAAAGCAGAAAGAAAACAAAAAAACAAAACGAAACAGAACAAAAGCAAATTGGAGCTATGAAAACTGACGTCAATGAGAGTAAGTCCATGCGTGACGTCAAAGCAGAAAAGAACGTTCGAAAGCGCCACAATAGGGAAAAGCTTCCACGTGTCGTTCTTTTGGGGGATTCTGTCTTCAGTGGTATCAAATCAAAGAGACTGGGTTGGTCCTACGACTTGTACGTTCGGTCGGGTAAATGCCGCACCACTGAAGATATTCAGAAAACTTTTGAATTTACCACAGCCGTAATCGAAAAACAGGAGGGCAAGCCAGTAGATATAGACGCAGTTGTTGTTCATTGTGGAATAAATGACATCAGATCATCAGATCCCAAAACCACGTCTCAAAAGTTCACAAAAGTAATCAAGAACATCGCTGCTGACCATCCCAGCATCAAAATTGTAGTCAGCAAAATCATCCCCGTGCGTGACTCCCAACTTGATGTCAAAAGAGAACTTTTTAACGCATTTCTAAGTGAAGGGTTACAATCAATGCAGAACGTCTCTTTCATCAACCATTCTAACTTCTCCACCCACGGCAAGTTCATGAGGGATGACATCCACCCCAACCCCCGTGGTTCCAGCATCTTGGCGGGCAACGTGGGCCGACATCTGAGGGCATTTTCTGGGAGAGACCGCGAAGAACATCACGCCCTCCTCCTCCCATGTACCACCAGCACTGGCATTCACCCCAACAGCCTAGCCTCCGCAGATACCCTCCTTACCCACGATATGGAAGATCATGGAACATGTTCGAACTTCTTGAGCTTGAGGATTCCTCTAAAATTACATTTCCATAAGAAATTTTGTCTAGGCTTAGTACTTGTCTTAGCCTTGTATAAGCTTCAACAGTGCAATGACTGGCTATTGACTGTCCTTGGATTATATTTTTGAGACTTGTTGCCATCGCGAAATATTGTTATCATAATCTCTCGTTTAGTTGATTGATTAACAACCACCCCCCTCCACCTTCCACTCCCCCCCCCCCCCCCCCCCTTTTTTTAAATTTTTTTTTTATTTAAGTGTATTTCTCTACGTTATATTTATCATTTTTACGTGAGGTTTATTCGTGTTATTTTTAAAAACAAATAACCGAATTTCTTCACACTTTCCTTTTTCCTTATCATGACAAAGCAGTTCCCATTAAGGTTTTACAATGGAACTGCAGGTCTATAAAAACAAACCTGTCTTATTTAACTCAACATCTTGTTTCTTCAAAGTACCAGGTTCTGATTTTACAATCTTTGAATGTAAACCAAAACAGCCTACCTAAACTGGTAAATTATTATTATCCACCAGTGCATGAGATAGTAAATAAAACAGAAAATATTAAGACAGCTATATACATTAATGAAAATATACAGTATACAGTGTGCGATTCCCCAGCCCCTAAGAATGATCCTAATATTCTTTCATGTGCTGCAAGTCTAAAGTTTATTGATCAACTTATATTAAATGTTGTTTCTGTCTACTTACCAAAAGGCCCAACAGAAATTAACACGGAATGGATTCGTACAACACAAAATCCAAACAAAAAGTGGCTAATTTGTGGAGACTTTAATGCACACTCCCCTTTTGGGGAGAAAAATTGCGCTTTTATCACTAGTCACAGATTTTTAGAAAACATAGTAGACTCAAATCTTTACCTTTTAAACGATGGAAGAGTGACTAGAATTCCAGACAATGCAAATCATAGAGCCACCTCCATTGATCTATCTTTAATATCCCCTGCTTTGGCCCATAATTGCACATGGGAACCACTTTGTGACACGCTTGGAAGTGATCATATACCCATTGTTACCACTGTCAATGATCAACAAATATCTAGCGATAGAGATGAAGATGTCATTCCTAAATACAATTATAACTTTGCTGACTGGGAAACATTTAGAGCTTTTTTATGTGCACAAAACATAGATTGCATTAAAGATGATGACCAAAAACACATGCTCCAATGAAGAAAGCAAATGTCATGAGTAATAGAACGATTGCAAAAGTCAAGCGGAATATTGGTCTAATTTCTGCACCAATGAAACACATACCCATAAAGACTTACAGAGGGTGTGGAAAAAGTTTAATGAAATGAAAAATGGTGTTCATTTGCCACACTGTCCAATCAAATTTGACGGTAATGAATTACCAAGCAATTCAGAAAAGGCAGAATCATTTGTAGATATGTTTGCTGATATAATGAATGCAAGCAAACTACCAAAAAAATCATAAAATTTTCAGGGAAAATGAAGAAAGAAATGATGACTATCAAGATCCACAGCGGAAAGATGATCTTGATGTCAATGCTCCAATTACTATACGTGAGTTGAGAGAAGCTATACTTTCCCTGACTAATAAAAAGTCATCAGTAGGCATGGACGCTATTTCTAATATCTTACTTAAACATTTGCCAGACAGTTGGGTACTGTTGCTACACGACTTATTTCAAAAGTGTTGGGAACAGGGACAAAACCCTAAAATATGGAAACATTCTATCATAATACCGATTCCTAAAGAAGGAAAAACGAAAAGTAATAAGAATAATTACAGACCTATATCATTAACTTCGCATGTAGGCAAACTTATGGAAAAGATAGTTTTAAACAGACTATTATTCTATTGTAATAAAAATAAAGTGATCCCAAAAAACCAAGCTGGTTTCCGAAAGGGTAGGTCAACCATTGATCATCTTGTCAAATTGACTACACAGGTAAAGCATCAATTTGCTCGCAGAAAGAATATTCTAGCAACCTTTTTTGATATAAAAAAGGCATATGATCGTGTTTGGCATCATAAATTACTATATAAATTGAAACAAATTGGTTTGTTGGGAACATCTACTTTTACATAAAAGACTTATTGATGAAAAGAAGCATGCAAACAAAGGTGGGAAATTCCTATTCGACTACACGCATGCCTACAATGGGTATTCCACAAGGCTCGGTAATAGCGCCCCATCTTTTTAATATATTACTTCATGACCTACCTCAATGTTTGTCAAAAAATGTCAACTTAGTACAATATGCAGATGATATTTGCATGTGGATGAATGTGTCCATGAAAAAGAAGTCACTAAAAAGAGATATAAATTACTATAGAAAAGCTTATCAAATGGAATTAGATAAATTAAATAACTACTTGTTTGAAAATGGACTAACTCTATCAACTGAGAAAACTCATCTGGTTTTATTCAACAATGGTGCTGATCCACCCAATTTACCATCCCTCCATATTGGGTCTGATATTTTGGAATATAAACAAAGGGTAAAGTTTTTGGGGTTCATATTACTTCTAAATTAAACTGGAATTATCACATTGAATACTTGTTATCTAAAGCAAGAAAAACTTTAAATTTTTAAAAAGTTATCAGTAAGCAATACTGGAGCCAAGATGTCAGAGTACTAAAACATCTAGCGATAAGTCTTGTTCGCTCTAGGCTTACGTATGGTCAAGAAGTTTTTTTCACTGCTCCAAAATATTTATTAAACAAATTACAAAGTGTGGATTGTAAAGCTTTTCGATTGGCCTTGGGGTTCCTTTCCATACATCAACAATAGCAACATATAGAGAGGTAGGAGTACTTCCTTTAAATGAATGCCGTCAGCTTGCCATCGCTAAATATTTGTTAAAAGGCTCTTTAAGTGAAAACAATGTCGAAAATGAAATTGGCTTAAGATCAGATGTTGATTTCCCAAAACGAGCCAAAAACATATCATGTCTTAAAACAATAAAAACTGAAACTCTAGATACTTTTCAACAATCAGGAATAGAATTAGAAGACATGGTAAAATGTAGTAATCCATG
>CM065744.1:6258811-6263811 GCA_033310375.1 Conus canariensis | reverse complement strand
CTATGAGTCAACAATTAGTGACAGTTATTCTCTTTTCCTTTCAGCACAACAATAACACATAGTAGATACCTAGCAGAGCTTACATTTTCATGATAAATCATCTGATAACTAACTATCTAATTTTTTCTTCCTAATATTATTTGCTTTCGCAATGAACGCAGCAAGTGATCTAATAATGTCTTCATTTTCTGATGTCAGTATTTTTCTTATGTTATATCTTTGCGCGTTGTGTTTAGTAAACAGACTACTTGTGTTTCGTAATTCATTATATTCACAACAATCGAATAAGAAATGCATCTGATCTTCGAAACCATTCGAACATAACGGGCATACTGAACTCATGATCGAATCTGAAGTAAACCACCTTTTATATGAATATAAACCTAAGGTTCTTGTTCTAAATCTGACAAGTGAGTCCCTATGCCATTTATTAGTTATTACACCAAGATATTTTTCAGGATATAATGAATCTTTAAAGGAATAGTACCAGCTGTATTATAATTTCCAACCACAGTGGAGTGCCAATTTTGCTTAAAACAATCAATCAGTCGCTGCTTAAATTCAAACAAAAATTTTCTCACTACCTACCCCTTGTGCAATCCAAACAATGCCAAATCCATTTTCTGTTAAAACCTTTTTAACATCCGACACCCAGTTGTACACTCCTATTTCCATTTGTCTGAAAAGCATTTCATATGCCCGTCTGCATATACGATTTAGTGGAAGTCGAGTTAGTTTTAGCCAGTATCTCACACATTGAATATAATTTCTAATAAATAAAGGATATCGGCCTGACTCTCCGTAACACATTTTATTTGATGAGTGTAAAGGTATGTTTAGAAATCTTTTTAATGCAAATGTGTGAATATTCTCCATTTGTTTATTTTTATTAAGTCCCCAAACTTCAGCACCGTATGATAACATGGGTTCTATTTGTGAATCAAACATTTTCCAGAATAAATTAGAATCGATCGAGTTTAATCTTCTCATGGTGCGAAGAATTTCAATAACCCCTTTTCTACCCCTTCTAGCGACTTCTGTTCAGCCAGACATCAAGCTTAATTTGGTTGTAAAAACAATGCCTAAATATTTATATTTATTTGTTACCTTTATCTCCTCATTTCCATACCACCATATTTCATTTGCAGAGAGATACCCTCCCTTACGGAAAACTATAATATTAGTTTTGTCTAGATTTACAACTAATTGCATTCTATCAGCTTCAGATTTAAGTACATTGATTTGATTTTGCAACCCTATAACAGTGTCTGACAGCAATGTCATATCATCAGCAAATAACATCAGAAACATTTCAATTCCTCCAGAGATTAGTTGAATGCCATGTCTTCCACGTTTTGACAACTCCACAGCAAGTTTATTGATGAAAAATGAAAATAGTAGGGGGCTTAGCACACAACCTTGCTTGACACCTCTTGGACAATTGAAATATTGTGATAATAGGCATTTATCACGTACACAGGCTAGAACGGTATTATAGATTCCTCTCAGCGCATTATACAATTTTCCATCCACACCAGATTTCCTCAGGCACTCCCATAATAGGTTTCTGTTAACCGAGTCAAAGGCCTTCCGGAAGTCAACAAAAGCCACGTATAATTTCGAATTTCTGGAGAGATATTTTTGAACTAAACAAAACAAGGTGAAAATATGGTCAATGGTGCTATATCCACTTCTAAAACCCGCCTGCTCTTCAATAATATGTTCTTCTCTTTCCGCCCATTTAGTAAGTCTTGAATTCAAAATACTGGTATAGATCTTGCCTAATACACTAGACAGACTTACGCCTCGATAATTATCTGGGTTATTGATGTCACCTTTTTTATGCAATGGTATTATGATGGATTTCGACCACTGAGTTGGAAATGTCCCAGTCTCGAAAAGTTTGTTTAAAAGACGCACCAGAAACTCAATAACCAAATTATTTGCATTTTTTTAGCATTTCATTTACAATTCCGTCTGGGCCAGCACTTTTTTTACCGCTTTTTAATCTTTTAATGCTTTCTTCTATTTCGCTTTTTGTGATTGAGTCATTAAACAGGGGTTCTTGTATATTTTCATTATTCGGGTCAGTATGACTAACCTCCTCGTAAATATCATCATGAGAATTAAAAACACCGTAAAAATGATCGTGCCATTGTTTTATTGAAATTTCATTATATACTAGTGACTTCCTGTTAATCGTTCTAAGAGTTGATCAAAACGTTTTTGGGTCTCTAACTGAATCTTTTAAACAGTAAACAAGTTGGGTATTTTTTGCTCCCATAAGAAACCTAACACAGAGTAACTTTTATTCAAGACTGGCACAGCCTTTTAAACTTGAATAAAGTCAGACAAATACAATTGGGAGTGCTATTGGATTCTTTTTTGCACTCTGTGGTGAGAACACCACAGTATTATGGACTGTGGTGTGTCTCTATTTGACGCCAGGAGCGCAGACACAACCAGCCGTGTCTCCCTGATGAGTCCGACCCAGCGGACGAAAGGCCTCGGAGCAGGCAATACAAATATATCTGCCTTCAAAAGAGGTTGCGATGGTTCCCTTATGCAGCTAGTGAAGAGTTTTCATATCTGTAACATATTTTCTTAATTTCATGTTCCCAGTTTCTCCATCTTCAAATTACCCCCCCCCCCCCCCCCCCCCCTCCTTAAGTCCAAATCTTTGCCAAGTCATTACTATGAAGATAGTTCAGTTGTTGGCCTGCGCTTGTTTTTTCCCCCACTATTAGATTGTTCGTCCTTGTATTTGTCTGACTTTATTCAAGTTTAAAAGGCTGTGCCAGTCTTGAATAAAAGTTACTCTGTGTTAGGTTTTCTTATGGGAGCAAAAAATACCCAACTTGTTTACTGTTTATCGTTTACTGTTCCCTGCCTCATTTCATTTCCGATTTTTGAATCTTTTAATTTTTCTAGTCTGGAACGATCAAAATATACCCTTTTCTCTCTCTTTAGCTTGCTATATTCTTTCCGTGCGTTTACATAAATTTGCCTTCGATAATTAACGTCAGTCTTAGAGCGCTGATAATTTCTCAGAAGGCCCTTAACTCGTCTTTTCATTACTTCACATTCCCTATCAAACCAGTCATCTTTTTGTTTTTCTTCTTCCCCACTGTATGCACCATATATGCAGCAGCACCATACATCGCACCGGTAAACACATCTAGACATTCATCAACATCACCATCCAATCCATCGTTCGCTTGCTTCATGCATTCCTTAAACATGTCAGATTCCAATTCATCCCTGTAAGTCTGAGCATTCTCATCATTCCATACAATCTTCTCTTCTCCACCCTCATTCATTTTCCTTTCTTTCTCTTCCGTCATTTCTTTCTTCCATCTCAATTCAACCGGTAGGTGCCAAGAGTGTAGAGTATCACTAACACACAAATCAAAATCAAACTGCAATTCTTCAGACACAATGAAATAATCAATTACACTACTACCGTGTGGTGATACATGTGTCAAATCGCCGCGTGGATCACCCTCACAAAATCCATTCAATATGACTAAATCAAACATGAAACAGAAATCTAAAAGCGTTTGGCCAAAATCATTCACATTTCCATCTTTTGAATGTCTTATATACATCTCTTCATTTTCTCTGTCATCCAGTGGATTTAAATGACTTGTCAGGTTTTCAATGGTGGGCTGCTCACATCCTGTTCTGGCGTTCAAATCACCACATAAGATTATGTTAACATTTCCATTCTGGACTAGATGCTGCAATTTTTCTTCTAAAATAAGAATACCATTTTTCACATCAGTGTAGTTATAAAAAGGACTACCTTCAGGGGGAATATAACTTGCAATCAATAATACATCTTTATCCATGTCAAATATACTTTTCTCAATTTTCAAAACAACCAAGTTGCCACATGTAAGTTCAATTCGTTTAACCAAGTGAGAATAATAGTTTTTAACAAGTAATAAAACTCCACCCGAGTTTCTACCAAATAAATGACAGCTTTTTTGCTGGAGAGCTAAATTTTACATAGTCATGAAAAATGTAACTGAAGTCAAAAGCCTGATTAGCAAAGGTTTCAGTTAGACACACGAAATCAAATGAACACACATAATTTACAAAAGATGTATCATTTAATTTACTACACAGGTTTTCAACATTATAATTCAGGAACGATAACTGCGTCGGCTGATCAAGCCTGTCCTATTTATTGGAGGTTGACCCAGAACGCAAAGAACGCCTGTCGCTGTCACTGGTCGTGTTGCCACTCATTGACAAGAAACATGACAACCCACTTGGCTGTGTTCCTCTACCCGCACTGCCTCCAGTTTCACGTGTTGCAGGCCGCCCACGACAGAGAGAGAGAGAGAGAGAGAGAGAGAGAGAGAGAGAGAGAGAGGATGAGGGGAGAGAGATGTACATGTGGATGAGTGTTTGGGGTGGGGGTGGAGGTGTCTTTTTTGTAAAGCAGTTTATTTTTTCTCACAGATCTGATCATATCTTCATATACAAACATTTTAAGGTAGATTAGATCTTCCAAACCTCTCATTTTAAAACAAAAATTCAAACGCAACATTTTGTTTTTAAAGTTAAAAAAGGCCTTAACACCCCCCCCCCCCCCCCCAAAGTCGGCATTGTACTTTTGCTTTAGCGACTGATTTGAAACTTTGACTTGCAGATGCTACAATGTCTGGCTCCTTTGCGTGAATGATCACCTGATTCAAAATGCATTTGAAAATCCCATAGCCAACGTCTGTAGTTTTGAATGCATGCATGCATCCGCCTACGCACGTGTGTGTGTGTGTGTGTGTGTGCGTGTGTCGTGTGTGTGTGTGTGGTGTGTGTGTGTGTGTGTGCGTGCGCGCGCGCGCATGTGTGTGTGTGTGTGTGTGTGTGTGTGTGTGTGTGTGTGTGAGTGTGTGTGTGTGTGTGTGTGTGTGTGTGTGCGTGCGCGTGGTGTGTGTGTGTGTGTGTGAGTGTGTGTGTGTGTGTGTGTGTGTGTGTGTGTGTTGCGTCTG
>CM065744.1:6251311-6253811 GCA_033310375.1 Conus canariensis | reverse complement strand
AACAACAACAACAACAACAACAACAAAATCCGACACGCGTGCACTGGTATCATGTTTCGACATCATCACCATGTAGACGGTATTGTGGCTTCTTTAATTAATGGCGGGGGTTCCACACAGTCGCTGAGGAAGAATCTCACCGAGGGCAATACTACCTGGAGTTTCCAGCCGAGGACTGATCGATCCGAGGATGAAACACACGAAGAACTATACTTGTACTCTGCCAAACTTTAACGAGAGCAACACACACACACACACACACACACACACACACACACACACCACACACACACACACACACACACGAACACACACACACACACACACACACACACACACACACACACACACACACACACACACACGCACGCACGCACGCACGCACACAATTATTGCACTGCCGAAACAAAGGAACGAACACATTACAATACAAGCATGACGCGTTTTGGACACTCTGGTCTTCTTTGGACAAGACAATTAATAGTCAGGTCAATGAACACGAAGGATGAACAGTCGAGTCACGGATCTCTTCAATCTGCTGGCAACATTTGTCCTCGGCTAAACCCCAAGACCACATTGTCCACACAGACCCCAGACATACAGGACTGTGTATTCCTCCTTCGGTTTCTTTTATTATTATTATTTTTTTTTTTTTTTTAATTGACTTGATGCTGATGGTCTTGCATGAATCGGGTAGGCCCAACAGGTTGAAGCGCGTTGTGCTTGTTCTGTAATGTGTTTTGTTCCTCCGTTGGGCGCTGCAATAATTTTGATTTTTTCCCCCCTGTTGTTTCAGTGATCACCTGCACTCACTTCATCTTGACTCACCTCCACTTTGACTCGCCCCCACTTTGAATCACCCCACCTTGAATCACCCCCACCTTGAATCACCCCTACTTTGAACCACCCCACTTTGAATCACCCCCACTTTGAATCACCCCCACCTTGAATCATCCCCAATTTGAATCACCCCCACTTTGAATCACCCCACTTTGAATCACCCCACTTTGAATCACCCCCCCTTGAATCATCCCAATTTGAATCACCCCCACCTTGAATCATCATCCCAACTTTGAATCACCCCCACTTTGAATCACCCCACCTTCATTCACCCCCACTTTGAATCACCCTTACTTTGAATCACACCTACTTTGAATCACACCTACTTTGAATCAACCTACTTTGAATCACCCCCACTTTGAATCACCCCCACTTTGAATCACTCCACTTTGAATCACACCTACTTTGAATCACACCTACTTTGAATCACCCCCACTTTGAATCACCCCCACTTTGAATCACCCCCACGTTGAATCACCCCACATTCATTCACCTCCACTTTGAATCACCCCTACGTTGAATCACACCCACTTTGAATCACCCCCACCTTGAATCACACCTACTTTGAATCACACCTACTTTGAATCACCCCACTTTGAATCACCCCACTTTGAATCACCCCTACTTGAATCACCCCTACGTTGAATCACCCCACTTTGAATCACCCCCACTTTGAATCACCCCACTTTGAATCACCCCCACGTTGAATCACCCCCACGTTGAATCACCCCCACGTTCAATCACCGCCACTTTGAATCACCCCCACTTTGAATCACCCCTACTTTGAATCACACCTACTTTGAATCATCCCACTTTGAATCACCCCACTTTGAATCACACCCACTTTGAATCACCCCACTTTGAATCACCCCCACTTTGAATCCCCCCCCCCCCCCCCCTTTGAATCACCCCACTTCGAATCACCCCCACGTTGAATCACACCCACTTTGAATCACTCCCACTTTGAATCACCCCCACGTTGAATCACCCCCACGTTGAATCACCGCCACTTTGAATCACCCCCACTTTGAATTACCCCACTTTGAATCACACCTACTTTGAATTATCCCACTTTGAATCACCCCACTTTGAATCACCCCCACGTTGAATCACACCCACTTTGAATCACCCCACTTTGAATCACCCCCACGTTGAATCACCCCACTTTGAATCACACCTACTTTGAATCACCCACTTTGAATCACCCCACTTTCAATCACCCCACTTTAAATCACACCCACGTTGAATCACCCCCACTTTGAATCACCCCCACCTTGAATCACTTTACTTTTAATCGCCCTTTTCTAATCACCCCCCACTTTGAATCACCCCACTTTGACCACCCCACTTTGAATCACCCCACTTTGAATCACCCCCACTTTGAATCACCCCACTTTGACCACCCCACTTTGAATCCCCCCACTTTGAATCACCCCCACCTTGAATCACCCACTTGAATCACCCCACTTTGAATCACCCCCACTTTGAATCACCCCCACCTTGAATCACCCCACTTGAATCACCTCCACTTTGAATCACCCCACTTTGAATCACTCCCACCTTGAATCACCCCACTTGAATCACTCTCAATCGCCTTTTAATCACCCCCACTTTGAATCACCCCACTTTGAATCACCCCCACTTTGAATCACCTCCACTT
>CM065744.1:6221311-6233811 GCA_033310375.1 Conus canariensis | reverse complement strand
GCCTGCGAACTCGTGCGCGTGTGTGGTGTGATTGTGCCGAGTGTCAAACCCTGTTCACACGTATATGCGCGCGCGCGCGAGTGTGTGTGTGTGTGTGGGTGGGTGGGTGGGACGGGGAGGGAGGGGGGGGGGAGGGAGGGTGCGCGGGAGGACGGTTTAATCAGATAATCTGTGACTCATTCCGAGCTGCTCCACCATCTTCATTGTCACCTCCACTCCCCTCCTCCCTCCTTCCTCCTCCAGCTGCCACCGTCCCCTTCCCTCCCTCCCTCCCTCCCTCCCTCTCCCCCCCCCCTTCGCTCGCCATCTTCCTCCTCCTCCTCCTCCACCTCTCCATTCCCCCCCCCCATCCCCCACCCCATGTTCATCTTCCGGGCCACCCAAAATTTCACCATCTTTACGTCACTTCAGAGCCTTCATGGAGGAAAAGACAACGGCTCGTTTTAGTTTTTTTCTCCACCCCCCTCCCCCCTTTTTTTTTTTTAACCCGTCTCCATTGGCGGGTAAGAGAGAGAGAGTGGTGGAGAAAGAGAGGGGAAGGAGGGAGTGGGGGGGGGGAAGGAAGGGGGGAGCTATCCTTCCCTTCTGTCAGCTCCCACTGCCCTCCCACTCTCTCACCCCCTTTCCCTTCCTCCCTCCCTCCCTCCAACCTCCTTTTCTCTCTGTCTCTGTCCATGACCGAGCGAACACGAAGCTGACCCACTTTACTCCGAAACTGCACTCTGAGAGAGAGAGAGAGAGAGAGAGAGAGAGAGATCCCTCGCCGACGGTTGATTGTTGGAAAGTGGAACACGCTCCCCGACAGGGCCCCAGCGCGTGGCCTCGACCTAAGCTGACCTAGAAAGGACAGGTGCCGAGAAGCCAGCGACCTCCCGAAGACGCGCGCGCGCACGCGGGGCGGGTTGTGTGTGCGTGCGTGCGTGCCTGGCTCGCGCGGAATATGTCATTGGCATTCTTTCCGATTTCATTTGCTCTTTCCCGCACCAGCTCCACTCTCCCCCCTCACCCCACCTCCCACCCCACCCACCCGTCTCTCTCTTCTCTCTCTCCCTCCCGCTTACCCCCTTCTCTCCCCCCCCCTCTCTCTCTCTCTCTGTCCACAACGATCTCAAAAGATCTCGCGAAGATGGCTGGTCTCCACCGCTTCATAGACTGATCAGAGAGAGAGAGAGAGAGAGAGAGAGAGAGAGAACAACAAACAACGGCGTATGGAAGGAGAAAGTAAACGACTACCCCTCCCCCCCCCCCCCCGCAACCCCTTCCCCCCCCCCCCCCCCACACACACACACATAAGAGTTCGTCCCAGTTTGCCACCGAGTTGCTGTCGATCTCTATACGATACTAACGCTCAAGCTAGCTGTCGCGGCCCCCCAGTAACCCCCCCCCCCACACACACACACACACACTTCCGCCCCCTCCCCCTGCCCCCCGGGTTCGGCCTAGTTCGCGTCCGTGCTCGCGTGCGTGCCAAGTTGGCTTTCATTGGAATTTCATTCACGTGTAAGGAGAGACGTATCGACGCTGCTTCTCTGGCTTGGCAATTGGCAATGTTTGCTGGTGTTGCGAGCGAGCGACGCGCGAGCTGGGGCGGCGAGCGAGCACGTGTTAAGGCTGTTGTTGTTGTCAGTCAGTCGGTCGGCCAGCCCCCGGAGAGAGAGAGAGAGAGAGAGAGAGAATGAGGGGAGAGAGAGAGAGCGTCTCCACCCACAACAACACAGGCATTCTAGCGCGGAGCTATTTAGCACACCGACACATTTACTTTTGCCCTATGAGGCCGACGAGAAAGAAGCGAGGCGCTGTCTCTATAAAGTGCCACAACACTTGGGTGTCGGCCACGCAACGAAATGGGGGTGTAGTTTTGCAGTGCAGAAGGAAGCAGGGGACATAATTAACGGGTTCAGGTGCAAACTGAAAATTTGCTCCGTGTAGAGGGCAGGAAGTGCGTATCGTCACTGACAGCGAGAGCGCACGCTGGGCGTTCGACGTGACGTATTAAGTTTACTGCAAAGGTGCCGCTGCCTGTGTGCGACGACTGCCTGAAACGTAGAAAACTGATTTTGGACCGCCTCTCTTTTGTCAGCTATACAAACTATCTTTGAGGATAAAAACGAAATTGAAAGTGAAATGAGGCAGGGAACAGTAAACAACAAACAGTAAACAAGTGGGGTAACTTTTGCTCCCATAAGAAAACCTAACACAGAGTAACTTTTATTCAAGACTGGCACAGCCTTTTAAACTTGAATAAAGTCAGACAAATACATAGACGAACAATGTAATAGTGGGGAAAAAACAAGCGCAGGCCAACAACTCAACTGTCTTCATAGTAATGACTTGGCAAAGATTGGACTGGTGGGGGGGGGGGGGGGGGGGGGGGGTGAAGATGAAGAAACTGGGAAAATAAAATTAAGAAAATATATTATAGATATGAAAACTTTTCACTAGCTGCATGAGGGAACCATCGCAATCCCCTTTGCAGGCCTTGGAGCAGGCAATACAAACAGATCTGCCCTCAAAGGGGGTTGCGATGGTTCCCTCATGCAGCTAGTGAAGAGTTTTCATTATCTATAATATATTTTCTCCTAATTTCATTTTCCTAGTTTCTTCATCTACAGCCTCCCCCCCCCCCCTCCCCCGTTAAGTCCAAATCTTTGCCAAGTCATTACTATGAAGACAGTTGAGTTGTTGGCCTGCGCTTGTTTTTTTCCCCCACTATTAGATTGTTCGTCTTTGTATTTGTCTGACTTTATTCAAGTTTAAAAGGCTGTGCCAGTCTTGAATAAAAGTTACTCTGTGTTAGGTTTTCTTATGGGAGCAAAAGTTACCCTACTTGTTTACTGTTTATCTTTGAGGATGCTCAGAAGACTTGAAAATAAAAATAGAAGAAAAAAAAAGAAAATCTTCAACGTTTCGGTGACAGACCGTATTCAAAGACTGGTCACATTAAAAGAAAGACAAATAAACACGTAGAGGCGATGACGTATGAAAACATATACGTAAACGTACGAATACGTGTTTAAAGGGTTGTGTGTGTGTGTGTGTGTGTGTGTGTGCGCGCGCGGTATATGACCAAAACGTTGAAGTCTTTCATTTTTTTTTTTTCTATTTTTGTTTTCAAGTCTTCTGAGCATCCTCAAAGATAGTTTGTATTCATGCCTTAAACGTAGCTGCTGGTTGAAGCAACAAGACTTTAGGTCAGAGAGCTGCTACAGGCCTCGTGTTACTAGATCTACTTCATGCCTACGTATGGGCCAAACTGGCTGTCGCCAACCTAACGCAAGACGCGGCGGTTCCACAGCGTAGAGGGCGAGCCCCAGCAGGCGCACTGTTAGCAAAGAACGGTGCAACAATGGTTTTTGACACAGCGTAGAGGGCGAGCCCCAGCAGGCGCACTGTTAGCAAAGAACGGTGCAACAATGGTTTTTGACACAGCGTAGAGGGCGAGCCCCAGCAGGCGCACTGTTAGCAAAGAACGGTGCAACAATGGTTTTTGACACAGCGTAGAGGGCGAGCCCCAGCAGGCGCACTGTTAGCAAAGAACGGTGCAACAATGGTTTTTGACACAGCGTAGAGGGCGAGCCCCAGCAGGCGCACTGTTAGCAAAGAACGGTGCAACAATGGTTTTTGAAAAGAATTCTTAGCGAGTCGGCCAAATAATAGGGGCAAACACATTACAAAACAAAACACGACGCGTTTCGACCTCCCTGGCCTTCTTCAGACAAGATCAACAACGTTCAGGACAAAGAAATCGAAGGAGCAATCACTTGATCTTCTCTAACTATTCGGCGCAAGATGGGCTAGATTACGTAGAATGGGGAACCGACGGACGCTCGAGTAAAATGTGCACAGATAGTATACCATTATCGCATGGGGGAAAGGTGGGTGGGGGAGGGAAGGAGGGGGGGGGGGGGGGGGGGGGCAGAGGACACTGTGCAGAGGGTATAGCTGAAACCAAGGGGAGCGACTCGCGGAAGTCGCTTATGAGAAGCCCGGCCAAGTGCAAGCTTGGTCACGCACATCGACTGTCAGTTCAGCACTGGACAGGGACTCTCTCAACGGAGCTATGTGACCTTTTAGAAAACAAACAAACAAACAAACAAACAATGGAAGCAGCGAATGCACTTAGCTAAGGGTAAGGTACTGTTGTTTATAGCCCAGCCGACCGCAGGGGGCTATATCAGGACTGTCACGGCGTTCGTCAACTCAATAGGGTGATTATGAAAAAACAAAAAGGAAAAAGAACAAGATGCAAAGCATATAAACGTACTCCCAGTTTATCCTCAATACGCGTGAGATATTCCATAAAGAGGTAAAACCGTCTTGGGCTGGTGTAACCGTTAGTAATGGCTATTCTGGTAAACATTGGCCATCATCTGTGACCTATAATGAACATACTTACAAATTTTCAGAAAGATCGGCCAAGAACTTTCTGAGATTTTCCATAAAGAAGAAAACCATTATGGGCCGTTAGTAACGGCTATAACGGTAAACTTAAACATCGGGCATCATCCGTGACCCATAATGAACATACCTACAAATTTTCAGAAAGATCGGCCACGCACTTTCTGAGATATTCCATAAAAAAGGAAAAAGCATTATGGGCCGTTATAGTCGTTAGTAACGGCTATAACGGTAAACTAAAACGTCGGGCATCATCCATGACCCATAATGAATATACCTACAAATTTTCCGAAATATCAGTCGATTACTTACTGAGATATTCCATGAAGAAGAAAAAACCGTTAGGGGCCGTTATAGCCGTTAGTAACAGCTATAACGGTAAACTAAAACATCGGGCATCATCCATGACCCATAATGAACACACCTACAAATTTTCAGTAAGATCAGCCAAGTACTTTCTGAGACATTCCATAAAAAAGAAAAAAACCGTTATGGGCCGTTATAGCCGTTAGTAACGGCTATAACGGTAAACTAAAACGTCGGGCATCATCCGTGATCCATAATGAACATACCTACAAATTTTCAGAAAGATCGGCCCCGTAGTTTTGTCTGGAGCGAGTGGAACACATTTTGACCACGGACGGACGGACACACACACACACACACACACACACAGCATTTCTTGGTTCCCATTCTAAAGTACTCCCTGTTCTATACGAACTGGGAGTACAAAATAACAACACCTCATTCACACAACTTTTTAAAATATACCTTCGAAAAACACGTAATAAATTTTGCTAAGAATCTTTGTTCAGTAAAAAAAAAAAAAAATCTTACGAGCAGATGAAAAATGTTGATCTCTTTCAGAAATTCAAAGATCACCTCGGGTGGGTGGCACATCTACACAAAGGTTTCGTGCGCTTAGCACAAGTACCACACACACACACCCCCTATTCTGAGCCACCCTTTAATTAAACTGGTAGCAGTGTGTGTGTGTTGTGGGGGGGGGGGGGGGGGGGGGCGGCAGGGTCGATGAAGGTGAACATGACTGGATGGTAATAGACTGAAAACAGAACAGGCGAGAAGGCTGCCCTCGGTCGGATCCTCTGTGTCAGAGGGTGTAAGGGAAGTGTGAATGCTCGACACGGTCAACAGTACCCGCGCGCTATCGCGGAACCCTGTGTATTGGTTTTCTTTTCTTCTGATGAATGAATGACGCAATGCATGAATGAATGGAGACTGTGGCGTGGTCGAGTGACGTACAAACTAATCTATTTCGTAATAGGTCTAAACTTGTGTGTCAACACGCGCTCGACGACGGCCTATCGTAAAAGGAAAATATCAAGGTGATTATTAGTAAGTTTTATTTAAATAAAGATCTCTTATGAGGTACTGGGAATAAGAAAATGTTTTGTTTTTAAAACGTTCTCAACATACATTAACCAGCACCAAGGTGAGCTATTCCGTTATTTGTTTCCAAACCAGACAAACTGATATTATTGGATTCACGATAGATCCAGATCCAGATTTGTAGATCGGCTTAATCATTTGCAGATCATCACAGAATGAAGGAGGGATGGAGACAATGTTATCGTTATGTATGTTAATCCATTCGTTCCAGGTGTAGCAGGTTTTGAGAGGCAGTCTCCCAGGAAGATGGAAAGTTCCAAAATTATTTATGTTATTGGTCTAAATTTAACATGCACCTTTTTCACCTTAATCGATATTAATTCGAAAATCTTAGGATAGTTATTTTCTATGTTTCAGGCTGTTCAGATAGTCTAGTGGTCTTAACGGAGGAGGGTTCCAGTCTTCACCCATCAAAAATCATCACGTATTCATCAACCTGTTGAACGCACTGAAAAAATTTGGGTATCTTACGTCGACGTGACCTAGGTTGGCGAAGAAGTCTTTATTCAAGGGAACATTATAATTGTCTATGTCAGTATAAATCGTCATCTATATTGTGTATACGTGGAAGGCGTTACGACATCGTATGAATTCTTGGAACGATTCCCTGATCTACTACAAGTTCAGTGACGATCTATTGTTCTTCTGACGAGTTGAGAACTGTGGACTACATACATATATTTCGTGATCGCGCCGAATCGTGAAACAGGAACATTGTTTCATTCATCAATCAAGCAAGAATTGTTTATATTGTGAAATGGAACAAGTGAAGTTTCAAATCTATTGTTCGACATTCGAGCAGCAAATTAACTTCGATATCTTCGTGTGAACTGACTCATTAACATACGTGTTCAACATCCATCCAGCCATCATCAATTGAAATACGGACATTATCTTCATTGACCTCTCAAGCTAAGTTACACGTGTCATCATTAAATCATTTGTCATGGTTGCTAGTGTCTGCGTGGTGTGTTGTAAGAGTAACATCATTCCACATAACATGACACACACATAAACAGGGCAGCCACAGTATCCGTTCACCAGTCGGGATTCGTCTTGGGCCCGACGACAACTGTTCTCCACGGAATCAGCCATCCCAACGGCACTGTGTAGGAAGTTGATTGTCGACGTCCTTGTCACGGATCTCGACTGCTGTTTCAACTTACAGAGGGCATAACCTAAACCAACAGGGCATTACTGAACAAATTTGAAGCACAATTCTTAGTCACTCCGCCCCAAACAAGCACAAACCAGTTACAAGACAAAACACGACGCGTTTCGACCTCTGAGGTCTTCTTCAGGTAAAAGAGAAACCACATTTCAGAACAACGAGAACGAAGAACGAGCAACCACCGGTCTTCGCATATTCGGCGCAAGATGGGCGCGATCGCTCCGTTGTTCGTTTCCATCGTTCTGAATGCTTGTTGATCTTACCTGAAGACCTAGGAGGTGGAAACGCGTCGTGATTTGTCTTGTAACTTGTTTGTCCTTGGTTTTGACGGACTCACGGAGAATAGTTCTGAACATTTGTTTCAATTTCCAGCTGTAGTCATCTCCCTTTGAAACTAAGTGCTGTACTGGCTGAAGGCGAGCAGAAGGATGAACATGGGCGCTCCTCTTCGCCACCAACCAGCAGACAGCTAACAAACAGAAAGGAGAAAAAAAAAAGTGCAAAGGTCAGCGGCCTTGCTCGGGGTCAAAGGGAGGAAAGACCCACTGTGGGCCAAGACGAGGGTCAAACGACCCACTTCTTCCCTCTGCTACAGATGGTAGGCCCAGACCACAACATCGGCAAGAACGCTGGCTGTGGCCATACGCCACAATTAGAATTGTGCACTAAAACGCTAAATAATCCATGTAAGCATATTGAGGCCTACCATAAATTTGAGCCAGCACTTAATGTTAAACCGATAATTGATCCAAAGAACAACTCCCCACCAATAATTTCCCTTGTGTAGGGGGATTTTCACTGATGAAATCACAATCTTCAAATACATGACGTTCCCCTCAGTTGACACACATTTCAGGCCTTTGCACTCACCCGTGACCCTATCTTTGCGCCACCCAGGATCGCTCAAACAGTCCCATTCCTTTGATTTGAATCTGTCTGCTTGGAACCACCTGGCTTGTACCTTGATGGCCCTATGAAAGAAAACAAGCAGAATCAACTTTACTTTCAGACACAATAAGAATTCTCAAAACAATCTCATAGCGTTAGTCTATAGATACTGGAGTCCGTAAGCAAAGCCTTGGCACATTAATTTTTGGTGTGCAGTCTGTGCCGAAATTGCATTGAGTCATGTAACCCAGACGTGGCCCCAGCTGGCTTTTTGTCGGGGCTGTCCGAGTCACGACTGTCCGAAAGGTGTGTGGAACTACCTAATTATTCAACTCCATACCTCTCGGCACCAAAACAAAATGCGCATTTGTCAGAATACAATGGGCGCGTCTGTCACAATTAAATTTCAAAAGGAATTTTAAGTAACTCCATCGGTTAACATGAACAAACAAATCACAAGACAAAACACGACGCGTTTCGACCTCTTAGGTCTTCTTCGGGCAAGAGAAACCAACATTCAGGACAAGGAAAACGAAGAACGAGCAAATCGCTTATCTTCCCGAATTCGGCGCAAGATGAGCGAAACGCGTCGTGTTGTGACTTGTCTGTCCATGTTCACCAGTAGTTTTACTTCAGATTCCTTTGAAAATTGGTTTCAGTCTCCGCCTTGTTTGTTCATACTCACCAGTAGTTTTACTTCAGATTCCTTAGAAAATTGGTTTCAGTCTCCGCCTGCAGCCACCTCACTTTTTTGAGACTGACCAGAACTATGTGGCTGCCACGAACTTTGAGACCGACCAGAACTATGTGGCTGCCACAAACTTTGAGACCGACCAGAACTATCTGGCTGCCACGAACTTTGAGACCGACCAGAACTATCTGGCTGCCACGAACTTTGAGACCGACCAGAACTATCTGGCTGCCACGAACTTTGAGACCGACCAGAACTATCTGGCTGCCACGAACTTTGCGACTTGTGTGTCTGAGAACGTGAAAAAAGAACGTTTTGAATTTGAAAAGAAAACTAATTAAGTTTGATTCCGGTTGATCAGTAAAAACCACCAACACGCAATAAGCATATTGCAAATTTTCGCTTTATTTGTAAAACCTTTATCAAGCATTAAAAAAAAAAAAAAAAAAAAAAAAAAAAAACCATGGGCCCACTAAATGACAGCCCGAAGCACGGCATTTTTATCCTGAAACTGATTATTTTTCACTCCCATTTTACTTGAATTCTCACACACTGCTTTAAAATCCTGTATGCTTAAACCCTAACATAAGCCTACCAGAGTTAAAGAAAGAAATAAGCTTCCTTCTGGGTCGGCATTTTGCGCCAAAAAGAAGCTAAAAAAAATGGGCGTTGTTTTTGTAAAAAGAAAGTGTGTGTATGTGTGTGTGTGTGTGGTGTGTGGGGGGGGGGGGGGGGGGGGGGGGGGTCGTTTCTTTCCTTAGTGTTGTGAACGTTCTTGTCATCCTAAGACCGACCTCTCCCTTCTCCCTCGCGCCACCCCTCTAACACTACTCGTTCCAACAGCTTCCTCCCTCCCCCCCCCCCCCCCCCCCCCCACATCTCCAATGACCCTTCCCGATTCTTCGTTCACACACTTAACGCGCATACAGGCACTCGACGGCGGATCATCTCGACAAACATTTCAATGGTTAAATATATCACTAGTTGTTTCTTTCAATTGTCTTTTTTTCCCCCCTAATGTTCGTAGCTTTTGGTGTGAATTTTGCTCGATCTATTATCACGTTTTTCATTGTTGCTCGACAAAACATTTGCGATACGATTCTGGTCAGTAATATAAGGTGAGTCAAGTACAGTGCATTGCTTTTGGATATCTTTGTATGACCTGCAGCAGAATAAGAAATGAATTTCATTTCGGTTTCTTTTTCACATGACGGACATTCACCATCAGCCTGTTTTTTCATCAAGAAACCATCGCTTGCAGTTATGAAGCCCACTATAACTCTTCGTCGAAATCTTATAATAAAGTTATCTCTGTCATTTATTTGTAATTAAAGACAAGCATCTTTCTGGCAGGAATATGCTCTTAAAAGAATAAAACCACTGATTTCTTTTACGTTTGGAACATTCTTGATGCATGGTGTTATGTATACAAGAAGAAAACTCTACAGGCGGGAGACAGTGATTGAAGAGGGTAGGCTACTCCCGCGCTTACATGACGACGAAGCGGTGTCCCCATTTGGCGGGATTCTGATTACGGTTCCTTACCCGGAAATGAGCCGTTTAAGAATGACTGAATTTGCCGAGAAAAAAAGGAAACTGAGAGAAATTAGAATTTGCCAGGTGTGTGTGTGTGTGTGTGTGTGTGTGTGTGTGAGTGTGTGTGTGTGTGTGTGTGTGTGTGTGTGTGTGTGTGTGTGTGTGTGTGTGTGTGTGTGTTCTTTAATTTAACGTCTATCCACCTAACAGTGATCTTAGACAGTATGTAAGTGTTATGTGTGTGTGCATGTGATGTTTTTGGGTGTATGCATGCGAACGGTTGGTGTTGATTTTGGGCGTACGTAGGTATGTATAATGCCATTAGGCCTAGATTTAAAAAAAAAACAAAAAAAAACACCACATAACTGAATCCAAAACTATAAAAGAAACACTACATAAGCAACTAACACCAAGATGGGGAAAATAACATAGACGTTAAAGTAAATGTCCAATTGGGCTCTTAATCAGTCCTTGAACAACTTCAAAAATGTTTGATTCGTTAGAGATGACGTCTCCAAAGACTGACATCGACGGTTCAGTGTTCAACAACCAAGCAGGTAAATAGGGTTTCATTCTATCGCACAAAAAAGTAGATGGAACGGAGTGATTTGCTGGCCACAAATACAAGTCACATGTTTACAGAATTTTGTTTTAAAGGCATCAAGCCTCAATCTAAAAATCAAACTTTTTAAAATCCTCTCTTGGTAGAGATTCTTGATACCTGTTTTATTGTCTGATATTTTGTTAAATAATATCCCCTTTTTGTTTTTGGTGCCTTTTCCCTTATTTAAAATAGTATTCCAGGCTGCGTCTTTTAAAAGACTATAACTCTCATATAAGGATAAAGGAATGTATATCTTTGTTAAATCAGTTTCAGTGATAGCAGCCTTTTTGGCTAATGTGTCTACCCTTTCATTAGCAGATAATCCACAGTGAGATGGAACCCAACAAAAATCGACATAAGAACCACGTAAATGCAAAAAATGAATTAGGTGGCACACTTCTGATATAAGTTCTGCTCTCACACTTGTATTCGAAAATTTTAGAGCTTGTAGGACTGATTTTGAATCAACACAAAGTAGTATTTGAAATACAGGAAATCGAAAATCAAGAAGAAAGTTTAATGCCATAATAATGGCAACAAGTTCCGCAGTAAATATGGAAATATTCTTACCAAGGTGGTAACCTTTCTCTATTTTTAAGGAAGGAATTATGAATGCTGAACCAGACAAATGATTGTCTAGTACGGAACCATCTGTATAGATTTTAAGGTGATTTACATAGGTTTCATTTATATGTGACTTAACATACATTGGCAGCAAGGGTCCATCACTTTTTCTTAAACTTGTATAGTCTATGTCATAATTTGCTCTACTAAGTTTCCATTCCGGGATAGTGCTAAAAGACACCCGAGGAGCTACGTTTTGAGGTGCAGTGCCTGCTTTTGTAAATAAGTCAGATGTGTATGATGCTATTGATTTTAGAGAATCAATTTTTTGTGCCCGTTTAGGAAAATTTACTTCTGATTTTAATTAAGTTTCACTGGTATTAAGATTTTGTAGTGTATGACTTCTTAAGATATATTTTGCAGATGCAAGTTTCATATTTTCTTCAAAAGGCAATATTCCGATCTCCATATAAGTTCTTAAAGTTGATGTATGAACCGGGACACCAAGAGCTATCTTGTAAGCTTTACTATCGATACTCTGCAACTTTTTGATTAAATATTTTGGGGCTGAAAAAAAAAGTCTCCTGGGCATAGGATAGTTTTGATCTTGTAAAAATAACAACACAGGTTAAACATCAGTTTGCACGCAGAAAAAATGTTCTTGCCACGTTTTTTGACATTAGAAAGGCATATGACCAAGTCTGGCATTCAAAACTTCTGAACAAATTGAAGTTAATTGGTCTCTCAGGATGTATGTACAATTACTTAAAAACCTTTTTAAGTGATAGAACAATACAGACGAAGGTAGGAAATGTATACTCTAATGAAAGACATATCCAGATGGGAATCCCGCAAGGAGCTGTAATAGCTCCTATCCTGTTTAATATTTTGATCCATGATCTTCCTAAATCATTATCAAAAACTGTTGAACTAGCACAATATGCGGATGACATCTGCATATGGATGAAAGTTACTTTAAAACGTAACACACCAGTTAGATCAATCAACTATATTAAAAAGATGTGTGTGTGTGTGTGTGTGGTGTGTGTGTGTGTGTGTGTATGTGTGTGTGTGTGTGTGTGTGTGTGTGTGTGTGTGTGTGTGCATGTGTGCGCGCGTGCGTGCGTGCGTGTGTGCGCGTGTGTGTGTGTGTGATATGATTGTAAAAAGAAAGAAAGTGCTGTGAAATCAGTCACACACACACACACACACACACACACACACACACACACACACAC
>CM065744.1:6206311-6216311 GCA_033310375.1 Conus canariensis | reverse complement strand
CACGACCACCAAAACAGAACGTTAACGAACGCATGACTACAGAGAAGCAACGCGTTTGATTGTTCAGGGGGAAAAAACAACAACAACAACAACAAACCCAAAACAAAAACAAAAGCAAAAAAGACGAAAAACAAAATGAAAAACGAAGGTGTTTGAACTTGCGCAATCTTTTTTTTTTTTTTTTTTCGCTTTTCTTTTCGTTTTTTTTTGTTTGTTTGTTTGTTTTGGTGCTACTTTTTTCGTTTTGCCTGCAATGCTTTCTTTCTTTCTTTCTTTCTTTCTTTTTTTTTTTTTTTGGTGTGTGTGTGTGTTTTTTTGGGTTTGCTTGGGGTTTTTTTTGCTACTTTTCTCGTTTTGCCAGCAATGCTTTCTTTCTGTCTTTCGTCTTCTTCTTTTTATTTATTTATTATCATTATTATTATTATTTTTTTTTTGCTACAGGTGTATCGCTCTGCCAGGACTACTGGTGGGTGGAGAGGGGACGTGGGGAAAATGAGAAAAAAGAGGGCGGGGGAGGGGGGGGGGGGGGGGGCGGACGGGAGGGGGAGGAGGGGAGGAATACAGGAAGAAGGGTGGGTGGGGTGGGTGGGGTGGGGTGGTGGTGGGGGGGGGGGGGGGCGATATTGGTCTGCCCTTTTAACGCGGTGGTCAAGTCTGTCCAACGACTGTTGATAAGCCATGTCCATGAACAATCGTTAGTCCTTTTGGTCAAAGGGTCAGACTCTCGCCTACGTGACGTCAACAAAACCAACCAATCAGACGAACAGTAGACAGTCCCAACCCGCCCCCCCCCCCCCCCCCCCCCCTTTCAATGAGAACTAAACATTTTTACTCTTTTGACATACAAACTCTTTCTTCGGAGTCTCCAAGTGAGGGGACTGCTGGCGGAAACGGAAACAAATTATGAAAGGAATTCAAAGTGAACCCGCCCGTTAACACGCACTAAAACACGTAACAAGACAAGACATGACGCGTTTCGACCTCTTAAGTCTTCTTCAGGCAAGGGTCAACAACATTCGTTGAACGCGCCATCTTGCGGCGAATTTGGGAAGATAAATGATTGCTGAGAAGATAAATGATTGCTGAGAAGATAAATGATTGCTCGTTCTTCGTTTTGATTCTCCTGAACGCTGTTTATCTTGCCTGAAGAAGACCTAAGAGGTCGAAACGCGTCGTTAATTTTTGTTTTGTTTCGTTTTGTTTTGTTGTAATTTGTTTGTCCCGTTTATGTGGCGGATTTACTGTAATTTCCTTTCATAATTTCTTTCTTCCTTGTCAAAAACAACAACAACAACAACAACATTAATTAAACATCTCTTCCAAAAATTATATCAACAAGTCCTCATGGACTTTAAAAAATTATTCGACAGTTCGCACCCACAGTGCCCCATACAAAAAGTCTGTTGTATAAACAGGGTTCTCTGGTCCTCACAGACCTAGACCAACTCTTCAGCAACGATCTTCAGTCTTTGTGCGACCGCCCTGTCGACTTCTACAACAGACCACAAACTGTGTTTGTGCCCCTCTCAGCACAAGACTATTGCCCTAGACTGACTTTCCAACATGCGTCTGAAAGAAGAGGAAGAAAAAAAAGTGTTAATCGTCGTATTATTCTTTATTAATGAGCATTTACTTCCTCCCTCCCCCACCCCCCACTCTCTTTCTCACCTTTCATTTTCTTCATCATACTTACCTGGTGTGTGTGTGTGTGTGTGTGTGTGTGTGTGTGTGTGTGTGTGTGTGTGTGTGTGTGTGTGTGTGTTGTTGTTGTTGTTGTTGTTGTTGTTGTTGTTGTTTGTTTGTTTGTTTTTTTCAATGGCCGTGGTCCTCAAGTTAGTGTGTATGTGTGTGGTGCGTGCGCGTGCGTGCGTGCGTGCGTGCGTGCGAGTGTGTGTGTGTGTTCTGTGTTGTTTGTTTGTTTTTGTTTGTTTGTTTGTTTTTTTTTCAATAGCCGGGGTCCTCAACTTACAAGCAAACAAGACACCTGTGTCTTTGACGAGAACTACGAGGCCTGTTTTTAATACACCGCCTGTCTGCAACTACGGCCAGCTGTCTGAACTACGCCAGCCTGTCTGTAACTACGGCACCGCCTGTCTGTAACTACGGCACCGCCTGTCTGCAACTACGGCACAGCTGTCTGTAACTACGGCACAGCCTGTCTGTAACTACGGCACCGCCTGTCTGTAACTACTGCACAGCCTGTCTGTAACTACGGCACCGCCTGTCTGTAATTACGCACAGCTGTCTGTAACTACGGCACAGCCTGTCTGTAACTCGCACGCTGTCTGTAACTAGCACAGCCTGTCTGTAACTAGGGCACGCTGTCTGTAACTACGACACAGCCTGTCTGTAACTACGGCACAGCCTGTCTGTAACTACGCACAGCCTGTCTGTAACTACGGCACAGCCTGTCTGTAACTACGGCACGCCTGTCTGTAACTACGGCACAGCCTGTCTGTAACTACGGCACAGCTGTCTGTAACTACGGCCCGCGACCGGTCTTCCTCAGTCGGCTTGGACTCCACACCTGACAGGTGACACATCTCCCTCAGCTCTCTGTCCCCCCCCCCCTCCCCCTCACCAGTATGCCTGCTGTACGATGTTCTGGAACACACCTGACAGGTGACACATCTCCCTCAGCTCTCTGTCCCCCCCCCCCCGCCCCCCCTCACCATGTATGCCTGCTGCACGGTGTTCTGGAACACACCTGACAGGTGACACATCTCCCTCAGCTCTCTGTCCCCTCGCTCACCATGTATGCCTGCTGTACGGTGTTCTGGAACAGGTCAGTGCGGGCCTTGGCTCGGTGCCACCCTGTGGTCCAGAGGTCTGCGTGTCACGACTCTCTCCAAGCTTTCCCATCTTGTGTCATACGTGGGCAGACTGTCACATTCCTCACGGTCCATTCTTGATGCCATCTGTCCACAGTCTTCTCTGACGTCCTCGTCCACTGTGAGTGTGGCATGGCAGTGGACGCCAGGGGAGAGGTGGCAGCTCTCCTTTGAGGGACACTGATATGAGAGGTCAGTGTCGGGCGGTGCAGTCACCCTTCCAGCCATATGGGTGACGACGGGTCTAGCCTGTGTCGCCGGAGGACAGCTTCTGGAGATATGGGGCGATCAGCGAAGGAGCGCTACCTGGCTGTGATTACCGTGGTCTGAGGATACCATGTTCTGAGCCAGGCAGACATGGGGGCACTCCTTATGGGGTTGGGCTGAAAAATTGCCCTCTCAGCCGCAGTCTGCGAGTACCCGCCGAATATTAGGGACCCGTGCAGCGCTCCAGCGACTTTCGTCCTGCTCCCTCCTTGAGGCGGCCTCACGCGGCACAGGACCATCGCCACCCGAGCATGAAGAAGGCCGCTCGATGGTACTGAAGACCGCCTTTAGTTTGGGGAAAGGGGGCAGCATACACCAACGCCCATCGTCGGTCGACCAACGACCAAAATTGAACCAACGTTCAAGAGGAACAAGAGCTCGGAGAGAGAGAGAAACACGACGACCCCACATGAAACTCACCCACTACTGCCAGCGACAGCAGTTGCCACAAATGAGGCAGACCTACGTCTGCAGTGTTCTTGTCCTTCAGGGCCTCAGGCCGATTGGACGTTAAACTCACCCTCAACTCAATTCAGCTCTGACGTCCTTTTCCTTGCTCTCTTGCCCTCCACGCTTCCAGTTCAGATGGTCTTTGAACGCAGGCACGGGACTCTAAAATCCTTCTTCTCCTTCTTTTGCTTTCTTTTTCTTTTTGTGTGTTGTGTGTGTGTGTGTGTGTGTGTGTGTGTGTTTGTTGTGTGTGTTGTGTGTGTGTGTATGTGTTTTTACATAGCCTGTGCAAACAAGGCATGTTTTCTGTCGGCAACTGCCCTGACAAACAAACACAAACAACCACCCCAAGGAACTGGAGCACAGTCCCTGACACAGACGTGATAGAACCGGGGTTGAAACTGACGTTGCACACGTTTCAAAACGGCAGAAGCAGGAACCGTGAACAAATCTCCGCAGAAACCAGAGAAGCGACTGGAACGAAACTCGCCAGAGAGACGGGAAACGACCGAAGAACGAAACCAGTCCAATTTTTTTTTTTTTTTTTTCAAATCAAATTTTAATCAAACAGATTCAGAGTTCACAGATGCGCCAAAAAGGGCATAGTGCGCGGTTCGTCAACATATGAATGGCATATCTGTAAGACGTACTCAAAAAAGTGCTCTTTATACTGTATAAGAAAAAAAAACAACCGGTGTGTATTTTCGCCTTGTAGTGAAGAATCTTTTCTTTTCCACGAAAGAGTTCCAGCTCATAACCACCAATGATGATCAAATACAATGCCGACATATGGTCCAATTACATACTATGAAACCATGTTAACCAACGTATGCAAAGCCATGCATTCAATTACGTTAATACATACATAAAACAGACACAGACGTACATACATAAATATACACAACATGCACACATACATGACTCCTCTCCCCAGTATATACACACATACAATACATACATACATGCATACATACATATGTAGATATATTTTACATATATGCTTTTCATCTAAGTACCCTTTTTCAGTTGAAAGGAAAAGCAGTCTAGTTTTCTTATAAATCACTATGCACGTTGAACATTAGGCCATTTGTCCCACTTGAAGTATATCCACAGTATGTTCAGTTTCAACAAAGATGGCTCGATACGGGAACCAACATTTTCTAAATTCTTGTTTTTTTTGTTATCCTATATTGAAAAGGATGCTTCTTCAATTTTATATCTGTATCTTAAATGACATGAGAATATCCGGACAGAGGGCAGAATAAACCAGTCCATTTTTATGCGGATCCGTCGCGTGGATCCGGATTGAAGACCAGATCCAATATCCGCCCTGGACGAAGATCCGTGCTCTTCAGACGACCTTCCAGTAAAGCGTCAGTTTGTCACGGCTGTTCTCGTTAACTGGACAGGAAGGAAGGCGATATAATCATCAATAATTGGACCAATATTGATGCCCCTCAGCGATCACGTGACGTGGAGAAACCGGGGAGGGAGAGGAAAAAAAAAAGACAAAAAAAAACCAACCCCCAAGAAGATCACCACGAACATGAACGAAGAAGAGACATGTCTCTTGAGAAGATAGCAACATAGGTGTGTTCACCCATGAATGGAAACGCTCTTATCAGCAGGAATATTACTAAGGTTCTATATAAACCTGTGACAATGCAAAGAGGAGATGAAATCGAGTCTTCATGAAACCTTTGTATATGCATAGGCACAATAATAGCGAATTAGAGACAAACCTTTTGGGCTCTGTTCTGTTAAATTCCAAATCAAACCTACCTTTCTGCACAGCAAAATAAAATCTAGCCATCTATCAATGTGCTCTTATTGTTAGTTTGTATCATAAAAAAAAAAGAAAAAAGCTGTATTGACTACAAATTGATCCTAACAGAATTTTTAAACTTACCCACTATAATCATTTTCGTTGTCAGCCTTTGCTGGTACTTCTGAAATTGTAAGCGGGATATTGAAACTATTTATAGACACTCAAGTACTGGAAAGACTTGCAACGAGAACATCTGGATTTAAGCACGTCAGCCTAATCCAGTTCCTTTGATGGGACAGTCACCAATGTTGATGAGCGAAGGCTTGTCAAGCTACGATTCCAGACAGCGAACAAAGGGAAATAACCCCCAACCATCTAAATCTAAAATCACGGGCGAAAAAATGACTGACACTGCGATAATAACTTACTGCCCCAACACAACAACATCGACGCAGGACATTTTATTTTATTTTATTTTTTTTTTAACCCAACTTCTTCTTATTTCGTTTTATAGAAAGAGATTTTTTTTTTTTCAAACCAATATTTTCTTCCTGTCTTACGTTGATGCAGAGGGATTTTTACCCATCTTTCTTCAAAGTCTGATATTATGCAAAAGACATTAACTACCCATCTTTCTTCGTGTCTTATGTCATGCATGTAGATGTTTGCCCATCCTTCGTCCCGTCTGATAATGTGCAAAGAATTTTTTTTTTCTTTCCTCTATTTTTTGTTTTGTTTTACATATGTCTTCCTGCCACATATAATGCAGAGAGAGTAAATAATTGTTACTGTCTTTCTTCCCGTCTCATATCATGCAGAGAGAAATTTTTTTTTTTTCTTCTTCACTGTTAACCGATCGTTGTTCCCAAGGATGGAAAACGAAAAGCTCGTTGCGTTTGAAAGTGTTCTAGGACAGGATAGATTCGTGATAATGAGAACGTTTCACTGACTTTAAAATCATGAATTTTAAAAGGAATTTGGGGGCCGGAATACCTCAGTGGTAGAGTGCCGGACTCGTAATCTTGGGGGTTCGAATCTCCGCCCGGCCGTTTCGGTGCAGGGGGATTTTTCCCTCGGAGTTAACATTGGTTCTGACTCCATTTCCCGTACAGTCCTTCGAATGAGACTTTAAACCGAGGTTCCGTGTGTGAACGCACGCATAATATCTTGCACACATGTAAAATCCCATCACCAACTTTCGGAAGAGAAGGCCAGTTTGGCCGTTGGTATGGATGACACGTTACACATAGCATGCACCTTCCCCGAAGATGGAGTATGGCTGCCTTAATGGCGGGATAAAAAAAAAAAACGGTCATACACACAAAACTCCGCTCCTTTTGTTGGTTAGATGGGATTAATCCTTGCCTGTCTATACAGGGAGTGTCCGCAGGAGTATCAGCCTGCGTACGCAAAAAAAAAAAAAAGAAAAAAAAAGGAAAAAAAAAAAGAAAAAGAAAAGGAATTTAAGGTAAATCCGCCAGATAACAGGGACAAACTACAGGACAAAACACGACGCGTTTCGACCTCTCATGTCTTCTCCAGGCAACATAAACAACATTCAGGACAATGAAAATTATTTCTTCAATATTTTTTGTTATCATCATCATTATTATTATTGCCATAATGATGATCATCATGTTATCATCATTCCTATTTGAACTCACCCTGTCTCCTTCCCAGACTGACTCGTTTTCCTTCAACGCCCATCTTGCGCCGAAAGATAAGTGATTGCTCGTTCTTCGTTTGTCAGTGTCCTGAATATTGTTTACCTTGCTTAAAGCAGACCGAAGAGGTCGAAACGCGTCGTGTTTTTTTTTTTTTTCTCCCTGTTATGTAGCGGATTTAGTTTAAATTCCTTTATTTCTTTTTTTCAATTTCATCCTGCAGTCACTTCACTCTGAAACGAACTTTTAAATTATGATTTTTTTTTTTTTTTTTTTTTTAAATCTTATATTAGGAAAGTTCGCCCGGCGACCTGGCAAAGTTGCAGGCAAAGGGAAACAACTCAATGTTTGAAATTGTGTTGTGCTATTATGAGTTGTTTCCCATATTGCTAGACCTTACTCAAAAAGCTTTGCGGCTGCGTTTATCAATAATTCAACACTTTACAGTGCTGGAGAAGAAAGGTTCGAAATGGAAAAAAACAAACAAACAAACAAAATAAAAACAAACAAACAAATAAACAAATAAACAAACAAACATGCAAATTGATTTCCTTGAGCTGAAAGCAACGGACCATTTTACGGAAATACCATCGGAAAACATCAACATCAACAACAACATCATCAACAACAACAACATCAACAACAACATCATCAACAACAACAACAACAACATCATCAACAACAACAACAGCAGCAACACAACAAATCTTCCACCCACCCCGACACCCCCGCAATTCTGGCTTGTTCAGGTTGCGGTGCCGACGGAATCCATTTTCCATTTTTTCCTCTCTAAAATTCACTTGTTTTTCTTCTGGGGAGAATAAGGGTGTGTGTGCGTGTGTGTGCGCGCGCGCGCGCGCGCGCGCGCGTGTGTGTTGTGTGTGTGTGTGTATGTGTGTGTGTGCATGCGTGCGTGTGCGTGCGTGCGTGCGTGTGTATGTGTGTGTGGGGGTGGGGGGAGGGGGGAGGGGGGGCATTGTTCCTATTTTAATTTGATAACATGTGAGATATCCTGGAGAGAGAGAGAGAGAGAGAGAGAGAGAGAGAGAGAGAGAGAGAGAGAGAGAGAGAGGAGAGAGAGAGAGATCATTAATACGAGAAGTTTGTTTTTATTTCGTTAAACTCTAACACACACGTACGCACGCAGGCACACAAGCACGCACGCACGGACGCGCGCGCTCACACGCACGGACACACACACGCACGCACACACAAAACACACACACACACACACACACACACACACACACACACACACACACACACACTACATCTATCGACTTTTCAAATGCGTTTTAAAGAACGTTCTAATTTACGGAGAGGATGCACAGTTTAGGTCTGGCATTTTGAAAGAAACATTTCAGTTGAGGGAAACTAGAATATTCTACGACTCTTTGAACTTTTTGTCGACGTCCTAAGAAAGTTTTTCTTCTTCTTCTTAAAAAAAAAACAACTCTATATGTGAGATGTTGACTTATCTTTCACTTACAGGGTTAGATTTTTTTTTTTTTCAAGACTGTCTCAGGCATTGAAGATATAACGGAATCTCTGGGAAAACAAGCCGGATTTATGGAAAAAGGTGTCAAGAAAAACACGCACACAGTTTCAAGCTCTTGGACCCACTCTCAGGGTATTTGACCCCCCCCCCCCCCCCCCCCCCCCCCCCATTATAGGCTTGGTAGACAGACAGACAGACAGAGACACCACACACACACACACACACACACACCACACACACACACACCACTCGTGCGCCCACACGCGCGCGCTCTCTCGTCAAACCCAGTCAAACCGCAGCCTAGGGGAGCAAAATCCCCACACCCATTTGCAATTCAGAAGAAGGGTTTGCTCCCTTCCCTCAGGCGACGACGGTCGCCCCGAAGCTGACGTGACTTTTGTCACAGAAAAAAGCACAGAGCAGCGATGTCAAGACCATTCACCGGTCGTTGCTGCTTTTCGTCTTCTTCTTCTTCTTGTTTCAAAACTAGACACGAGTGAAGAGGATTTTTTTTTTTCAAATTATCCTTTTTGCATTGGGTAGTCTCTATTAAATTTTAGTAAGAACCCCCCCCTCTCTCTCTCTCTCTCTCTCTCTCTCTCTCTCTCACACACACACACACACACGCGCGCTGTTAAACATTGCAACAATGAATAACAAACAAATAGAGGAACTTTTGCACCCATGATGAAGTATTTACATGCGCTCAACTCCAAACGAATGTTGCTTATGACACCGAATCGCCTAGCAGAATATTTAATGACAACACAGAGCACACAGACCAAACAAGGAAACATGAGAAAAAAACAAAATGTTCAAAGCTTGCCCACATACCCTATACCTGACACATCTACACAGCAACAACAACAACTGGAGAAATCAACAAATACAAATGAACGTGTATGTGTTGTTGTGCTTGGCTATCAATTGTGTTGTGTACATTTATTCAACACTGGAGCACATATACAGCGTCTATCGACTAGTCCGCACGCAGTGATTCCTCCTTGATGAAACTGAAACTGTCCCAACACACTTTTTAAATTCTGACTGCAACGCGTGAAAGGTGGGCCCGAATTCAATAGAAAAAAAAAGAAAAGTGGCATAAATATACATATACTAGCGCTTACGCGCTTCGACCCCGTCTCGCCCCGGTGAGTTTGTCTGTCGTGTAGTGTTCCAATGTCCAGTGTTGCGTTTGTGGACGCAAATTGCGTGACGACGCAATGCGTCACGTGATCGCCGACCCGACGTTGCTGTTTGTAGCACACCAAGGATACTTGATACCAAATTTGGTGGCGATCGGCCAAAAACTGTGGCCGTGTATAAGCGAACAGACAGACAGACAGACAAACTGAGCGTTATATATATATATATATATATATATATATATATATATATATATATATATATATATTATATTATATTACATGTAATATGACGCCAGAAAACACGATGGAAGAAACTTGTTGTGGCAGAGCAGAAGCATGATGTGCGTACGTCTCGGAAGACTTTGGATTTAAAT
>CM065744.1:6181311-6191311 GCA_033310375.1 Conus canariensis | reverse complement strand
TGTGTGTGTGTGTGTGTGTGTGTGTGTGTGTGTGTGTGTGTGTGTGTGTGTGTGGTGTTTTAGATCTTGTATTATTTTGTTGAGTCTTTTTGATCTTGTATTGCATTGCTTTGTGTTGTATTGTTGATCTTATATTGTTTTGTCTTGAATTGTTGGTCTTGTATATATATATATATATATATATATATATATATATATATATAATCCGACTGTAATGTTAGCTCTTTACTGTCACAAGAATTTGTCAGTGTGAAAATTCGCGTTGCTGTCCCCGGACAAAGCGTACTGCGATGGCACAGTACTACTCATCTCTGTCTCTCTCTATGTCTGTCTCTCTCTGTGTCTGTCTCTATCTCTGTCTGTCTCTGTCTCTCTCTCAAAAGTCGCCCCTCTTCTTCGCTTTTCCTTTTATTATTATTATTATTTATTTTTTGTCAAACACCAATGTTCTGTGTAGTTTAGTACTGTTTTTCATTTTCTCCGGTTCATGTCATCCCCCCCACCCCCACCCCCCCCGCCCCACTTCTTTGAATTGTCTGTATGTCTATGTGTCTCCTCCTCTTCCCTCCACACCCAACCACCTGACAGCTCTCTCTCTCTCTTCTCTCTCTCTCTCTCTCTCTCTCTCTCTCCCCCACCCCCCTCTCCCTCTCTCCCCCCCCTCTCTCTTTTTGTCTTCCATCCCCCGCTCTGCCTCCCCTGCTTCTCACTTATCCTCCCCCTTCCCCTCTTGTTTTTTTTTAATTTGTGGGTGGGGTGGGGGTGGGGGTGGGGAGGGGGGGGGGGTAAGGGTCACCTTTTTTTTTTTTCCCCCTGTGTCTCTAAATATGGCGACATTTTCATGACCACACTTTTCTATTGTGGTTGCAGCCTTTAAGCACAGGTGGCACATTGTTATGGGCCACTTCCGAGTACAGTTTGGGCCCCAGGAAAAAAGGATCCGTGACTTGATGTGTCTGCCGTTTTTTGACGGTCTCCGGTATAAAGACAATGACGTCACTAGCGAGCAAGAATCTGTGGCGTCAGACACACCTAGTGCTAGATTTTCACCGAATATCATCAGATACGTCGAGTCGATTCCAGAGTTTTTGTTTTTGTTTTCTGTTTTTGTTAATGAGCAAGAAGATTTAACTGCTTGGGCAGAAGAAGAAGAAGAAGAAGAGGAAGAAGAAGAAGAAGAAGAAGAAGAAGAAGAAGAGAAGAAGAAGAAGAAGAAGAAGAAGAAGAAGAGGAGAGGAGAAGAAGAAGGAGGAGGAGGAGGAGGAGGAGGAGGAGGAGAAGGGAGGAGGAGAAGAGGAGGAGAAGAAGAAGAAGAGGAGGAAGAGGTGGAAGAAGAAGAGCAGCAGCAGCAACAACAACAACAAGAGAAAGATCATCATCATCATCATCATCATCATCAAAATCATTACCAACAAAAACAACAATAACAAACAATATTAAACAAACAAAAACCACACACACACACACACACACACACACACACACACACACACACACACACACACACAACCTGAGGAGAAAACCATTACAAAATCAACAAGAACAGGGGCAAATCGCCTTTTTCTTTCTACGCGCTGTGGAAAACAAGTAAACAAGAAAAGAGTCCACCACACCACATTCCAGAAAGGAAAGATGGAACAGGGGCGAGTGCAGTGAATGGGGAGGGAGGGGGAGGGAGGTGTACAGAGTTGTTTATTCGACAAGAGTCATGACAGAAGGTCCCCCCCCCCCCCCTCCCCGTGAGGTTGGTGAGTGGGGGATGGGGGTGGAGCGGAGGGGGTGGAAGGCAGAGGGCCTGGCACTGCAGTGTGTCTGCAGCACACTCTCAGAGCGAGAAGCCAGTGCATGGTCAGCGCCCTTTTGCAGCAGAACGTCTGCCCTCCTCTCCCGCCAAAGTCCGGTGAGGACCTTTTCAGACACCGTTGCAGTGCTCCAGCAAGGTCTGTCCTGCTCCCTGTTCGAGGCGGCCTCACGCGGCGCAGGACCATCGCCCACCCAATGCATGAGAAGGCTGGACTGGTAGTCCTGAGGAGAGCCTTTGGGGAAGGAAGAAGGGGGGTGGAGGAGCGCGGCTGGAGTAATGCGGAAAGTACTGACCCCCATGGTCGGCTGACTGACACCTCAGAGTGGACACCAGTTGGCAGGGAACAGTGCTACCAGTTGACAGGAACACAATGCTGGACACCAGTTGACAGGGAACCACAACCAAGTGCTGGACACCAGTTGACAGGGAACCACAACCAAGTGCTGGACACCAGTGGACAGGGAACCAAACCAAGTGCTGGACACCAGTTGACAGGGAACCACAACCAAGTGCTGGACACCAGTTGACAGGGAACCACAACCAAGTGCTGGACACCAGTTGACAGGGAACCACAACCAAGTGCTGGACACCAGTTGACAGGGAACCAACCAAGTGCTGGACACCAGTTGACAGGAACCAACCAAGTGCTGGACACCAGTGGACAGGGAACCACAACCAAGTGCTGGACACCAGTTGACAGGGAACCACAACAAGTGCTGGACACCAGTTGACAGGGAACCACAACCAAGAGCTGGACACCAGTTGACAGGGAACACAACCAAGTGCTGGACACCAGTTGACAGGGAACCACAACCAAGTGCTGGACACCAGTTGACAGGGAACCACAACCAAGTGCTGGACACCAGTTGACAGGGAACCAAACCAAGTGCTGGACACCAGTTGACAGGGAACCACAACCAGTGCTGGACACCAGTTGACAGGGAACCACAACCAGTGCTGGACACCAGTTGACAGGGAACCAGAACCAAGTGCTGGACACCAGTTGACAGGGAACCAAACCAAGTGCTGGACACCAGTTGACAGGGAACCACAACCAGTGCTGGACACCAGTTGACAGGGAACCACAACCAAGAGTGCTGGACACCAGTTGACAGGGAACCACAACCAAGTGCTGGACACCAGTTGACAGGGAACCAAACAGGCTGGACACCAGTTGACAGGGAACCAAGTGCTGACACCAGTTGACAGGGAACCACAACCAAGTGCTGGACACCAGTTGACAGGGAACCTGAACCAAGTGCTGGACACCAGTTCGGCAGGAAGAAAGAAGTGGACCCGGAGTCAAGTCTGGGACGACAAGCGGAACAAGGTCAGACAGCCCCCGTCCGGAACCAAGCCCAAGACTACTGTCAACGACCGGACATCCTGCCACCAGAACTACAGCCTTGGGTCTGGGACACCATGTCCTTAAGGGCCTCTGGCCGATAGGATGTGAAACTCACCTCTACGCCAGAGGAGCCTGTAGCCAAGTGGTCAGAGTGTTTGCCTGCACAGCTGACGGCCGTGAGTTCGACCCACGGGTGGGATCGGATTTTTTCGGCTTGAAAACCCTCTCTGTCCGTCCAGCAGTACTCGGGTACATGATTCAGTTCAGGGTTAGTAAAATGCGGTAGAAGGAGAGGGATGGGCCTGCCGTCCATCATGCCGTGTTCGAGACACGGTGAACCTCCGATAAGTGACTGCGCCATTACGCTATGGGGGCTTTAAGCTTTTCAGGGTTTGATTGAAACTGCATTAAATTATCGTGTCTTGGTAGGACGTACATCAATATTGGTTGCAATATTCGCATAAATTGACCTTCACCGTGTCTTTAAACAGAGTGGTTTGACCATACATGTTTCGACCACATTTTCCATCAAAATAATTTTTTTTGGGGGGGGGGGGGGGGGGGGGGGGGGGGGGGGGGGGGAGGGGGTTTAAGATAGAAAATTGTCGCTGATAACATTCAGGTGCGGGTATAGCTGGAAAGGTATCATCAACATTTAATTTTTGTCAAATCTAACTGTGCTACCGCTTGCAAATTGCCAAGAACTTACTGAGGAAATGCCACTTTTAGAGTTTACCATGTACACACACACACACACACACACACACACACACACACACACACACACACACACAAACACAACCTTATATTTCATCTTTTATCACTGAAAGGATCACTGTTACGTTTTATTGGGTACATCTCACAGTGGAATTGTATCAAATGAAAAGGTTGATCACGCAGCAAAAAGAGCAGCTGGAAATACGGAAAGCACAACTTCACTTAATATACCTTTAGATCTTTCAGAATGCTATTCCTTAATTGACAAACAGACTGAGAAAAGCTTCCAACAGTCCTTAAAGAACTCGGAATCTCAGTACTATCATAACTGTATTGCATACAGTTCTGGAACACAGAATAAAACAGCAAAAACTTATCTAACTCATATACCTAGAGAAGCTTAATTCACAGATTACGTTTAAATTCACTGAAAAAAAAAGTCAGTAGAAATGTTAGATGTATGTGTGGAAACGCACTAAGTGTTTCACATTTGTTAATTCATTGCCCCAAAACATAGAACTTGATTATCATGGCTGGTGGTAATACGACGGATAGATCGACGTCATCACTCTCTAAAATGTTGAATGATTATTCGTTTCTTAGAATGCAAAACCTTATTGACCACTGGAGGGCCTTCACCATACAGAAGCCCTTGCCAGTACCTCCACCATTCCTGCCAAAGGGAACGGAGAAGAATCTCTTCCTACACTACCGTTGATCTCATATGATCATCACCCATCAGTGACTGATTAATGATAATAATTTTTACCCCTCTTTGTGTGTGTGTGTGTGTGTGTGTGTGTGTGTGTGTGTGTGTGTGTGTGTGTGTGTGTGTGTGTGTGTCTGTGTGTGTGTATGAATATGTGTGTGAAAAATTTTCCACAGTTAGTCTCACTATGATCACACGATCTTAACTCACCTAGAACATTGTTTACATGTGTTCCCCCCCCCCCCCCCCCCGCCCCCTTGTGTGTGTGTGTGTGTGTGTGTGTGTGTGTGTGTGTGTGTGTGTGTGTGTGTGTGTGTGTGTGTGTGTGCAACACATGATACCCTGTTTTTCATTGATCACTGCTATCTTCTCTCAACAAACAGCAGCATATTGATGCCAACACATTATTTCACCTGTTACAATGAACATCATCCCACAGCATTGTTTACTTTTTTAAACAACACAATTAATATGAACCTCCCAACCTCCCACCCCCACCCCCACCCCCCACCCCATAGTGGATGAAGAGATATGAGCTCTCCTTCTCTTGCCCCCCTTCCTCCCCCCCCCCCACACACACATTACCCTCCTCCCTTTTTTTTTTTTTTTCTCTCACCCCCCCTCCCAATCATACCTTATCACCCATTTATCTTCCATCCCCTTCCCTCCCTCATTAACATTACCCACACACCTTTCACAACTACCCACACATAACTACCACCACCTCTTTCATCACCCAGCGAAATCATTTATTTTATTCACCTAAACTTTTTTTATTTTTTATTTATTTATTTATTTATTTTTATTTTTTTATTTTTTATTTTTATTTTTTATTTTATTTTATTTTTTTATTTTATTTTATTTTATTTTTATTATTATTATTATTTTTTTTTTTTTTAAAAGTTTCTTCTGTTCATGTACTTATTTACCCCTTCTATATATATAATTTAATTTTTTTTTTTTTTATTATTTTTTTTCCCAGTTTGCCCCCCCCCCCCCCTTACCATTATTATCAATCCACCATTATCACAACCGTCACAAAGATATCACACCACCCCACTAAACTAGACACACAACCCTATCGTATCACACAACCCCCCTCCTCCCCCCACGAACCCCCCCCCCCCCTCCTTTCCTCTCCCATAATCCCCCTTGTCATTTCCGCCTAGCGGCTATTCTCCCCACCACATGGACTAACAACAGATGAGTCATTTTCGTTCTTTGTTTGTACTGTCTTAAATGTTAAATGTGATTTATTTTTTCGCCTGAAGAAGACCCAAGTGGTTGAAATGCATCGTGTCTTGTCATGTGCTTTGTTTGTCAATGTCATTGGCGGTAACTAACACCCTCTCTTTCTAAATTTTGTTTCTTAGATTAGTTAGTCAAACTTTCTTACAGAGTCCAGTTGGCATTTATCTTTAATTGGTTTTATCTAGTTTTTTTGTTGTTGTTGTTGTTGTTGTTGTCAAACACGTAGTAGCATTCAAAGTTCTACACACTCCCCCCTCCCCCCCCCAATCCCTCCACTGTTCTTTTCATAAGCATGCATCCGCATACCACACACACCATTAACACATCGTCTGATATCACTTTTAGTGAAAAGACGTTAAGTTGAGGAACACACACACACACACACACACACACACACACACTCTAGTTAAAAAGATCGTTTCATATGACTTGTCTGAAACGGTTAGCTGGAACTTGAAAAAAAAAAAAAAGACGATTCAGACTGGGATATATGTTAATCGGAGGGAATCCTCCTTTCACACACATGACTCCAGACCAGAACATTTTGACATTAAATCTGATGTCATCATCGTTCATCATGAACAAAAGCGCGATGCATTATGTAGTCATGCCACTTCAGATTTAAGAATATCATCATTATGCATGTTCAGCAATAAAACATTTTCGGAAGAAAAGAATACACTCCACCTTTGTCAGATTCGACTCTTTTCTGTGAACATGCCTTTAAAAAAAAAACCTGATGTAAATCATGTGTTTAAAAAAAAATGACAGTATTTCAAATGCTTTACAAGCAATGCTGTCAAGACATTCATTTTTTAAAATCCAGTTCTTGTGATGTAAATTTGTAAATGAATACATGAGAGTTATCGCCCATAGTGATGTCAGGTTTGTTTTTTTTTTTTTTTTTAAATTGAGTCAAGAATAGAAATAAACGAGGCAAAAGTAGAAAAGGTTAGAAAAGAAAATGAAAAATAGATATGAAAACAAAGAAGTAAACAAGAAACAAACGTAAGATGGGCTAAGACATGAAAGAAAACAAGACTCAAAAGTTTAATTCATAAAGGCCGCAACTCCTTAGAAAGGGGATATACATTTTAAGTCGCACATGAAGATTGGTCTTTTCATGTTGTAAATGCCTTACATAAATAAACAGCTAACGTTTTAACAGTGCTTTCATTTGGTGATGACATTAACAACGTTAATTTGGACAGACAAGGATTGTTAAAATACTTTTGCGGGATGAATTGTTCTCTAAGATCTCTTAACATTGGGCACGCCAGCGCAAAATGAACTTCGTCCTCTTTTGCATTTAGACGCAATGGACAGGTCAGATTTCTTTCGCATAGCTGTCTGCAGCGATAGTAATGACCAGCAATATCAGACATACTGAATCGAAATCTAGTCATAATGTGTTTGAAATGCTTGTCTATTTTCATTGACATATAAACTGGTAAACATCGTAAATGGCTATGCATTCTGAATAATTCAAATCTCTCATTGTTTTGTACGTGGGAGTTTAAATTTTGCCAACTGCAATCAATCAATCTTTCTGGGAACACCTTCATAAAAACATTCATATCACCAGCACTTTGGTTGACCCGTACAAAACCAAATTTGTATTCACATAGTTTCATCCTTATACATTTGTTATCCAATCTGTTTCTGGAACCTCTATTGTTTTTCCAAATTCTAACAGCATTCCTAACAACGCTTTGTCATGTGGTAATACCTGCAGTCCTGCATATGTAATATTTTTAACAACAATATTTGAATAACACCTTTTACAGCAGAATTCACGTGAGAATTGATATTAGCTGTTTCACATACACCATCATTTGGTGTTAGAACATACCCAATGTAATATCTTAAGCAAACGTTGGATTTTTCACAATGTACAAGATCCAGCCCTTCTTAGCCCATATTTATTACTTGTTGAATGTAGGTCTCTTTCAAGTGTATGCGTTAATCCATTACTGTCTGAACTCAAGACCACTCAATAAAAGCAGAATAAAATTCCAGAAGTATCATTCTTATGTGCAGCTTCGAATTTACTTCTGTAGTAATTCATGTAATAGCAGATTTTTGTTAATGAACGAATCTGCGGATAACAAACCAAGCCGTGTGAGAAGTTTACACCGAAGGTACTTTATATAACATGTGACCACGGCACCGATTTGATAGTCCAAATGTCGATTCATCCACTATATCTCTCGTGCAGTTTCTCCCTTCATATCTTTTTTATCCTTATGAATCAACTCTATTGCAGTTTTAAGAGTGGTTGAATCCATATGTTTGAGACCAGACAGATCGTAAACAGCAGATAATCTCGAAGTCTCAAAAATGTGCACCAGCCTTCGATTTAACATCCTGTTTTCATGTATAAATAATGAAAAACAAATCTGGGAATAAACAAACATCGCCCTGTATAAAAAAAAACAGAAGTACAGTTAAATAATCTGTTTTACAGCAGACTGTTTGCATCTCGTTGCTTACACAGTCATCATACTTACTATACATTTCATACAGCTTTCCATGAATACCATATTTTTTTTAGCCAGATGGGCCACAAAACAGTTCTATTAACAGAATCAAACGCCTTCTCGAAATCAATAAATGTGCATATAGTTTACGATTTAAACAAAACTGTTTCTGTATGAATGTCATCAGAGTAATATATGATCAATAGTAGAGTAGTCTTTCTTAAATCCAGCTTGGTATTCTCCAGTAATGTTTTCTTCCACCCACTCTTGCAGTCTCATGTTAATAACAGCACTGTTTAATTTGCTGCACACATTACATAACGAGATTCCTCTGTAATTATTAGGGTTGTTTGCATCGCCTTTTTATATAATGGAATTACTATGGTTTCAGACCAACGTTTGGGATATATCCTTTTCTCGAATCAAGAGTTGAAATTTTTTTTTTAACATGAATTTCGAGTTTTTCTTTTGTTAACCCGGCATTCGGTATCATACCAGTCCTCTTCTTTTTCATATATGCCGAGAGTAAACTGCTTTGTCATACTCTCTGCCGCCTCTCTCACACAACAATTTAAAACATCTACTGCCTCGTCAACAGTAATATCAATCAGACTAACTGCCCCTTGCATACGCTCTTGCATTTCATTGGGGGAAAAAATCGCATTTTCAAACAAATCAAGGTAATCTTCATTCCAGACAAATTTTTCAATCGTACAGCGCCTGTTGTCTACTTGTGCGGAGTTACGACATGAGAAAGTGAGGTTCAGTTCCACAGGCACATGATCAGACTTGATATTCTCAGATACGCACACTCCACACCTATCAGAAGTAATGGAAAACAAGTCAAGGACATCAAATAGTCGTTAACGCTGCTACCATTATCACATATGTATGTGTAGCGACCTGGAAGGTCGCCCTTACATACACCGTTTAAAATGCACAGTTTTAGAGCAGTACACAGATCGAGGAGTAGTTTTCCGTGATTATTTAGCACAGTATCTTCAGAGTTTCGAACATGAATTGGTCTATTTTTATGTTGATCATCACACACAGATATATCTTCTTCAAAATCACAAGAAAAGTTTGAAACGCTACTATTTAAGTCACCGCCGACAAAAATATGCGTATCATCTTCAAATAAAAGTAAGCAATCACACACACATTCTTCATGCAAAGAAACTCCATTTTTTCTTGTCAAAATGAGAATAATATGGAGAACCCTGTGGGGATATATATGCACACGCATACATGACATGTTTCATTGTGCCAAGTAAGGATTTATCAATGATAAAGGCATAAAACAAATCAGATGCAACCTCCACTACTTTAACATAGGGACAGCTATCTTTTTTCACCAGGCACACCAGTCCCCCGGAACGCCTTCCACGTGCCGTGAACTTTAAAGCGGGCTTACAGTAAACAGTGTATCCAGCAAACATAGGCGATTGAAAAACATCAACAACCGTTTCAACAAAACATACAAAATCAAAACTAGAAACGTATGAAATAAAATCGTTATCATACATTTTCGAAAGGAATCCATTTATATTCCAATGAAGAAATAAAAAAAAAATTTAGTTTATCTTAAATGTCAACGTGACACGAATAGTAATTTCCAGTAGAATGGCCATTTCCAGAAAAACACACCAACGTCTGTGTGGTTCATATTTTTCACTGCCACTGGGATGACC
>CM065744.1:6168811-6171311 GCA_033310375.1 Conus canariensis | reverse complement strand
TGATGTACGCACCTGCTCCCCCTTCCTCCTTGCGTACTGAATACACATGGGTCATTTATTTTTTTTTTTTTTCCTAATTATTATTATTATCTTTTTTTGGGTGGTGGTGGTGGGGGTGGTGGAGAGGTGGTACCGAATACACACTTGTTACGCACTGTTGAATAAACCACCGGTAACGTTGTCTTGAATACTCACTGGTAAATATTGTACTGAATATGCACCGGTAAGTATTGCACTGAACATGACTGGTAAGTATTGCACTGAATATGCATTGGTAAATATAGCATAAATATGCACTGATAAATATTGCACTGAATATACACTGGTAAATATTGTACTGAATATGCACCGGTAAGTATTGCACTGAATATGCACTGGTTAATATTATACTGAATATGCACTGGTAAATATTGTACTGAATATACACTGGTAAATATTGTACTGAATACATACTGGTAAATATTGTACCGAATATACACTGGTAAATATTGTACTGAAAATGCACTGGTAAATATTGTACTGAATATACACTGGTAAATATTGCACTGAATTACACCTGGTAAATATTGTGTCGAATATACACTGGTAACTATTGCACTGAATATGCACTGGTAAATATTGTACTGAAAATGCATTGGTAAATATTGTACTGAATATACACTGGTAAATATTGTCCTGAAAATGCACTGGTAAATATTGTACTAAATATACACCGTTAAATATTGTACCGAATATACACAGATAAATATTGTACTGAATATGCACTGGTAAATATTCTACTGAATATGCACTGGTAAATATTGTACTGAACATGCACTGTTAGATGTTGTACTGAACATGCACTGGTAAATATTGTACTGACAGGCACTGGTAGATGTTGTACTGAACATGCACTGGTAAATATTGTACTGAACATGCACTGTTAGATGTTGTACTGAACATGCACTGGTAAATATTGTACTGAACATGCACTGGTAGATGTTGTACTGAACATGCACTGGTAGATGTTGTACTGAACATGCACTGGTAGATGTTGTACTGAACATGCACCGGTAAATGTTGTACTGAATATGCACTGGTAAACGTTGCATTGAATATACACGGGTAAATATTGCACTGAATATGCACTGGTAAATATTGTACTGAACATGCACTGGTAAATATGCCCTGAATATGCATTGGTAAGTATTGCACTGAATATGCACTGATACATATTGCACTGAATATGCACTGGTAAATATTATACTGAATATGCACTGGTAAATATTGTACTGAATATGCACTGGTAAATATTGCACTGAATATGCACTGGTAAATATTGTACTGAATATGCATTGGTTAATATTGCATGAATATGCACTGGTAAATGTTGTACTGAATATGCACTGGTAAATATTGTACTGAAAATGCGCTGGTAAATACTGCACTGAATATACACCGGTAAATATTGTACTGAAAATGCACTGGTAAATATTGTACCGAATATACACTGGTAAATATTGTACTGAAAATGCACTGGTAAATATTGTACTGAACATGCACTGGTAAATATTGTACTGAATATGCACTGGTAAATATTGCACTGAATATGCACTGGTAAATGTTGTACTTAACATGCACTTTGTTAATGTTGAAATGGATACACAGGAATGATGTTGGAACTTGCTGTGGGTCCCATCCCTCCGTGATGAATAGTCTGTCACACGATGTGGTCAGAGCTAAAGGTCCAAAGCCGACATCTAGGTTGTTAGCTCGTACTCTGGGCGATTTGTTGAGAACTATTCGAAAACACTCGAACAAAATCTATAGAACTTTAAAGTTATGACGAAAGGCGATGAAATTGTGGGTGAGAGGAGGAATTGGGAGGGGGGGGGGGGGGGGGGGGGTGGGGGGTGGCGGGGGGGGGGGGGGGGGGAGAGAAGGTGGTTATCTCTACATCTTTCCTAAGTACTTTCACACCAAAAATCAAACACCATTTATTCTACCCCTCCCCCCTTCCCCTCAGCCTTAAATGAATTATTCTTCACAGAGCGTTGTATTTTGCCTAAGGGATAGGGCCGAATTTCAATTTCATTGGATCTATTGCAACCACCACATCCGTTCAGTTTCTGTTTTTTTGTGGGTTTTTTTTTTCTCTCGGAAGATTAAAGATCGACCTGTGTTGGCATGGATTAGTTTAGACCCCTGCATCAAATGAAGACACTACTGACACTGACACTGACACAATTTCAGTGCCATTAGCAAAAGGCCCAATGAAGACACCAGTGACACTGACACTGACACTGACACAATGTCATTGCCATTAGCAAAAGGCCCAATGAAGACACCAGTGACACTGACACTGACACAATGGCATTGCCATTAGCAAAAGGCCCAATGAAGACACCAGTGACACTGACACAATGGCATTGCCATTGGCAAAAGGCCCAATGAAGACACCAGTGACACTGACACTGACACAATGGCATTGCCATTGGCAAAAGGCCCAATGAAGTCACCA
>CM065744.1:6153811-6163811 GCA_033310375.1 Conus canariensis | reverse complement strand
TCGTCTCATTCGTCAACTCAGTTATCCATCACCTTCGTCCCCTCCAAAGTTAGCGGATGGGGTGTAGCGTGTATGGACTACACCCACACGCAGTGACACCTTCTGGACGAAACGGGAAACTGAAACTGTGTTTCGGTATGTCTTTCTGACGGCGGGAGGGGTGGGGGTGGGGGTGGGGGTGGGAGAAAAAGTGTGATCAGAAAGTTCTCCTTGTCCCCAGTGAGGGAATGGCACTTGTGTCGCTGATATCGAAGGAACTAAGGGTCAGCTGAGACAGCTGTCAGCATCGTTACTTGTGTTGCTGATATCGAAGGAACTAAGGTCAACTGAGACAGCTGTCAGCATCGTTACTTGTGTTGCTGATATCGAAGAACTAAGGGTCAGCTGAGACAGCTGTCAGCATCGTTACTTGTGTTGCTGATATCGAAGGAACTAAGGGTCAACTGAGACAGCTGTCAGCATCGTTACTGTAAAAGAAATGAGTGACGGTCCGACTACTCTCTGCCACGAATGTCCAGCCAGAACACACGACAACACTGAGGAAACGGAGGAGAGGAGTGACCTTGAGGAAACGGGGAGGAGGAGAGTGACCGAGGAAACGACGAGGAGAGAGTGACCTGAGGAACGGGAGAGAGAGTGACCCTGAGAAACGGGAGAGAGGAGTGACCTGAGGAAACGAGAGGGAGGATGACCTGAGGAAACGGGAGAGGAGAGTGACCCTGAGAAACGGGGAGGAGGAGTGACCTGAGGAAACGGGAGAGGAGGAGTGACCTGAGGAAACGGGAGGAGGAGGAGTGACCCTGAGAACGGGGGGAGGAGAGTGACCTGAGGAAACGACGAGGAGGAGGAGTGACCTGAGGAAACGGGGGGAGGAGAGTGACCCTGAGGAAACTGGGAGGAGAAGGAGTGACCTGAGGAAACGGAAGAGGGAGTGACCCTGAGGAAACGGGAGGAGAGAGTGACCCTGAGAAACGGGGAGGAGGAGGAGTGACCTGAGAACGGGAGGAGGAGAGTACCCTGAGGAACGACGAGGGAGAGTGACCCTGAGGAAACGGGAGGAGGAGAGTGACCCTGAGGAAACGGAGGAGAAGGAGTGACCCTGAGAAACGGGAAGAGGAGGATGACCTGGAAACGGGAGGAGGGAGTGACCTGAGAAACGGGAGGAGGGGAGTAACCCTGAGGAAACGGGGAGGAGGAGGAGTGACCCTGAGGAAACGACGAGGAGGAGGAGTGACCCTCTCACTGACCCGCAAACCTTCGACCTTCAAGACACTGGCAAACACTTCCGCTTCGGTTTTCTTTCCAACAATGGCTGGTTGGACTCTGAACACTGAAGCAGCAGCAGTCGGTCCTCGTGAGTTGGGCGCAGGATGCAAAATGCTTGCGTCAGCATGACGTACATTGGAAAACTGAAAATATTTTAACAGTAACCACCTTGTGGAATAACACATATTTTGCACGTGACTCATGTCGTTAAATAAAGTAGGTCCACCCAATCACCCTACTCTGCTTCTACTGCCTGTGTATGTTTGGAGATGCACGACTTTGATGAAATTCATGGACATTTTCTCCAGGTCAGCAAGTAGTTAAAACATGGCAAGACAGCATATACTGATCAGATCTGTTCGGACGTCATCGTCATGAATTTGCTGCAGTTTATAGTGAAAGAGATCCTAGGTGCAAGTCACCTTGCAGCACGATTGGATACGTTGCTTCCGAAACAATTGCGATGACAAAGAGACAAAGTACCTGGGCTTTATCCAAACAAAGGACCTGAAACGGAACGCATAGATTCACGGTGGGAACAGCGAAGCAGACGACCTGGGGCTTTGTCCCCCCCCCCCCTTCCCTACCCCCCCCCCCCCCCCCACCTCCCCCACTATTAAAAGAGTCCGCCGACAAGGGTCTGCTCAGATCTCCGCTGATGAAGAGCAACCTCATCAACAATCAACAAACCCCGATGCCCACGTGTCCCATCTGACAGGACCCTGTCCCGCCAGTAAACTTCCATGCCCTCAGTTTGAGAGTTATTGGACTTTTGCCTGGGATCCTTCTCTGGAGCAGTCCACGTCCCTGCTCAACAAACATGCCCACTGACCACCAGCCGCCATGGTGCAGTGTGTAGCTTCCTGGATTCCTGGCTACAAGGTTGTACGTTCAATTTTCATCACAGCCAATTATATTTGTGACATTTTTCGGCCCACGACTGGCTGCTACCCAGAGTTGAGTTTGTAATGGGGTCAGCTGGGAAGACTGGAGCAATACGATCGAATTTCATCCACTTCACGGTTGCTTGTCTGAAAGTGTTGCTCAAAATTCCTGACCTAACAATGCAGGTCTCTGTATCTCTCGGGCCTGGCTTGACGGCAGGATATGTTATGAAAGTTAGCGTCGAGTATACAGGCCTGTCTTCCAGTCTCAGATCAGAATGGATGTCTGTAGCATTATCGTCCTCGCCCTCATTGGTCAGAGAGAGAAAAAAAGCCTCAGACTCTGTAATCCTCCATGCCATGCTGTCATGGCGACCTCAGTCTCGTTTTCCTCTCCACGGCTGTGCCGTTGGTGAGTTCGTGATGAAGTCACCGGTATCGGTGAGGTCATAGTGGGGGCCGGAATAGCTCAGTTGGTAGAGCGCCGGACTCCTAATCCAAGGGTTGCGGGTTCGAATCTCCGCCGGGCCGTTTCGGTACAGGGGGATTTTTCCCTCGGAGTTAACATTGGTTCTAACGCCATTTCCCACACAGTCCTTCGAATGAGAGTATAAACCGAGGTTCCTTGTGTGAACGCACGCACAACATCTGGCACACACGTCAAATCGCATCACCACTTTCGGAAGAGAAGGCCAGTTTGGCCGTTGGTATGGATGACACTTTACACATAGCATGCACCTTCCCCGAAGATGGAGTATGGCTGCCTTAATGGCGGGATTAAAAAAAACGCTCATACACACAAACTCCTCTGCCTGTCTATACAGGGAGTGTCCGCAGGAGTATCAGCCTGCGTACGCAGAAAGAAAGAAAAGAAAAAAGGTGAGTTCATAGTGGCAGTCGCTGGGATGGACGGCGTGTCATCCTTCCGGAAGGGATGTTCACCAGCAGCTGGCTTGTAAACCAAGCAATCATTTTAAAAGGAAAGATTATTAGTTCCGCAAGACAATACAGACAAACAGATTACAGAACAAAACACAATGCATTTCGACCTCGTGGGTCTTCTTCAGACAAAAACCAAACAACATTCAGGACATTTAAAACGAAGAACGGGCAACCACTTGTACAGCATTTCGCGTCCAATATGAGAAGATACGTGGTTGCTCGTTCTTCGTTTTCATTGTCCTGGATGTTGTTTCTTTTTACCTGAAGAAGACCCAAAAGGTCGAAATGCATCGTGTTTTGTCCTGTAATCTGTTTGTCTGGATTGTCTTTCGGAACTAACAACCTTTCCTTTAAGAATTTCCTTTAATTTCCGCCTTCAGTCACCTGGGTTTGAAACTAAGCAATAGCCGTCGTTTTGAGGTGGTGTGTCCTGCATGGGTTACATCAGAACAGGTACCACCGAACAGCACACCGAGGTGATTGTGTGGCAGAGCACCATCTTCTCCACACCGAAGTGATTGTGTGGCAGTGCTCCATCTCCACACTGACGTGATTGTGTGGCAGTGCTTCCATCTCCCACACTGAGTGATTGTGTGGCAGTGTACCATCTCCTCCACACCGAGTGATTGTGTGGCAGTGTCAATCTCCTACACCTGAAGTGATTGTGTGGCAGTGCTCCATCTCCACACCGAAGTGATTGTGTGGCAGAGCTCCATCTCCACACCGAAATGATTGTGTGGCAGTGCTCCATCTCCACCGAGGTTGTGTGGCAGTGCTCCACTCCCCTAGTGCTATGACGAGTGGACACCGACTCTCCCTGTTCATTGCCAGTGCTGGCAGTGCGATGGGGCAAGGCCGGGTGTGGCTGTGGGTGAGGAGACGGAGTGAGCGGCGTGGGTGTAGTGCCATGGGAGTGGCAAAATATCACATACCAACAACATCGCACGCACACACCAGCACGACAGCCGCGGGCACACACACACACACACACAAACACAAACTACACACACCACCACAGCACTTCACACACACACACACACAGCACACACACACACACACACCACACACACCTCTTTCTCACTACTCTCCAGCAGTCCTTCCCCCCACAAGTCGGGTCATGAAGACTGGGGCTGTACTAGCCTAGTGTACTCCCAGGAATCGCAACTGTATCCGCGGAGGCCTAGCTAGAGACGTGGAAATACTGGCTGGGAACACCCTTTCTTCAAAGTCTTCTTCTTCTTTGCACACCCTTGTTACGGTGACATCTGTCAGCAGCTGACAGATGTCGTCCACTGAAGCTGAAGAAGAAGATGAAGAAGGAAACGGCAGAGCTGGCGCTTTGTCCTGTTCTTTGTTGAAGGTGGCAGACTAACAAATCCTTACAAAAGCATGACCCTTTTTCTTGTCAGAAAACTTGTCCCTAAAAGCGGTTGCTGTGAGGACGTTTAACTCAAACTCTCTTTGCCAGAAATCAATGTCTGAGTTCAAAGGTGAAGTTCACAGCATGACATAATACGAAAGCCTAGTAACTATGACAGTCTTTGGATCTTAACATCTAATCTTCATCAACTTAAAAACACATACGGTCACTTTATGGTGAGAGCTTCAGTCTCAGCGAAAGTCAAGAGGTCCATAGCAGGGCTGACAACGTGACAAGGACAGATCTAACCGATGATGACTGGGCAGGCTACACAGCTAACAGACACACAGGTAGTAATGCTAAATCGATTCATCAGATGACAAAATATTGATCACAAACATCTCCCACGTTTAAAGATAGATATACAGGCAATAATGCTAAAATCGATTCATTATTTGATGAAATATTGATCCCACCTTTACTTTGTTTTATTGACTTTGAACAGGCGTTTGCTTAGTTGGAAATGTTTATGTTCAAGCCCTCAAGGCCTTCGTTTTCCGTGACAGTAATCATAACTGAATAGAAACATTCTGAAACAAAGCATTCAGTCACCAGTCATCATAAATGAAAGTCTGAACAATGATTCATTATTTAGAAAGAGAGGGTGTTAGTTACCGCCAATGACATTGACAAACAGAGCACATGACAAGACACGATGATTTCAACCTCTTGGGTCTTCTTCAGGCGAAAAAATAAATCACATTTAACATTTAAGACAGTACAAACAAAGAACGAAAAATGACTCATCTGTTGTTGTCCATGTGGTGGGGAGAATAGCCGCTAGGCGGAAATGACAAGGGGGATTATGGGAGAGGAAAAGGAGGGGGGTTGCGTGGGGGGAGGGGGGGGGGGGTTGTGTGATACGATAGGGTTGTGTGTCTAGCTTAGTGGGGTGGTGTGATATCTTTGTGACGGTTGTGGTAATGGTGGATTGATAATAATGGTAAGGGGGGGGGGGGAAGAAGAAGAAGAAAGTTTAGGTGAATAAAATAAATGATTTCGCTGGGTGATGAAAGAGGTGGTGGTATAGTTGCAAAGCGAGAGGACTGCAGGCGGAAATTTAACAAATCTTAAATAAATGTTAGCGAACCGCCCAGAGAACGTGGACAAACGAGTCACAAGACGAAACACAACGCGTTTCGACCTCTTAGGTCTTCATCAGGTGAGACATAAACGAATAAAACAACGAAAATTCACTTAGCTTTGATCGCTTCAGATCACTTCACAGGGTTCAGCGCAAGGAAGAAGGCCTTCTTCCTTGCGCTGAACCCTGTGAAGTGATCTGAAGCGATCAAAGCTAAGTGAATTTTCGTTGTTTTATTCTCCTTCTTCCTTGCGCTGAACCCTGTGAAGTGATCTGAAGCGATCAAAGCTAAGTGAATTTTCGTTGTTTTATTCTTATGTCTCACCTGATGAAGACCTAAGAGGTCGAAACGCGTTGTGTTTCGTCTTGTGACTCGTTTGTCCACGTTCTCTGGGCGGTTCGCTAACATTTATCTAAGATTTGTTGAGGTGGTGGTAGTTATGCGTGGGTAGTTGTGAAAGGTGTGTGGGTAATGTTAATGAGGGAGGGAAGGGGATGGAAGATAAATGGGTGATAAGGTATGATTGGGGGGGGGGGGGGGGGAGGGGTTGAGGGGAAAAAAAAAAAGAAAGGAGGAGGGTAATGTGTTTGTGTGTGTGTGTGTGTGGGGGGGGGGGGGGGGGGGGAAGGGGGGCAAGAGAAGGAGAGCTCATATCTCTTCATCCACTATGGGGTGGGGGGTGGGGGTGGGAGGTCGGGAGGTTCATATAAATAGTGTTGTTTAAAAAAGTAAACAATGCTGTGGGATGATGTTCATTGTAACAGGTGAAATAATGTGTTGGCATCAATATGCTGCTGTTTGTTGAGAGAAGATAGCAGTGATCAATGAAAAACAGGGTATCATGTGTTCACACACACACACACACACACACACACACACACACACACACACACACACACCACACACACACACAAAAGGGGGGGTGGGGGGGTGGGGGACCACATGTAAACAATGTTCTGGGTGAGTTAAGATCATGTGATCATAATGAGACTAACTGTGGAAAGTTTTCACACACATATTCACACACACATACACTCATTCACACACAAAAAAGGGTAAAAATTATTATCATCAATCAGTCACTGATGGGTGATGATCATATGAGATCAACGGTAGTGTGGAAGAGATTCTTCTCTGTTCCCTTAGGCAGGAATGGTGGAGGTACTGGCAAGGGCTTCTGTATGGTGAAGGCCCTCCAGTGGTCAATAAAGTTTTGCATTCATCAGTGTGTTGGCAGGCCAGGATTGTTCTTTTGGTGTTGTTGGGACTGTTCCACCGTCATTGGGGCTGCATGGATAAATTGAAGACCCGCCAGGGTGGAGTATTGCAGAGATGTGATGTCACAGTCTGGAGTGCCCGGTTCTCAGTATCACAATGATGGTCTTCTTCTTCATTTACTTAGGTCGGAATCCTGGAGGTACTGACGGAGGCTGCTGTATGGTGAAGACCCTCCAGTGGTCAGTATGGTTTTGCACTCATTGGTGAGTTGGCAGGCCAGGTTTCCACTTTGGGCCTAGCTGGGAATGCTCCGCTGTCTTTGGGGCTGCACTGCATTGATAGTTTGAAAGACTCACAGGTGTGGAGTATAGTGGACCTGTGATGTTGAGGTCAGGGGAGCCTTATCCTCAGTCCAACAATGTTCACTTGGTCTGATCTGGGCATCCGGTAGTATGCATCCCTCTTGTTGAAGTCTGGGTGCTGCTCAAGTCATCTTCCTATTCGTCTCCTTGGAAATATTTTAGATTTATTCCAAGGAGACTACCTTTTATAGTTGGGGCTGCTGCCCTTCCTTTGTCAGTTGGTCAGCTTCTTCATTTCCATATAGTGCAGTGTGAAGGTATTCACTGGATGGGAGTATTTTCAGTGACTGATAAATGGTAATAATTTTAAATCAGTAGTACCAAGGTGGTGACCATTGTTATACAAGTGGAAAAATGCAGTGGTGATGGTGCAATGGTGCAAGGTGGGGGGGGCATAGGAAAATACCAATGACCTGTGGGTGATGCTCACTGGCATGGGTGAGATCAATGGTACTGTAGGATGATAGTCACTGAGGTAAGTGGAATAATAAGGTGGCATTGGTATAATATTGCAGGTTGAGAAAGTGGGTGGAGGGGGGTTGGGGTAGATGACTGGTGGGTGATGGTCATGTTTCATTGGAGATACTGTAGGATGATGATAATTGTTGGTATAAGTGGGATGATGTTGTGGCATGGTGTAAAGTGTCGGTGGGGGAATGGGGCAGGTGTTTAAAGATGGGTGGATGATGATGATGGTAAAGGTGTAGGTATGGTCATAGTGGTGTAGGATGATGGTCTTTTTGTAAAAGGAGTAGGAGAGTGCATTAGTAAGTGTGATAATGCCAGTGGGGGAGTAAAGGAAATGATTAAAGACTGATGGATGTTGATAGCTGTGATGAGATCTACAGTACTGTAGGGGGTGGCAGTTGTTATAAGTGAAATAATGTCATGGCATTGATGTAGTAATGCCGGTTGGAAAAAAAAAAGAAAAAAAAAAGGGATGATGAATAATGGATAATTGGTCATTGTCTTAAGTGGGGTAAACAGTGCTATAGGATGTTGTTCATGGCCATAAGTGAAATAGCATGATAGCATTGGCATGATAATGCCAGTTGAGTTTAAAAAACAACAAACAAACAAAACAAAACAAAACCACCACACAACAACAGCAACTTTGGTGTGGGGGGGGGGGGGGGGCAATGATCAATGACTCGGTTGATGGTAAAGGTTGTATAGATGAAATTATCACCGTCTCACACACACACGAGCATGCAGTAATACATGCACGCACACACTGTACATAGGCAGGTGTATATGTACACAGGCACATCCACACACACACATATGCAAACATACACACATATGTCAAAAAAAATGTTATACATAGGACATCTTATATCTTATGAGTGGTGGTAATAATGTAATGATGATGGTGGTCATATATGGGAATGTGTGAAAAAAAAAAGAAAAAAAAGACACACACAAAAACACACACACACACACACACAACACACACACCACAACACACACACACACACACACACACACACACACACGACAAACACATGTACATGCATCCAAGCATACCTGTATGTCGAGGGGTGATCATGAGATACAAGATACAATGGGGACAAAGGAAAGGAAGTGGTCAGTGGGGAAAAAAAAAAGGACAGAAGAGGAAAGGGGGGAAAAAAGGGGGGGGGGGGGGGGAGGGTACTGCAAGTTAATGTGGTGTGGGTGGGTGTGTGATTTTGTGGAATATATAGTGGGTTGTTGTTGCAGTGGTGGACCGGTGTAATCATGTGCTTGGGTTGGGATGCTGGTTGATACGGGGGTGAAGGGAAAGAGCGGGGGGAGGGGGGGGTGTTAGAGGGGGAGGGGGGGGGGGAGTTTGGAGGTGGGAGGGTCGACTACTGGGCCTACCCTTCTGATAGGGTTTTTGGGGGGAGGGGGAAAGGGGGGATATTTCGTGTGTGTGTGTGTGTGGGGGGGGGGGGGGGGTGGAGTACGGGGTAGATCAGAGGGTAGGTAGTTGATTGGTATAGACCATGGGGTGTGGTGGAAAGTGAAAGGTGAAGGAGGGTGGCTGTTGATTAGGTATGAAGTGAGAAGCGGGGGTTTATTGGTGGTGCTGTGTGTGTGTGTGTGTGTGTGTGCGTGCGGCTGCGTGCGTGCGTGCGTGCGTGCGTGCGTGCGTGCGTGGTGCTGTGTGTGTGTGTGTGTGTGTGTGTGTGTGTGTGTGTGTGTGTGTGTGGTGTGTAAGTAAATGAACAAAATAAAATGAAATAAATTAATTGAAGTAAAAAACAACAACAACAACAAAAACCTTGATAAATAAATTAGAAGTGGGGAAAAATGTAAGGGGAAAGATAAAGCAAAATTAAGATTAAATAGGTGGAGGGTGGCTGTAACTACTGTATGAAGTGAGTGAAGGAGATATGGTGGTGGTGTGTGTATATGTGTGTGTGTGTATGTGTGTGTGTTGGTGGGGGATATTGCCAACTGATGTAGAAGTGGTGGGTATGTGTGTTAGGTTATTGTTGGATATTGATGCCTTGGGGGTGTAGTGTGCCCAGTTTGGCAATGAGATGGGATTCTTGAGTTGTGCGTTCAAAGCTGTCACTCTGTGACTGCCAGAGTGCCATAACTTTGACATGGTTGACGTTGTGTTGGGTGTGGTTGAAATGATTCATTATGAATGGAAATAAAAGGATGCGACAGGGAGAACCTGAAATGCATTATCAGTTTAATGGTCATGGCGGAAATGTACATACAACGATAAGGCGTGACAAACTGATGAAAGGAATGACATGAATCAAGCAAACGCGGGGTTTGTCTACATGTTGAGTACACTCATTTGGTAAACACTGGTCAAGAACAAAA
>CM065744.1:6141311-6143811 GCA_033310375.1 Conus canariensis | reverse complement strand
ACGCACAGAGGTTGGAAAACAAACAAACAAACAAACAAAACGAACAGTAAATTTGAAAAGTGGTATTCCACTTTTCCCCCAAGGAGTAGCGGCCAAATTTCACACACACACACACACACACACCACACACACACACACACACACACAGAGTGAAAAGAACTATTTTTTTAAAAACAATACTTACATTACGAACAGAGCGTGTGTTGAAACACAGACGGAGTCAGCTCCGGGTGCGAACTGGAAATCGACTCTTGGTAGATGTCAATCACGTGCAGGGTCACGGTCAAAGGTCGCTCCTTCGTTTTCCTGTCTGCTTCTCCTCTGAAAACATCCAGGGCCCAGAATGGTCCACAACACGCGTGTCTGGTTGCATTTGCCCGTGTTCAACACCTTTGACCTACACACCCGTGGCCCCAGACTGTGAATGTGTTGGTCTCTACTAAAACTTGAACCGCGAGCGCGTGCACATTCAAGTCAATGCGTTGCTTTTGCACGTGCAGGGCATGAAATAAAAAAAAAAAAAAAGAAAAAAAAGAAAGAGCACCTACACTTAAAGGTGTAAGATTAGCATGCGCAAAGGCGAAAATATGATAACACGGTCATACTGACTCGCATAACGACGTATCTTGCTTGTTTTGCACAAGCGCTCGTACGCGCGCGAGCATACACACACACACACACACACACACACACACACACACACCACACACACACACACACACACACATGCACACGCATGCACACGCGCACGCACACACACATCACACAACACACACACACACACAACACACACACAACACACTCACACACACACACACACACACACACACACACACACACACGCACGCACGCACGCACGCACGCACGCGCGCACGCGCGCCACACACACACACACACAAACACACACCAAACAATTCAAGCATACGCAAGTCGGGGGGCGGGGGGGGGGGGGGGGGGGGGGGAGGGGGGGGGGGCGACAACAGTAGACAGTGTACTGACAAAGATGCCCTCCGATATTTAACAGACACCAGTGGGGTAGGTTTTGTACAGCTGGAAAATCCTCTGTGTCCACTTCAGCAGTGAAAGCTCTGAGTACCTGACTCAGTTCTGGAAAGTTACGGAGGCGGAAGGAAAAAGCTGGTATCCGTGCCCTAGCTATTATGAACATCTGTCAGTTTATTGAACCTCAAGCTAGCTATTCGTGCCCTAGCTATTATGAACATCTGTCAGTTTATTGCCCTCAAGCTAGCTATTCGTGCCCTAGCTATTATGAACATCTGTCAGTTTATTGCCCTCAAGCTAGCTATCCGTGCCCTAGCTATTATGAACATCTGTCAGTTTATTGCCCCTCAAGCTATCCGTGCCCTAGCTATTATGAACATCTGTCAGTTTATTGCCCCTCAAGCTATCATGCCCTAGATATTATGAACATCTGTCAGTTTATCGCCCCTCAAGCTATCCGTGCCCTAGATATTATGAACATCTGTCAGTTTATTGCCCCTCAAGCTATCCGTGCCCTAGCTATTATGAACATCTGTCAGTTTATTGCCCCTCAAGAGATTATCCGTTGCCCTTAGCTATTATGAACATCTGTCAGTTTATGCCCTCAAGCTATCCGTGCCCAGTATTATGAACATCTGTCAGTTTATGCCCCTCAAGCTATCCGTGCCCTAGCTATTATGAACATCTGTCAGTTTATTGCCCCTCAAGGTTATCCGTGCCCTAGCTATTATGAACATCTGTCAGTTTATTGCCCCTCAAGCTAGCTATCCGTGCCCTAGCTATTATGAACATCTGTCAGTTTATTGCCCCTCAAGTTATCGTGCCCTAGCTATTATGAACATCTGTCAGTTTATTGCCCTCAAGCTAGTCCGTGCCCTAGCTATTATGAACATCTGTCAGTTTATTGCCCCTCAAGCTAGCTATCCGTGCCCTAGCTATTATGAACATCTGTCAGTTTATTGCCCCTCAAGCTATCCGTGCCCTAGCTATTATGAACATCTGTCAGTTTATTGCCCCTCAAGCTATCCGTGCCCTAGCTATTATGAACATCTGTCAGTTTATTGCCCCTCAAGCTATCCGTGCCCTAGCTATTATGAACATCTGTCAGTTTATTGCCCCTCAAGCTAGCTATCCGTGCCCTAGCTATTATGAACATCTGTCAGTTTATTGCCCCTCAAGCTAGCTATTCGTGCCCTAGCTATTATGAACATCTGTCAGTTTATTGCCCCTCAAGCTAGCTATCCGTGCCCTAGATATTATGAACATCTGTCAGTTTATTGCCTCTCAAGCTAGCTATCCATGCCCTAGATATTATGAACATCTGTCAGTTTATTGCCCCTCAAGCTAGCTATCCATGCCCTAGATATTATGAACATCTGTCAGTTTATTGCCCCTCAAGCTAGCTATCCATGCCCTAGATATTATGAACATCTGTCAGTTTATTGCCCCTCAAGCTAGCTATCCGTGCCCTAGATATTATGAACATCTGTCAGTTTAT
>CM065744.1:6113811-6128811 GCA_033310375.1 Conus canariensis | reverse complement strand
AGCCACCAGACCTGTCTTTGCAGTTTTGGAAGAAGAAAAAGGAATTCAACCATCAAGTATATGGGAAAGTTAATATCATACAACTGGTTTGAAATAGGCAGCCAAGAGAAATAAACAAAGAGGTAAAAACCATGTTTTGAAAACTTGTTCCATTGAATACCGTGAAATTGTTAACAGCTTGAACAAAATCTGATTTCATCAAATGAAGAACCCGACCATGCAGAATGGAAAATTATTCTAGAAAACAAAAACATCGTGTGCTTTAAGGAATACGAAGAACAGTAAAAGCCCCGGATCAGATGGCTTTAAAATGGAATTTTTAAAAGAGCATTTTGTAATCGGTAGGCGAGTTTATTTGTTTCATCATGACTTGGTTTAAACATGGTGAATTACCTCTAACCTCCAAAAAGGACATAAGATATTGCTTGCTAATAAAAGAATGAACCCAAAGTTCATAAATAAGTTGACTCTGGACGGCCAACACAAATGGTTCTGCTTTCAAGGCATAGTTTGATGGCCCCCCACCCCCACCCCCACCCCCATGTTGCTAATAAGGGTTTAAGATTTATAGTTTAATATCCTCTTCTTCGTTAATCACCCTTCCTCCCTCTCCATTTCATCATCACCCACCCCACTTGCTCATACTCCGTAAATCTTTCCGAAGTCATTGTCTGAAAGATGGAAGAATTTATACACCCCTTCAAAGTGTGCCATGAATACAGCAAAGACCTGGCGAACTCAGAGATTCTCCCAAAGAGGGCGGTAACAGGCAAGCACATGTTTGCATAGCGTGGTTGAGTTAGAAGTTGAACTGTACTGTGACAGAAATATGCACAGTGACAATTCTCTCCTCTCATGATAGATTTGTACGGTCGAAATGTAAACACAATTCCCTGTGTGAAACTGGGGAGATATATCTACACCTACTTCTACATTCATCTGTCTATCTGTCTGTTTATCTATCTGTCTGTCTGTCTGTCTGTCTGTCGTCTGTCTGTCTGTCTGTCTCTCTCTCTCTCTCTCTCTCTCTCTCTCTCTCACACACACACACACACACAACACACACACACACACACACACACACATATACACACTCACACACAGAGATCTGCACGCACACATAGACCTACATAAACGCACACACTTGCATGCTCTCACACATGACTCGGCACTCACTCACACCTTCAGTTCATAATTAGATTTCCAGCTTCTCACACTCTCGCCCATTCATTCAGTCACTATCTAATGTACTTCCTCTCATCAGCTGACTTGCTCACTCATTCAGCCATTAACTGTTGCTTGCTTCTCGCCATGTAAACAGTAGTGCTCCTGAGGGTAATCGGTACAGACGGTGATTTGTAAAAGCTCTCCTCGTGTTGAAAATCGCCTCCCTTTCTTTTTCTTTCTTTCTTTCGTGTTTTGTTCTTTTTCCCTCACGCTCTCTTCTCTTTTCTTTCTTTCTTTAAAAAAAAATGTTGTTTTTTCTTCTGTTACCTTCTCCCCCTTCATCATTTTCAAAGAACATAAATTTTTCGTGCATTTTTTTTTCTTCTCGTCTTCCATACATTGAGACAGCAATAGAGTTGTTTCCCTTGATGTTTCCATTTATATATATATAAAAAAAAATGTAAATCGTGATTCGTGTTCACCCTTTGACAACTTGGTTGACTGTCCTGTCCCCTCCTTTCTACCCTGCCCCCCCCCCCCCCCTCCCTCACCCTACCCTACCCCTCCCACTCCCACTCTCCAAGAATTCTTTCACTTCCATCCTTCTGCACCCTCCCTCTTCCCTGTTCAGTCTTCTTTCACCCCCCCCCCCCCCACCTTTCCACAGATACACCCATCCAGTTTTTGCTTTTTTCTTTTTAGCCCCCCCCCTCTCCCCCCCCCCCCCCCCCACTTTTTTTTTCCTATCATTCCTTGTTTCTATTTTTAGATAGAAATATTTCATAAAAATGTAACTTTCGACAAACCAACTCAGGTGGTCATGTGTTCATGCCCTACAGGAAATTCTGTCTGCAAAAGGTTTAAGGCGATGTTAGGACGTAAAGATCACACACACACACACACACACACACACACACACACACACACACACACACACACACACACCACGCACGCACGCACGCACGCACGCACACACACACACGCACACACACACGCACACATACACACACGCACGCACGCACGCACGCACGCCACACACACACACACACACACACACGCGCGCCGCGCGCGCGCGCGCGCGCAACCACGCGCATGGCTTCGAGCTCATTCTGAGAGAAAGACACACACACACACACACACACACACACACACACACACACACACACACACACACACACACACACACACACACACACCGCACGCACGCACGCACACACGCACGCACACACATACATATACACAACACACACACGTGCATGCACGCACACGTGTGCGCGCCCGCGGACACACACATGAGCGCACTCGCACACACACACGGACACACGCAAATCTCTCTCTCTCTCTCTCTCTCTCTCTCCCTCCTCTCTCTCTCTCTCTCTCTCTCTCTCTCTCTCTCTCTCTCTCTCTCTCTCTCTCAATTAATTGATTGTAGATGGCAGAGTTGGGAAAGTCACATAAAATCAAGTGAAAGGTATGAAATATATAGAAGTTATACCTCTGGTCATTTGGTGAGAGCATATCTCTCATTTGATGTGGATAAATAGCTACGGTTTCTTGTTACTATATCTGGAGTAATACTCATAATTACTACTTATAATTGAACTTAATACTCATTTGCATCGCTTTAAACTATATATGGTAATGAGTTATTGTGTCCATTGTGCAAGGAGTCTAAGGAGGACGAGATTCACTTTGCTCTAACATGTTCTGTTCTGACTGATCTTCGGGTTAAATTTATTCCTGAGAAATTCTATTGGAACCCATGTTTATTTCGATTTTGTCTACTTATGGCATCGAAAGATGAAAGAGTAGTACGTAAATTAGCATTGTTTCTGCATAAAGCCTTTCAGTTAAAAGAAACTCTTCTCTCGAGATTTCTGTTGTAATACATGCTTGTAATGGAATACAGATTTAGCTTGAATTCACATAATGATACCTGCTAAACACTGTGACTGCTCCTTGTTTAATTAGGGCCTTAGCCTTCCTGAATAAAGCATCTCTTCTCTCTCTCTCTCTCTTCTCTCTCTCTCTCTCTCAAGCTGCAAATTATCACCCATTAAGTCCAAACTTTAGGGGGGGGGGGGGGGGGACCGGTTGCATTCTTCAATAAAATATAGCCCCCCCCCCCCTCCCACCTCCCATCTCCTCCCTTCCACCCCCAAACAGCTCAGGGATTAGCTACAAATTTTCGACAAATTTTCCACTCGTTTTCCCCTCGCTGGAATTTATGATGTGCTACAGTAATGTCGTTTCCGTGGAAACGACAATCATGTCATTGGCCTGAAAATCACGTTTGGGTCGGTAATGAAGTAGGTGGAGTCTGCTGAAAAAAAAAAAAATAATAACAGCATCAAAACACAATGGAAAACAACCAACATGGCGTGTTCGTCGTCTATGGTGAAGCGTTTATTTGGATTCTCTACTGAACAGCTGTTTGTTTAAACAGTAGACAAAAGTTTGTTTTTGAAAACTTTGAAACGTTTTCAACTTTTTGAATGTATCTTTACTTCTTCTTTTCTCTCTCTCTCTCTCTCTCTCTCTCTCTCTCTCTCTCTCTCTCTCTCTCTCTCTCTCTCACACACACAGAGAAAGAGAGAGAGAGAGAGAGAGAGAGAGAGAGAGGGGGGGGGGGGGGGACGGAGGGAGGCGGGAAGCGAGAGACAGAGTCGATTGTTAAGCAGTTTGGGCCGTCATTCTGGCTGAAATCCGACTATTTCCTGATAAAAGATAATTCAGAATATGACCTAACTCAATAAGAAAAGTTTTTTCAATCTATAGCTTTATTAGTTTTCTTGAGATACACTACAAAAAAAAGAAAAGAAAAAAAGAAGAAGAAATGCGACACCGTACCACCCGTCGGAATAGCTTGTCGCCATTTCCGTCAGAAATGATTCCGATTCTACATGCTTCGATTGATCAGTTTACGGATTCATCACCTGTGACAACTTTGCACTTCATTGTGTTGAAATTGAAAAAGAAATGAGGCAGGGAACAGTAAACAATAAACAGTAAACAAGTAGGGTAAGTCTTGCTCCCATAAGAAAACCTAACACAGAGTAACTTTTATTCAAGACTGGCACAGCCACAGGGGTTGTTGGCCTGCGCTTGTTCCCCCCCCCCCCCCCCCCCCCCCCCCCCCCCCCACTATTAGATTGTTCGTCTTTGTATTTGTCTGACTTTATTCAAGTTTAAAAGGCTGTGCCAGTCTTGAATAAAAGTTACTCTGTGTTAGGTTTTCTTATGGGAGCAAGACTTACCCTTCTTGTTTATTGTTTATTCTTCATTGTGTTGTTTGGGGGTTTCCATGGTTTCGTTAAATGTCGTTTAAACAGCAAATTCAGTCAGTAGGTCTATCTTTTTTTAAACTCATGCCTCGACTCAGTAAAGATAGCCTCTGTAGGGGGGATATTGAGTGTGTGGTACCGTAACACAGCGTTAACGATTGGTCAGAACTCGATCATTGTCATTTTCATCCCCCTTAGGTTTCATTCTAGGAAACTCAACCTCCACTGGTGAGATGAGTCACATCTTATGTATTTGCTAGTGACTAGTCGGCTAACGTGCTTTTCTTTTTATATTTAAATTTAAGATTCATTTTGTAAATCGGTGATACGAAAGTGACTGAAATTAATACAAAGTCGATAGATATGAGTATGTTTGCATATTAAGGCGTTCAAATCTGGGTTTCACTCGTAGGGAGTGTCGAAGCAAGTTGCAAAATTGACGTTTTGACGTAGCAGACGTTTGGGCGTCTTTCTTGACATGAATACACCTAGTTTACACGTACGGTACAGGAGAAGACAAATTCACACACACACACACACACACACACACACACACACACACACACACACACACACACACACACACGCACGCACGCACGCATGCACGCACGCACACACAACACACACACACACACACACACACACACACACACACACACACACACACACACACACACACACACACACACACACACACACACACGCACACGCACACACACACACACACACTGACTGAAACCATTTACTGTCAGATTAACATAGTGTTGTACTGACATTTTAAAAAGAAAAGCCTTAATAAATTAATGAAGAAAACGAACATAATACAAATAACATCTGAATGACATAAAAATCATAAAGGAAAATTAACAGGGAAACATTTAACATTTGTAAGTAACATAATAAACATCAGAAATTGTAACAATAAAGCAAATTACATCTTAACTGTACTGAAAATCAGATCTTTCTCTCTCTCTCTCTCTCTCTCTCTCTCTCTCTCTCTCTCTCTCTCTTCTCTCAGAACACCATAAAAAATTTTAAAAAAAAGAAAGCCCCCCCCCCCCCTAAACACATGCACACACACACACACACACACACACACACACACACACACACACACACACACTCACAGACACAACACACACACACACACACACACACACACACACACACACACACACACACACACACTCACAAAAACCACGTTTCCCCTTCCCCCTTCTCACGTGTATGCGAGCACGCACATATATTCACTCACAGACAAACAAATAAAAACCAAAACTCTCTCTCTCGCACCGCGCGCGCGCGCCGCGCGCACACACCACACCACACACACACACACACACACACACACACACACACACAAGAGAGAAGACAACCCTGCATTTGTTCGCTTCCAGATCTATAGGGGCAGTTCCCAAGGTCACGTCCCGAACATCATCATGACCGGTTAGAATTTTTTTTTTCTTTTGTCCACACAGGTAAGTTTTGATCTGTCTGCTGGGCTGTCGAAATAAACCTGCCTAGAATAGGGTTGAGAACCTTACCCCGTCGTCGTAAGTCAGTCTCTGTTGCATACATTACTGAATATAGATGTGTACAGCTGCTGTACACATGGCACTGTGAAGGCGTCTGCTTCCTCTGGCTCCCAGCACACAACAGTGCCCGTCGGTTAAGGACAAATTGCAGGGGCGGATCACTATCATCCAAGGTGGGGGGGGGGGGGGGGGGGGCATAGGGGAGGGAGTCGGTTTGTTTCTTTTTGATAGGTCTTGATGGGAATGTGCTGTTCGTTTTCCGAATTAAGAACAATCGCGAAAGCGTTGTTGGGCTGGAGAGAGAGAGAGAGAGAGAGAGAGAGAGAGAAGGAGAGAGAGAGAGAGAGAGAGAGAGAGCGAGGAGAGAGAGATAGCGAGAGAGAGAGAGAGAGAGAGAGAGAGAGAGAGAGAGAAGAGAGAGAGAGTGTCTGTGTGTGTGTGTGTGTGTGTGTGCAGGAGGGGACAGGGTGAGAGTGGTGGGGGTGGCGGTGTTTGCGATGTTTGTTTTTGCGCACATTTGTGTTTCGTTGTGTTTAAAACCGGAATGCACTCTTTAAGTTGCTTTGAAACATGTCAGCCGATATTGCCTTTGTTTTTATTGTTGTTTTTGTTTATCTAGTGTTAAAGAAAAGTGTTGGGTGTCCTTAAGTTGACATGTAAAGAGAAGTGGTGTCCTTAAGTTGACATGTAAAGAATTTGGTGTCTAATGAATGTAAGAGATGGTGTCCTTAAGTTGACATGTAAAGAAAAGTGGTGTTGTTGATGTGGTGTTTGTCCTTAAGTTGACATAGTAAAGAAAAGTGTTTGGGTGTCCTTAAGTTGACATGTAAAGAAAAGTGGTGTCCTTAAGTTGACATGTAAAGAAAAGTGGTGTCCTTAAGTTGACATGTAAAGAAAAGTGTTTGGGTGTCCTTAAGTTGACATGTAAGGAAAAGTGTTGGGTGTCCTTAAGTTGACATGTAAGGAAAAGTGTTGGGTGTCCTTAAGTTGACATGTAAGGAAAAGTGTTGGGTGTCCTTAAGTTGACATGTGAATAAGCGCAGTTTCCTTTTTTCATTGTCTTTCTTTTTGGTTTGCCTTTGTTTGTTCGTGTGTTTGTTTGTGTAAATGAATCTTGTGTTGTATTCAGATGTCCCGAGTGCGTGTTGCATAGACTTGAGTCATTCTAAAACAGTGACGTTCAAGTTTTATATCTTGCCAGCGTATTTGCCAAACTTCTTATAGCGTGTTTGTTCAGAGTGACCTGTATTCATTCATAACATCAGAAATGAAAATCATACATGGTGGGGGAGGGGGGGGGGGGGAGTGGTTAAGAAATGGAAAGGAAATCATTGATTTTAACGTTGACGTATGAGAAAACGATCTATGGACTAGTGCAGCCATCTTGTCATAATCTGGCACCGATGTACATAATTATAACGTGACCACGGAAATGTGGACTAGTCGTCTTTTGTGCAGCGCTGTTTGTTAAAGGTCTGTTGGTCTTTCTTTCTTTCTTTTCTTTTTTCTTGAGTCGAAATCTTTGTGAATTTTTTTTTTTCACTTGCTTTCTAAGAATTGAACTTAAACTTGGGAGAATAGCTGACGCACTCAGCACGGTCGACAGTCATTCGTGTTAAGGATTTCATTGTCACAGTTTATCTGATATACAAAGCAAGTTCTGTCTGTCCGTCTGTCTGTCTGTCTGTTCGTCTGTCTGTCTGTCCGTCTGTCTGTCTGTCTGTCCGTCCGTCTGTCTGTCTGTCTGTGTCCAGTCCAGTCTGCCTTTGGTGTTGGCTATTAAAGCCCACAGTGTCCATTTTGATCTTTTCCAAATCTGGTTTGGGACGCATTAAAAGAGAACCACACTCAACAGAGAGAGAGAGAGAGAGAGAGAGAGAGAGAGAGAGAGAGAGAGAGAGAGAGAGAGAGAGAGAGAGAGAGTTGTAAAAACGATTTCTTCACCATGCCACAGACCTGAACAAACTAGCGCTGACGCAACATGCACAACATTAGATCCCCAGTTTAATCAGTGTATACCAGAAAGTACTCCTAATAAAATGCAATTTTCCCTATTCTTTTCGACAAAGCAATTAATTTGTTTGCTCAAAACAAAAACAAAAAAAGTTTGTGGTGGAAAAGAACACCGAATGAACCTAACTTGTTTATTTGCGTATGTCAAAGTATTTTAAGTACCTTCTTGTTAAGCTTCTGTTCACAGATGGTTAGGCAGGAATTGAAAACCGGCACCTGCCTGTGCATGTGGTCAGATTATTGTTATTCCTCATTGTACTCCTAGTTCTTATAGAACAGGGAGTACTTTACAATGGGAACGAAGAAATGCTGTCTGTGTGTCTGTCTGTCCGTGGTCAAAATGTGTTCCACTCGCTTCAGACAAAACTGCTGGACCGATCTTTCTGAAAATTTGTAGATATGTTCATTATGGGTCACGGATGATGCCCGAAATTTTATTTTACCAGAAAAGCCGTTACTAACGGTTATAAATGATAATTTTGTGATGTACAGTGTAAGCAATAACGGTTTATAAACTTAAGTGTAATCAAATTCTGTAAGCTCTCGGTAGTATAGTGGTTAGTGTCCACGCCTGTCACGCGGGCGACCTGGGTTCATTTCCCCACCGGGAAGAGCAGAAAGTTTGTTTTTTTTTACATAAAAATTTCTACCACCAAAAGGGGAGAAAGTGCTATAGTGACTGATTTATATATATATATATATATATATATATATTATTTTTTTTTGTTACTGCTTACTGGGAGTACGTTCATATGCTTTGCATCTTGTTTTGCTTTTCAGTTTGCCTGTATTATTCAAGAAGTCACTTCCAGCCTCTCCATGATAAGATCAAGTCTTTTAATCTTCCGCTGACAATGTCTGGTGTGTCCAGCCCCTGTTCTGAGACTGGATGGAGTCTGGCACTGTTGGCTGTTAAATCTCATGCACTCAGAAGATGTTTTTACCCTCCTCTCCCTCCCCCCTCCCCCCACTTTCCTTCTCAACAGGGTTTTCTCCCCCTTTTTCTAACGTTTAAGATCTTATTGTAAATATTTCACATCAGTATGGGTCAGCATGTCAGTTGCACGAAGAGCAAGGTTTCTCCTCATTCCCCCTTCCCCCTCCCCCTCCCAACCCTCCTTCCACGTGTACCCCTAGGCTGTTCCTCTGTTACGGGTAATATGTCAGCCTGTTCCATACTGTAATGATCGCTGTGTCCCCATTCTGTTGCATATATACATGGCCATATAGAACTCATATCTATGCATACAAGTGTATATTGGCGTAGCGAACGGATGTGCTGTACGTGCGTGCGTGCGTGTGCGCACGCGCGCGCGCGCGCGCGCGCGTGTGTGTGTTCAAAAAGATGGAAGCAATACTGATGCTAGGAATTGGACAAACGTAGGGAATGGCAATTTGTATTTTGATCCTGAGCTTCATGTCTCTTTCGGTATTTTTGGTTTTTTCTTCTTGTTTTTCTTTCTCTTTGCATTTATCTGTTTGTTTTTGTTTGTTGTTTGTTTGTTTTTAGCACGTTGAGTTTCTTCTTCATCCAGTATTAAGCACCTACACAGGTCTGCGTGATGAGGATGACGATGACGATATGCTGATGATGACGGTTATGATAATGATGGCGGTGATGATGATAATGATGATGATGATTATGATTTTGATGATGATGATGATGATGATGATGATGATGATGATGGTGATGATGATGATGATGATGATATGCTGATTACGACGGTAATGCTGCTGCTGCTGCTGCTGCTAATCTGCTGATGATGACGGTAACGATGATGATGATGATGATGATGATGATGATGATGATGATGATGATGACGACGACGATATGCTGATGATGACGGTAATGATGATGATGATGATGATGATGATGATGATGATGATGATGATGATGATGATGATGTGGTTGGTGGTGATGATGATGATGATGATGATGGTGATGTGCTGCTGTGCTGCTGCTGATGATGATGTTGACGATGATGATTATGATGATGGTAATGACGATGACGATGACAACGACGACGACGACGATGATGATGATGATGATGATGATGACGATGATAATGATGATGATGACTATATGACGATGATGATGATGATGATGGTGATGATGACGATGATGATGATGATATGCTGATAATGACGGTAATGATGATGATGTCGACGATGATGATAATGATGAGGAGGAGTAGGAGGATGAGGATGAGGATGACGACGACGACGATGATGACAACATGCTGCTGCTGCTGCTGCTGCTGCTGCTGCTGCTGCTGCTGCTGACGATGATGATGATGATGAGATGGTGATGATGATGATGACAAGATGCTGCTGCTGCTGCTGATATTGACCACTGTTTGCCACTGGTACAACAGATTCCCATGACACTGAGAAAAGGCAAAGGCGCAGTCCTACAGACGACCACTGTCACTGTGCACTTCAGTACAGCAGGCGTGTGCAGACCCAACCATGCCACGCCCTGCGGTCAGACCAGCACACCAACACACAGCTGGACCACCCAGAAGATTCAGCACCTGGGCACATCTAGGCCTGGAGCTTGTTGTGTTTCATAGTCACTAAACAACTGTGTATTCATCCAGGCCTGGAGCTTGTTGTGTTTCATAGTCGCTAAACAACTGTGTATTCATCTAGGCCTGGAGCTTGTTGTGTTTCATAGTCGCTAAACAACTGTGTATTCATCTAGGCCTGGAGCTTGTTGTGTTTCATAGTCACTAAACAACTGTGTATTCATCTAGGCCTGGAGCTTGTTGTGTTTCATAGTCACTAAACAACTGTGTATTCATCTAGGCCTGGAGCTTGTTGTGTTTCATAGTCACTAAACAACTGTGTATTCATCTAGGCCTGGAGCTTGTTGTGTTTCATAGTCGCTAAACAACTGTGTATTCATCTAGGCCTGGAGCTTGTTGTAGTCACTAAACAACTGTGTATTCATCTAGGCCTGGAGTTTGCTTGTGTTTCATAGTCACTAAACAACTGTGTATTCATCTAGGCCTGGAGCTTGTTGTGTTTCATAGTCGCTAAACAACTGTGTATTCATCTAGGCCTGGAGCTTGTTGTAGTCACTAAACAACTGTGTATTCATCTAGGCCTGGAGTTTGCTTGTGTTTCATAGTCACTAAACAACTGTGTATTCATCTAGGCCTGGAGCTTGTTTGTGATTCATAGTCACTAAACAACTGTGTATTCATCTAGGCCTGGAGCTTGTTTGTGTTTCATAGTCGCTAAACAAGTGTGTATTTATTTCGTTATTTCGTTAGCTTTTACATTGCTACGAATTCTTTGTCGTTTTAGTCTTCCTTTTTTCCTTCTTTTCTTTTTGTACTCCCAGTTCTTATAGAACAGGGAGTACTTTACAATCGGAACTAAGAAATGCCGTCTGTCTGTCTGTCTGTCTGTCTGTCTGTCCGTGGTCAAAATGTGTTCCACTTGCTCCAGACAAACTTCTGGGCCGATCTTTCTGAAAATTTGTAGGTATGTTCATTATAGGTCACGGATGATGTCCGATGTTTTATTTCACCAGAATAGCCGTTACTAACGGCTACAAATGTTAGTTTAAAACAATCAAGTCTGATATGGGAAATAACCACCGCACTGTCAAGTTTTTTTTCTTCCACAAACTGGAAATTGTCTCCCCTCTTTCTGACTGTACTGGGAGTATGTTTATATGTTTTTGCATCTTGTTTTTTTTCCCCTTCTTTCTCTCTGTCTGTCTGTCTTTCTTCCTTGCTTGCTTTCAGTCTTTTCTTTTCTTTGTTGTAACAAACAGAATGAATGTGTCAGTACACCAAATACTAGCACATTAATAAACCTAGACGCTCTGTGTCAATCTCTAAAATACTACAGTTCACATGAGAATGTCCATCGGTAAAACAACGTACAGATTTACATGGTGAATGACAGTTGATGAAGCTAAAAAAAAAAAAAAAAGGGGGGAAAAAATGAGAGGATGGAGAACCCACGAAGAAAAAAGAATAAAATGAAAGGACTTTGGAAAAAAAATGGAGGCTGGAAGACAAAAAAAAAGTAAGTCAGACATATGTAGTGTTTAAAGGGGTCCTCACCCATAAATAGCATGTGTGGGTTGATAAAAAGTATGATCGAGCGTGTTTCGATGTACGTGTTACTTTTCTTCTGGAACTCACTTCTATCCGTGTTTCGGGTCGTGCAAGTAGCCAAATCGTGACTCGCCACGGAGATTGCCGAGCACAGTACGGAAAGAGACGAGAGTCGGGGATTCCGCAAGTGACGTATAAATGCCAAGACTACCGTGAATGAAAGACATGTCCCTAAAAGCTTTCGCTATGAGGACGTAAAACTCAACTATTTTCCGGCGATAATGGCAGATGCTCCCAGCTACGAGTCAAGTTCCAACGAAGAGAACATCGAACGTGAAATTTTCACTTAAGTGTATGGAGTTCAGCCGTACCAGTTTGAACCTACAGCTCCTTGTACAGTACCACCTCCCTCGCCATCAGACGCTTGTGTTTCTTTCCAGGCAGTTCGACAATTTACAGGTTGACCATATTATGTACATGTACACACATACGCACGAGACAGATAGTACATGATATACACATGCACATACATACATCTGTTCACACACACACACATTACCGTAGTATTAAATAACTTTAAAATGATTATGTGATAAACCACATTTTCCTTCAGTTGTTTTGATCTATCAGATAATGCCTTTTCCTTTGAACAGGAGTTTGTCAGCTACTGCATCATCACACTAATTCTCTTCCCTGCTGTAGAAATCTTTACAATAGCTGTTCACTTTCAGCCCACCCCCCCCCCCCCCCCCCCCCCCCCCCCCCCCCCACCACCACACACACACACACACACACACACACACACACTTTTTTCACATTCCTCATTTTCAATCTCACTCTCTCCTCTTAAATTCTGAAGTTCCACAATGACAATTAGAATCTGAGGGGTCTTTTACAATATATTGCAGTCAAAGATTCTGGCTGTTATTTTAAAAACCGATGCGTGACGTGCCGTACATCAGATCTAAGCTGCAGATCTAAGCTCATTATTCTCTTACTCACCAGGGCAGTGTATGCGTACAGACATACCACACCTGCATATATCTTAAAATGCACACTAAGTCACCATCCTGTATCCAAATACTGATAAATAATTCACTTACTAAAGCATATGATTGTTGGGCGGAAACTTGAACTTGCAAACTATTATTCACTGGAGTCCAAGCTGTTATTTGTGGACATGGACACTTTCTTGTTAATAAGAATCATACCTTCAGTTTTGTTGGAAACAGTAACAGCAGGGGAAAAAATCAATCACAAACATGCAGCAGTTTCAGTGGCAGCAGGCAGTGTGACTGACTGACTGCGTTTGAGGCTTGCACTTGCAGCTGGCGAATGAACAGAGAGTGCTTTAATACATTTTTCTGTTATAATAGTTGGCACAGCATCCTCTTTCAGCTGTCTTCGGACCCGAATTCCAGCTTCCACCTTTACCTTCCAGGTGTGTTGGTCTTGGAAACTGTGCTCTTCGAAGTGACAACCGCAAATGCCATGATAACTGTCCCGAAGAACAAAATCTTTCCTCGTTGTTGTGACAAAATTTATCCACAATCGCCTAAACTGCCTGGAAGCACCTGGAAAAGCATGAATGTTTACTCTTTGCTTAGTTCCTGATGAAATTCCGCAACCAGACACAGCACACATTCGCCCCATCGCACTTCAGCCGAACACGAATAGCAACTTGGCTTTTCGACGTCATCAATCGGGAAACCCCCATTTTATCGAAATCGAGGCTCTCGTTCCTGTTTCAGTCTCTCGTTTTCCCAATCCACAGGAAATGCTGTTCTCACTGCAAGATGAGAGCACAGGCGGCTGATTCGGGGCTGGGTTTCGCAATACGACCACATACCAAAACCGTGTATTTGGTCAAAATAGATTTGTAAAAATGGGTGAGAACCCCTTTAAAATCCTTTTTTTTCCCAGACGTACATCGAATGAATTTAATGGGAAAAAAAATGTAACTCAACAACCAAAAACAAACAAACAAAAATCAGCAACTGGCCAATCCTCTCGCTGCTTGTAACTTCACCGACTTTTGACCACAATCTACACAAAAATCAGGAACTTAAGTGATTGTCAATTTCAGCGCGTATTGAAAAGCGCGAGTTTGAAATCGTCTGAAAACGCGAATCTACAAATGGAAAGAGAGAATTTGAAGATTCTAAGTGCGTGTTGACTGCGTTTTTTCCAGTACAAGGGCAATGTCTTCATTTCCTTTATATTTACCCTTCCTACTGTACATCGTTTATTTATGGTTTGAATTCATAAGACTTGACGGTTAAGTAAGTGAGCAACATAAACAACAGGAGCCACTATCAGTACTTCGTTTTCTCAATTACCTTTGGAAATATGAACATTCCATGTGTTCAAATTTCAGCTCAATCGAGTTCAAAGTTCACAGTTTCAGTAATGAATTCAAAGTCGGATTAATTGCACGATACGAAACAAAAATTCGTCAATGCACGTGCAACATTTGGTCTGTGTACGAGGGTTCGGGTGACATTGATCATTTGTGCTTTTTTGGCTTTTAAATTCGCGCTTTCGGGGTTTGCGCTTTTGACCTTTTCGCGCTTTTGGGCGTCTCCGACTTTTCCATTGCACTGTCTGTTTGACGAGCAAGTGGAACCTAGGCATCAAGTTGACATTGATCATTCGCGCTTTTCACCATCTCAGTTCCTTCTTTGAAGCTTGTGCTTTTGAGCTGGTCACGCTTTGTGGGTGTCTTCGACTCTTTCGTCACTTCCTGGGCCTGTTTTAAGCACAATCGTGGGGAAGAGAGAGAGAGAGAGAGAGAGAGAGAGAGAGAGAGAGAGAGAGAGAGAGAGAGACAGACAGACAGACAGACAGACAGACAGAGAGACAGAGAGACAGAGACAGAGACAGAGACTGAGAGACAGAGTGTATTCTTTTTTCCGCATATGTTCC
>CM065744.1:6103811-6111311 GCA_033310375.1 Conus canariensis | reverse complement strand
TGTTTTTCAACGGGGGGGGGGGGGGGGGGGGGGGCGGGGTGTCACTGCAGACAGACAGGGAAACAGGAAGCAATGATAGAATGACTGTGCTGTTTAATTAAGCGAAAGAATAAACCATTTTCATGATTGGTAATTTGCCTGGGCAATTCGTATCAACTTTTAAAAAAATGTCGTAGCAGTTTATGTATGACATACCAACTTTTGTTTTTGTTTTGGCTTTTGTTTGTTTGTTTGTTTTGGTCTGCAGTTAAGCAGTGAAACTTGTCAACACGATCCGGAGTGAACTTAAGTGTTCCATTCCGCGGTATGTCTGCGCTCATGTGGCCTTTTATATACCATTTTTGTGCCGTTGAATTCCTTTTTAGTTTCCACTTAAAAAAAAAAAATTCTGGGAGAGTAAAACTAAGGGCAATGCTTGCAATGCTCGGCACAGTGAAATTGATGAGGCTGAAGATGTCAATACTTCTGCTACCGTATGGTAACTGCTTTTTTTTTTTTTTTTTTTGTCAGGATACGGAGGTTTGTTTGTTTGTTTGTTTTTTCGATGGTCTGATGTGATGTGATGTGATGTGATGTGATGTGTGTGTGTGTGTGTGTGTGTGTGTGTGTGTGTGTGTGTGTGTGTGTGTGCGTACGTGCGTGCGCGCGCGCGCACGCGTGTGTGTGTGTGTGTGTGTGTGTGTGTGTGTGTGTGTGTGTGTGTCTGAGTGTGTGTGTATGTGTGTGTGTGTGTGTGTGTGTGTGTGTGTGTGTGTGTGTGTGTGTGTGTGTGTGTTCATGTTGATGTTCGTAATTTGTACGGGCGCGTGAGTGAATTTTGCAGATTTTTCAGCGGAGTTGTTTGTTTATTATGAGTTCTGCATTTTTATGATGAGCTTGTGAAATCACAAACGATTTTCCACGTGGATTAATAAAGAAACATTAACCTGACCTGTGTGGAATGGAACTGCTAGTTGAGTTGCCTCATCTGAAATGACGTTAAACGCACCACACACTACCTCTGCCGTACCTCAGCCACACAAGAAACAGGAGAGGACACAAGAGTTAGAGTGCTGGCCCTTGGACTCCTTCTCCCGAGGATGTGAAAGACAGAGATTCCACCGCGATAGCTGATGATATCAGACTCCCCCCAAACCAGACCAGCACGTACAGACTGTCAGATAACTTCATACACACCCCTGCTTCTTCAGCTGACACACCGAATGAAATGTCTCAGTTTCAGTTTCTTTTTGAGCCAGGAGGCGTCACTGCGTGCGGACTAGTCCACATACGCTACACCACATCCGCTAAGTTTTGAGACCATGCTGCGCATGATTTTAAGCTGATGGATAAATGAATGAATGACTAAGATGAGAGAATTCAAGAAGAGGGTCTCGTGGTTACGACTTAGCAGATGTCGGACCTACGCATTAGCCCAACGCGCTGCTCAGACCTTGAGAACCTATCTAACATTGTTGTGCCATTTTTTATCATTGTATATGTGGTTGGTGAATGAACACATGTGTCTAATACTTACTAGTGAACAGAGAGATTACACTGGCATCGCTTTTTCTACTAACAAAAAAAAAAAAAAAAAAGGATTCTCAAGGGGCCGATTCCAAAGAGTTTGTTAAAATACCCTGGTTTGTCCCCACTGATCACAAAAAAAAAGCTTCTAGAGGTGACAAAGTATCAGAAAACTTTATTGAGAAATGTATTCAAGACTTTTTACACGTTAAAAGTACACACAAAAATTAGAAATAAAATAAGAAATAAAATGAAAGACAATCTGACCCCTGGCCAAAGAGCAGCTCTCGGAGACCTTAAAACTTTCCTTCCAACTCGGGATTCTCTTCAGAGGGCACGTAAAGTAAAGCCGTGTGGCCAAATCTTGGCTGTGTCTAGAGTTGTACTGTTTTGACCCGTCAGCGAAACAGCAACGAGTGCGGCTGCGGGCTGCCCGGGCAGCAGTTTGCTTGGTGATGACGTTTTTTCCCTGGTGAGCTCTGCAGTCAAGAGTTTCATTTTCAATTTCATCAATGAGATGTCACTGCGTGCAGACCAGTCCATATACGCTACACCACATCCGCTAAGTTTTTTTAAAAACACACTGCGCATAATTCAAAGTTTTTTGTTTTTGTTTTTTCCCCCTCTTCAACCAGTCTCTTATACACAATGTATAGTCTGTATGTTCTCTCACAAATGGACATAGTCATGCTGATTTTAGTGTTTCGGCGTTTGATACAAAGTGTCTTGGTTTGTTTATGTTCTAATGTATCGTGTACTGGCACTCTCACTCTGATAATGTGCTGCTTATACAAAGAAAAACTATATAAATGAAACAAAAGACTTAATAGTTAATTATTTTCTTTTCTTTCAGATTTTCCCAAAGAGAGAGAGAGAGAGAGAGAGAGAGAGAGAGAGAGAGAGAGAGAGAGAGAAAACGAACGAACGAACGAACGAGGGAACGAAATTTTATTTTACCAGGGTAATGAGATAAGCAATACAAATGCTTTTTTCCACTCAGCCCTGGGGCAAAAAGAAAGAAAAACAATGTAAAGATCAAATTAATGCATTTAAATATCAAATTAATGCAAATACATATATAAAAAGAACAAAGTATAACAAAATCTTGTACAGTTCAAAACAAATTAGCTATTGTCCACACCATTGACAAACGAACGCAATAGAAAAACGCGTGAACATAGCGAACAAGGGGAAGGAAACGGGGAAGGAAGAGGCCAAGGGGTAGGTTTGGGGTAAATGGAGAAGAGAGAGAGAGAGAGAGAGAGAAGAGAGAGAGAGAGAGAGAGAGAGAGAGAGAGAGAGAGAGAGAGAGGAGAGAGAGAGAAGGAAGGAAGGAAACGGCCAAGGGGTAGGTTTGGGGTAATTGGAACGAACGAACGAACGAACGAACAAATGTTTTGTTGAGGGTAAGATGGATAAGCAACAATAATGGCTTTTTTACACCATGCCCTCACAAAAAAAAAAAAATGGCGAATATATTTACGCACACACACACACACACACACACACACACACACACACACACACACACACACACACCACACACACACACACACACACACACACACACACACATATATATATATATATATATATTTACACATACATATATACATATACATATAGTTCATACACATATACATATGCATAACATACATACATATAAATATGTACAAAACATACTTGCACACAATGTATGTATGCAGGTGAGAGCATGAATGTTGATGCGCAGGCCCCCGGCCCACATTACAGGTCAGATACCTACACAACACTTCCACTTACACATATATTTAAAAAGTCATGAGGAGAAAAGGCACATACCTTAGAAACATTCTTTAACCTTATGAGTTAGAGACAGACAATAGAAGGTAGACAGGCAACAGCTAGACAAGACAGACAGACATAGAAGAGAGAGAGAGAGAGAGAGAGAGAGAGAGAGAGAGAGAGAGAGAGAGAGAGAGAGAGATGGAGAGAAGAGAGAGAGAGAGAGAGAGAGAGAGAGAGAGAGGCAGACAATACAGACAGACAGATAGGACAAATAGGCAGATAATACAAGCAGGCAGAGGAATAAAGACATAGAAGATGAGTAAAAAAAAAAAAACATTTGAGGAAATTGGATACAAGATTACGATCCAAAAATACCACAGAAGGTTAACTATAGCTTAGCATTAGATATTTATGATAATGTGTTTAAAACGTAGATAAGCTATTTTTATTTCTTATGTCACAAGGAATTGCATTCCAAAGTTTACCACCCGAATATGCTAAGGAAGACATGAATAGATCAATTCTGGGCCGGGGAATGGATATCAAATGTTTATTACGAAAGGTGTTTACAAGGAATTTGGTACGTAAATAAGAAGGTGCGAGATTGTTCATTATTTTGTACATAAACACACCCTTATTGAAACGACATTTCTGACTGAATGGGAGAATCTCAAGTTCTTTATAGTCTGCGACTTGAAGAGATGATTTAAGGAGTACGATTTTTAGTGAACGTCTATACAAACGCTCCAGTGGTTTCAAACAATTGTGACTGGCCATGTCCCAGCAAGTTGAAGCATAGTCAATATCAGATTGTATATAGGCATGGAAAAATAGCTTCCGAGAATGTTGGTCAAGGAAATGCTTAATTCTGTTTAATTGAAATATCTTACTTGAGATCTTCCGAGATAAAGCAGAAACGTGATTAGACCAAGATAGATTGTTATCGATAGTGAGACCAAGTAACTTATGAGAATCAATTTCTTCTATAATCTGATCGTAGAGATACAATGGAGGTGATCTAGTTTTCATGTTTTGTCGTTTTTGCCTAGTTGATATCAACATAAATTTGGATTTCATAGGATGGAGGGCCATGTGATTTAGTTTGGACCACTCAGTAAGATTATTTATATGTTTTTGAAGAGCACTGCATACCGAGTGCACGTTTTTTACCTTTACTGTGGAGTGTCGTGTCGTCAGCAAATAGTTCACATGAAGAGGAAATAGCTAGAGGAAGATCATTTATATAAACCGAAAAAAGGATTGGACCTAAAATTGATCCTTGGGGACACCATAATTCACTGGCAGGAAAGTGGATTTTACAGAGGCTTTAAAAACTGACTGTTTCCTGTTGGTCAAAAAAGAGGATAATAGATCAAGAGATTTTCTGGATAGACCCTAAAATACAAGTTTTTTTTACAAGAAGATTATGTTCAATAATGTCAAAGGCTTTTGCAAAGTCAACAAAAAGTACACCTGTAAATAGATTTCAATTAATGTTTGAAAGCCATTGTTCAACTAAGTTAGTTAGTGCTGTATGACAGGAATGGTTTTTCCTAAAACCACCTTGGTTAGGATGAAATAAATCATGTTTAGTAAAGTGTAACTGGAGATTGCGTTTAAGATGTTTATCTAGAGGTTTAGACAAAGTAGATAGAATCGATATTGGTCGATAATTTGAAAAATCAGTTGGGTCGCCGGATTTATAAACTGGTAGTACTTTGGCTACCTTAAAAGCTTGTGGGTAGTAACACTTTTCGATGCAAAGGTTGTAAATGTAGGTGAGGTGCTCAGATATAACAGATGCAGATAATTTCAAGATTTTACTGTCAATGTTGTCTAGACCACAGTAGTTAGATTGTTTTAAAGCACATAGTGCCCTATACACTTCGTGTACACTTAAATATTCAAATTGAAGTTTTGTATCTATGTGTTTAGAATCACAATAATCTTTCAACGATGATAGATCATTGTTTATCATGTGATCAGAGTTTATCGTTTTCTCAGCTATTGTTGAAAAGTGTAAATTGAATTTTTCAGTGGATAAATCCATTCCCGAATGAACAGCAGTATCAGATTTTTTCCCCAGATAATTCGTTAATGGCTTTCCAGATGGATTTTGTATCTGTTTTAGAAGCAATAAGTTCTTTGAAATATTTTTTCGCGAGTATGTCTTTTTAGGGCAGTTACTTTATTTCGTTGTTTCTTAAAACTGTCACTTTTCCCTGTAGACTGTAATAAATTATCTCGAAGTTTAATAGCTGCATTGATTTCTTCGGTTAACCACTGTGGTTTGCCATCAGAGAGAGAGAGAGAGAGAGAGAGAGAGAGAGAGAGAGAGAGAGAGAGAGAGAGAGAGAGGACTCACAGACAGACAAACAGACAGAGGCGGCATCGTGGAGATGCATGAAGAATTTGTTACAAATCGTCTCACCAGTTGGCTGGTCCCCAGTAACGCCAGCCTTTCAGCGAAAAGAAAGGGTCCACAAGGAAAGCGTGAGGAAAGCCAAGCCTAATTCGAAGGTGATGGATACATGAATTAATGACCGCGATGAGAGAATTTAAGAAGAGGGTCTCATGGCTACGACTTAGCAGATGTCTGACCTACGCATTAGCCCAAAGTGCTGGACAGACCTTGAGTATCTGCCGAACACTGTTTGTGCCATTTTTATCTTTGTATGTGTGTGTGTGGTGAGTGTACACACGTGTGTCTAAGACTTACTAGTGAACAGAGAGATTACACTGGCATCGCTTTTTATACTAACAAAAAAAATATGGATGTTCAAAGGGGCCGATTCCAAAGAGTTTGTTAAAATACCCTGGTTTGTTCCCACAGATCACAAAAAAAAGCTTCTAGATGTGACAAAGTATCAGAAAACTTTATTGAGAAATGTATTCAAGACTTTTTAAACGTTAAAAGTAGAAGTGAAAATAGAAATAAAATAAGAATAAACGAAAGACAATCTGACTCCTGGCCAAAAGTAACAGCCGTGTGGTGAAACCTTGGCTGTGTCTAGGGTTGTACTGCTATTACCTGTCAGCGAAACAGCATCGAGTGGGGGCTGCAGGATACGCCGAGCAATTTGCTTGGTGGTGGCGTCTTTCCCTGGTGAGCTCTACGGTGATGAAAGATGGGCTGGTTTACCCATATGGGCGCCTCCATGGAGGTCCTGTCGTGTCCCGTCTGGTGCTCACACAATGGCATATGTCAGGGAGCAGTTATGTCCCTTGGCGTCTAAATGGAATGTCCTGTGAGTGCCTGCACATTATGTGAACACAGCGCAGGGTTCCAAGGACGGTGCAGGATTGCTTCCTCTCTCTCTCTCTCTCTCTCTCTCTGTCTCTCTCTCTCTCTGTCTCTGTCTGTCTGTATCTCTCTCTCTCTCTCTCCCTCTCTCTCTCTCTCTCTCTCCATTTTCTCCTGGCTGTCTCCCCCTCTCACACATCCGTTTTCTCTCTTTGTCCCCCCCCCCCCCCCCAACCTCCAGTCCTCATGTCACTATCACCAATAGTTTACTCTTTCTTCAGCTTCATTCCCTAATCCATCACTTTATCCTCTCTCTCTCTCTCTCTCTCTCTCTCTCTCTCTGTCTCTCTCTCTCTCTCTGTCTCTCTCTGTCTCTGTCTCTGTCTCTCTCTCTGTCTCTCTCTCTCTGTTCTCTCTCTCTCTCTCTGTCTCTCTCTGTCTGTCTGTCTGTCTGTCTGTCTGGCTGTCTCTCTCTCTCTCTCTCTCTCTCTCTCTCTTCTCTCTCTCTTCTTTCCTCTCCATCCTCCCCACCCTCCTTTTGGTTGTGTGTGTGTGTGTGTGTGTGTGTGTGTGTGTGTGTGTGGTGTGTGTGTGCGTGCGCGCGCGCGCGCGCGCGCGCGCGAGCGAGCGCGAGGTGGGTGAACATGCCCCAATGCCAGAAGCAGAAGAGAGATGACGTGTGCCTGTGACGCATGACTGGGTTCATATATTACGTCAGATATGTTACATGAACAGACAGAGCGCAGTCGAGCATGCTCCACACAGAAAGAGACCTCAGCAAGTCTCCCCTCCTCTCCCCGTTGTTTCAGTCTGTTAATGTTGTCCATCCCCTTACACAGCATCTCCGGTACCAGCATCATGAACCGGCCACACTCGTCCGGCTAAAAACAACGCTTTCACTCATGTGACGTGACCAGTGACACATCAGTGCACGTCTCCTTACAGCAGCATCCTTTGTGGTAGTCACACGACGGTCCCCCTGT
>CM065744.1:6081311-6096311 GCA_033310375.1 Conus canariensis | reverse complement strand
CTGTGACTGTGACAAACTCCCACAGTCATGGCCAAAGTCTTCGCTGTGTGTACCCAGGCCTCTGCAGCTGTGAAGAAGAGAGGAGGAGAATGGAGAGAAATAAGGTGAACAGAAGGATAAGAGGATAGATGAATGAATGAATGAGAGAGAGAGAGAGAGAGAGAGAGAGAGAGAGAGAGAGAGAGTGCGTGTGTGTGTGTGTGTGTGTGTGTGTGTGTGTGTGTGTGTGTGTGTGTGTGTGTGTGTGTGTGTGTGTGTGTGTGTGTGCAGCGTAGCTCAAAGCGAATGAGGGAGAGAGAGAGAGAGACAGAGATAGAGACAGACAGACAGACAGACAGACAGACAGACAGACAGAGAGCGCACTGCTTTCGTACGTTTTCAATAATGCTTGCTTCTTCTTTCTTCTGAAACAAATAAAAACAGAATAGCATTCGAAAGAAACAAAAACGAAAATAAAAAAAACAGAAACAAAAACAAAACTAAAAAACAACAACAACAACAACAAGAAAACCCCCAGCACCAACAGATATCCCGACAGGACACCCCATTGCCTTTATCTACCAGGCATGAGCTGCAGCTTCCATAACAGAACCCAAGGCAAAATCCTGAAGACAAAATCCCTGTAGACAGGTTCCATCTGGTTCTGGTTCCATCATTACAGGCAAGCCCACCACACACGGCCTTTTTCAGGGCGGTTACCTAGTAAGCAATAAAACGTGTGTGGGCGCCCTATGCTAACAGCGGAGCCGTATCCTCACAGAAGTCCCAAATGGAGCTCTTTGCATTTATTTTCGGCTTTTTGTCGATTAAGCACAAACATGTGAATTGTAATTCATGCACTGAGTACGGAATCCACCTAGAAAAAAAGATAATTATTTAGAAAGAAAATAAGATTTTTGTAATCCAATATAGCAACGCACTCTCCCTTTCCCAATGAATGAATGCATACCATAGTATTGTCTGCTTTTCGCTCGTTCAGTGAGAACTGGTTATTGCCTCAGTCTGCACTATCACTAGTCAAGTCTATTATCGCTGAATGGGACTGCATCTTTGTTGTTGTTGTTGTTGTTGTTTTTCTGTGCTGCTGTTCACGGGTTGCTAGTGTAGGAGAACGGCCAGGAGATTGTTGGGACACGCACACTCAACTTGTCTTTTAGACAGATACACGAGAAGATGCTTCATGCCCGTAAGTACGGTAAACAGCATCATTCCGTGCGTGGGAATTTTGCTGAAAGCGAGTGCTAGCTGGAACTGGCCCTGTGATGGACTACCCCAGCCAGGGAGTGTGCATGACTGTTAGTTTACGGCCAGCTGTGATCGTAAGGCGCCCACAAACGTCAATTCCTGCAAACGAACAAAAAAAGAAGCATCGGTTTTTCTTGAGAGCCAATTCTGGAACAGGACGCGAGGCTCGGATGAGGAGGACTGTGACACAGAACTGAATGAAACGTCGTCTCTCATTCCACGTCCATTCTGCGCCCAGTGTGAGCAGATAAGTGATGGTTCATCTTCACTTTCATTGTCCGGAATGTTGTTTCTCTTGCTTGAATATAACCCAAAGAGGTCGAAACGCGTAGTGGTTTGTCTTGTCATTTGTGTGTGTCTTTCGTTTCGGCGGAACAGTTATTTTTCTTTTTAAGTTTGTGTCAGTTTCCGCCTGAAGTCACCTCCCTTTGAAACTGAACACACACACACACACACACACACACACACACACACACACACACACACACACACACACACACACACACACACGAAGAAAATCGTTGAAAGATGTATCTCAAAACACTGCCTGTTTCTTTACACTCAAACCTGTCGCTTCTTACTATTCCCAGTTTAAGCAATTTTGTTTGTTTGTTTTTTCTTTTTCTTTTTTTTTTTTTTTTTTTTTTTTTTTGGGGGGGGGGGGTGCTTTATTTGTTTTTGTTTTAGCGAACTGGGAAGCACCTTAAGCAATTTTTTTTTGTTTGTTTGGGTTTTTCTTTCTTCTTTTTTTTTCTTTTTTCTTTTTTTTGGGGGGGTGGGGTGGGGTGGGGAGGTGGTGGGGGGAGGGGTGTTTTATTTGTTTTTGTTTTAACGAACTGGGAAGCACCTGGAACGAATGGAATAGGTTTTTATTCTTTCCTTCTTTCGGTTTTTTTTTCTTTTTCTTATTTCATTCTAAAGTCACACTCATTTTAAGAAGTGTAATTAACTACTAAAACAAAACAAAAAATTGGTCTTTACAGCAGACTAAGCAGTAGTTGTAGTAGCAAATGTAGCAGCATCAGCATCAGCAACGACAACATGATCCTGTTTGGCGTCAAGGCAAGGGAGCTCACTCTCACGGACTCCGTTAGTCTTGGTAAGGTTATGTACCCTGACGGCACAGGTTTGTCCATGGGGAAGGGGTGATAAGACGGAGACAGAGAGGCGATGGGTGGGAAGTGGGGGGTCGGGGATTGGGGGGGGGGGGAGACGGTGGGGGGTGTGGGGGGGGGGGGGGAGGACGTGGAAGGAGAGGGAACGAAGGACTGCTCATACTCAGACAGATGTTGCACGCCGTTTTGACTCAGAATGTGAGTGTAATGGAGAGCGGAGAGCGTTTCACACCAAACGAACATCGGTTGACTCAGGAGTGTCGACTGTCTAACATGAAGTGAACAACATTTGCAAGACATCAAGGCTGCCCTCCATGGACTCTCAAAACAGTCTGTCATTACGCTTCAGTGGATTCCGTCTCACTGTGGGATCATGGGCAACGAAAAAGCTGATGCTCTCTCCAAGGCAGGCAGCAAAATGGAGCAGTTCAGCCATCCCGTGACCTACAGGGAGGCCAAGACCATCATCCACAACCAGTTTCGGTCCCAGTGGAAGAGAAGGCTGGGTGCAGAGAGTGGTGCTGACCCGATCCACCAGCTCCAAAGGCACCAGCAGACAATTCTCTTCAGACTGAGCACCAGCCACTGCAGACTGCTGAGCCACCTTAACCGCCTGAAGATCACCTACACTGACCAGTGTCCATGTGGCACTGGACCCCAGACCCCTGAACATGTCCTCCTGCGCTGTCCTACTCACGCAGCTCTACGACACAAAACCTGGCCGGGGGGAGCGGAGTTACAGGCACAGCTTTGGGGAGCCCGTTCTGACCTGGAGAAGACCGCGGGCTTCATCATGGCGGCCGGGCTGCAAGTCTGACGCACCCAGCTTCAATCGAACGCAGAGAGAGAGAGAGAGAGAGAGAGAGAGAGAGAGAGAGAGAGAGAGAGAGAGAGAGAGAGAGAGAGAGAGAGAGAGAATGTCTAACACAGGTTAAAAACAAGCATTATTCATATAATCTGATGCTAAAGAACCGGAAAAAGATATTCAAGTGTATACAGCATTATATATAATTTTTTATAAGCTTATCAGGCATTATTCCTCTATCCTAATCCATTCTGATACGCAATGCATTTTTTTACGATCATGATTTATTTCTAGCTGTATACTTCATGATGCGCTATTCTGGTGGTGCTCCTGTTCCTCCGTGCTTTAGTGGCAATCGCTTTGTTCATCTGGAAAGTCTTTGTTACTAACAGTCCTTATACAGCGCCTATCCTCGGTTTTTCTTCTCCGTACACTCAGACTGGAACCCCGGAAGCACTGACGAAGGCTGCTGTACGGCGGAGGCCTTTCAGAGATCCAAAGAGCTTCTCCCTCATCGATATGTTGACAGGCCAGGTGTCTGCTCTTAGCTCTTTACGTGTGGAACAGTCCTGCAGGAAGTGTTCCACTGTCATTGGGGCTGTGCCGCATAGGCACCCTGGAGACTCGCCAATGCGGAATTTTGTGAGTATGTGGTGTTCGAGTCTGGAGTGCCCTGTCCTGTCTCACAATGCTCTACTCTGGGCAGCAGGTAGTATGCGTCCTTCTTGTTGAAGTCTGGGTGCTGCTCAAGCCATCTTCTTTTCTGCTTCACTTTGGTAATGCTTTTGGCTTCTTCAAAGGAGACTTCCCACTCCAGCTTGGGCTGCTGCCCTCCTTCCTTTGCCAATTGGTCAGCTTCCTCATTGCCATTATATATGTTGCAGTATGAAGGTATGCACTGGATGACAGTATTCTCAGTGGACTGCTGAAGAATGGCCGGGGCAGAGACAAGAGAGTTGAGTTCCTTGTGTCGAGGATTTTCAACAGCCGGCAGAACTGATCCTCGGTTTGAGACTAAGCTCTGAGCGCTTTGCAATCCGCACTGTCTTTCTCACCACGACCAAAGTGACCTTTTCTTCCGACAGCTGGTGGTGGGATTTTATGTGTGTGAAAGATGTTATGCGTGCCTTTACGGACAGAACCTCGGTTTATTGTTTCGTTCGAAGGAGTTTTTTTTTTTTTTTTCAAAGTGAAGTCACAATCAATGTTCTCTTCGAGGGAAATCCCACCATCACCCCCTTCACCATCCCACCCAGCTGTACCGAAACGTCCCAGCGGGAGATTCGAACCCGCAACCCCAGGATCACGAGTCAGGCGTTTTACCAACTGAGGTCTTCCTTGTGTTCTGATCTCTAAGGTTTCTTCAGGAGGGACTGTCAAGGGCAGCATGTGTCCGTTTTGCAACTCTTGAGGTTGGTCTTCAGAGTGTCCTTGACCTTCATATGGGGTTTTCCTCGGTCATGTGACCTTTGCCGTTTTCATTCTGGGGATTCTCCCTCCCCCCTCCCTCCCCCCTCCCTGAAAATGCCTTATCCGGCCCATCGCAGTTGAATTTCCATGAGGAGACAGTCAACGCTGGGATGTCCACGCTTCTCCAGGACCTGAAGATTGGCTCGATGGTCTAGGGTTTGATTCTCGCTTAGGGTGCGAGAGGTCCCTGGTTCAAATCCCGAACGAGCCCGATTTTTTTTTCCAGAGGGTTGGGCGAATGCTTAGGTCATACATCTGCTAAGTCGTAGCCACGAGACCTTCTCAAATTCTCTCATCTTAGTCATTAATTCATTTATCCATCAGCTTGAAATCATGCGCAGTGAGGTCTCAAAACTTAGCGGATGTGGTGTAGCGTATATGGACTAGTCCGCACGCAGTGACACCACCTTGATGAAACTGAAAGTGAAGGCTGGACATGCCGTGTGGCCGCTTGATGGTGCAGAGGGGTCTTGTGCCCGCAACGCCGGTGGACTCGCTCCGGTGGTTGGATGTGTGGAGTGTAGGTGGTTCAGATCTCGTCACAGCAGTACGACAGAGCGAAGAGACAGGGCCACAGGTCTGTCTGTACACAGCCGGTTTGCTGGAGAATCTGACAATGTGACCTTCCCAGCTCGTATGTGTGCGTATGTGTGTGTGTGTGTGTGTGTGTGTGTGTGTGTGTGTGTGTGAGGTGAGAGAAAGAGAGAGGAGAGAGAGAGAGACTGAGAGAGAGAGGGGGAGAGAGAGAGCTATGACGCTACCTTTAGTGACACAGACAGACAAACAGACAGCCAGACACACACACACACACACACACATGACGTACACATGCATGCACACATACACACACACACGCAATCGCGTGCGCGTGTACACACAGACAGACACAGACACCACCACGCACACGTATACCCGTTAACATGCACTCAGAATCTCATCCATAAGATGAATCTTTTTTTTATTTCATAAAAAGTAAGATTAAAAGATAATGAAAAGAAACACAGAAGACAGAGCAGACAAAAAAAAAGAAAAGCCAAGGAGAAGGAAGATAGAGACGGGAGAGGTGGAGGAGAAGAAGGGGTGGGGGGGGGGGGGTGGACGAGGAGTGGGGGGAGTTCCGCGTATCTCCTACTTTCACAGCATAATATAAAACTTACTCTCGTCTCTGACACCGAAAACGGAAGTCGCCCGCTAACTCCTTTCCACCCAATCACCGCCCTCCCGCAACCCGACCGCCGCCATGACAGCGGAAGTGGGAGGAGCCTGGCCCTTGGCAGCCATACAAAAAGAAGGTAACGGCGTGACGTCGGCGGAGGACTCCCACCAAGTCATACGTGACCAACACCCGTATGCAACAGTGACGGAAGCAGTGGCCAAAATCAGACTCGGCACAGAAGACGAAACGCAACTCCCCGTTTCGCCTTGCTCGGTCGCTTCGCTGTTTCTGCCCGACAGCTTCAAACATCCTTTGGCTTCATTGACTTGCCTACCACTAAGCTCTGCTGGTTGGGTTCGCCGTTTCTGTTCTCTTTGGTTGGTTGGTTGGTTGGTTCCGTTGGTTGCTTGGTCCCCAGACTTCTTGTTGGGTTGAGTTGGTGCCACGTGCGACGACAGCTACACCAGATCTGCAAACATGAGGTGGCTCATCTTCGCTATGGTTGTCGTTTGTGAGTATTCGCCCTTTTTTGGTTTGTTTGTTTGTTTTGTTTTTTAAATCTGTGTTCTTGTCTCCTTTTTCTTTGTATTTTCACACTTAACTTCATATTTTTGTGAGATTTTTTTTTTCTTCACATTTTCCTTTTTTCTCGAAATTTGTCTTTCTGTCTTCTTCTTTTTTTTTTCTTTTTCTTTATCTCTTTGCCCTTTGTTTTTATTGTGGATGGGTGGGGTGGGGGTGGGGGGGTGGGCGTGGCGTGGGGGAATGTAGTGTCTTTCTCTTTTTGTTTCTTCCTGATTTTTCTTCTGTTCTCGTTTGCTGTTTTGTGTTCTTCCTTTTTTTTTCTTTCTTTCTGTAGTTTTGTATTTCTTTTACTTTTTCGTTGAATCTCTCTCTTCTCTCTCTCTCTCTCTCTCTCTCTCTCTCTCTCTCTCTCTCTCTTGATTTGATGAATTTTATCTGTCTGTATGTCTGTTTATCTATCTATCTATCTGTATGCCTGTACATCTGTCTAGATTATTGATTTTACAAGGCATTTATATGCCGACCGCAGATGTGTGTATGAAATAAGATGAACAACATATATACATCGTATTATCAAAGAATGGAGATGTTGATAACATCTAATGAGAAAGAAGAAGAAGAAGAAGAGGAGGAGGTAGAGAGAGAGAGAGAGAGAGAGAGAGAGAGAGAGAGAGAGAGAGAGAGAGAGAGGTGTGTGTGTGTGTGTGTGTGTGTGTGTGTGGAGAGAGAGAGAGAGAGAGAGAGAGAGAGAGAGAGAGAGAGAGAGAGAATATATATATATATATATATATGTGTGTGTGTGTGTGTGTGTGTGTGTGTGTGTGTCCGTTCTCCCCTTCCCCGCCGCGTCTCTCTCTCTCTCTCCTTCTCTCTCCCTCCCTCCCTCTCTCTCTCTTTCTCATTTAAACCATTTTTCTTTCACGAATATGAGAAATAAAGTGTCATGTTGAAGGACTTTTGTTGTGGAGCCAACCACCAAGGGCAAATGATGTTTTAAACGAATGCGTCAACAGAAAATGCGCCTCCATTAACAATGGACCCCCAGAGAGATAAATTACAGTTGAATGTTCCTTTGCACTTTATTATACCCCCTGCGGTCGACATGAAAAAAGCTAACTATATGGGAAACATTGAAAAAGCAACACACCCCAAACTTTTTCTCTGTGTGTGTGTGTGTGTGTGTGTGTGTGTGTGGAGAGAGAGAGAGAGAGAGAGAGAGAGAGAGAGAGAGAGAAGAAGATTAACAAAATGAGAGAGAGAGAAAGAAAAGGAGAAGAAAGTAACAACATGAGAAGAAAGAAGCACACCAAATGAGAGGGGAGTAATAGAATGAGAAGAGAGGAACAAAGAGAGAGAGAGAGAGAGAGAGAAAAAGTGATGACATGAGAAGAAATAACGAATAAATTAAAGAGAAATACAAGAGGAAAAAAAACGTGATGACATGAGAAGAAATAACGAATAAATTAAAGAGAAATACAACAGGAAAAAAAAAAGTAAAAGAGAACATGAAGAAAAGAAAACAAAGAGAAACACTGAACAATTGGTACAGAGAAAAGAAAACAAAGAGAAACACTGAACAATTGGTACAGAGAAAAGAAAACAAAGACAAACACTGAACAATTGGTACAGAGAAAAGAAAACAAAGAGAAACACTGAACAATTGGTACAGAGAAAAGAAAACAAAGACAAACACTGAACAATTGGTACAGAGAAAAGAAAACAAAGAGAAACACTGAACAATTGGTACAGAGAAAAGAAAACAAAGAGAAACACTGAACAATTGGTACAGAGAAAAGAAAACAAAGAGAGACACTGAACAATTGGTACAGAGAAAAGAAAACAAAGAGAAACACTGAACAATTGGTACAGAGAAAAGAAAACAAAGAGAAACACTGAACAATTGGTACAGAGAAAAGAAAACAAAGAGCGCAAAGAAAGGAAGAAATAAGAATGACAAAGCAAAACAAAACGAAAGAAACAAAGAGAGAGAGTGATATAATAGAGAAAAAGAAAGTGAAACTGAAAAGACAAAACTTTTTTTTTTTTTTTAAAGGACGTGACTAAAAGACTGAACCTTTGCAAATTGAACGAAGGAGAGAAAGACGATTGTGTTGAGGTGAAAAGTATGAAAAAAAAAAGTGCAGTACAGTGTCTCCTTCGGTGAGTAGTTTTAATATGACTTGATAGTCATTGCTCCCCATGGATACCTGGTCCTAGGACAGGACGAATTATGGTGTAGCTATGCATCCAAGAGCCGGAATGAGCGGTGTAGAAATAGTACAGAGGAAGAGATTGAAGATGTGACAAAACACACACACAGAGAGAGAGAGAGAGAGAGAGAGAGAGAGAGAGAGAGAGAGAGAGAGAGAGAGAGAGAGAGAGAAGAAATATAACAATATTTAAGGAATGAAAAAAGAGGAGAAAAAAAGATAGAAGGAGCACGAAAGAATCAGCCACCGTTGCACAGTGGTTAGCGTGGCAGATTCCCGGTTGTGGGAAAGTGGGTTCGCTTCCCATCAGTCATGTAAGTCATACATTTGTGGGATTTTACTACCCCGAACGGCTCCTACCCAGAGTTGAGTTTGTTATGAACTCAGTTGGAATGACCGGGACCACACAGTCGATCTTCATTCGCTTTAATGGATGCGTCGCTCAGAACGTTACTCAAATTTCCTGACCAACTCTGCAGGTGTCTGTATCTCTCGGGCCTGGTTGATGTCAGGATGTACAGCGCACGACAGCCCAGGCATGCAGTTTCATACGGGGAATGGAATCTATTGTATCATTTTCATTATCCTGATCCTCCTCGACCAGCAATGTGAAAACAAAAAGAACTCCCCAAGTTGTAAGGCTCTTCATGCTCTGCTCTCATGGTGTCTTGAGGAGGGAGGGGGAAGGGGGGGGGTCAGAACAGGCACCACCGAGCACCATCCAAGTGACTCGGCGGTAGTGCAGTGTCTCCTCTGGTGGGTGACCTCTTGACGACTTCACATTGACGGCTCCCTGAGGACTGCCGGTGAGGGGGCTGCGGGCGGAACTGACCAGGGAGGGGTGGCTTTGCTGGACGGGGAGGGGAGTGGGGATGGGTGGAGCATGGAGCGGAGGTTAATGCCAGCTTGAAATAGCAGAGAAGATCAGGCAAAAAAGAAGGTGAGGTCATGTTGCTTACAGCCCAGCCGACGGCGAAGGGCTAGATCAGGGCCGTCACCGCGTTGAAGGTAACTCACAAGTCATTCATTCACACAACCCTTTCAAATACACATAAAAAAAAAAAACACACCCGAAACGTTGTTAACAAAATCTTTCCACTGTAAAATTTCAGATCAGATGAAAAACGTTAGTCTCCCTCAGAAGTTCAAAGATCACGTCAGGTGGGACATCTCTGAACAAGGTTTTCATGGAGTCTGCTGTAAAGTGTTGATGTCTCACATCATGCAAGTCCCAACACTCTAAAAGGACATGTTTCACTGTGAGTGGTACATGACATGGAATGCACCACGGAGCTTCTCCACTCTTGAAAAGGTGCGAATGAGTTAAACAAACAAACAAACAAACAATAACAACAACAACAAAAACTAATGGCCTGTGTGCAGCCGGCATAAAACCGTTTCCTCTTTGCGACCACCAGAGGTAGATGACAGGAACTCTTTTAGGTTTGGACGGATCTGGAAAAGTTTGTTATCCGTCTGTGTATTTCAGTCCTCCTGCCAGAGGTCTCTGACATAGAGAACGGGGGACAAAGAAAAGAAAAGAAACGAGGAGGGAGGGGGGAGGGGGAGGGGGAGAGGGGGGGGGGAGGGGGGGGGGGCTCAAGAAAGCAAAAGACTGAAGAAAGAAAGACAGTTAAAAAAAAAAAAAACGAAGTCTCTTCTAGCCCTCCACTTCCCCTCCTTCCTCGCTATTCCAACCCCCACCACCACCACCTCCCTCACCACGACACCAGGAAAGCCGACCACTGTGGTCTCTGTTTGATCACGTCACCGAGCCGTCACCCAGCCAAGGGACACAGGGGAGATAACTGACCACATTTACGCTGATCCGCGTCATTTGCCGGCCTTTGATGCGGGACATTGTGTCTGTGTGGCGAAGTTGATGAATGGCTCGGTCCATTTCATGTCGCTGGACATGTATGAAAAGATACCGGGATGAAAGAAAAAAAAAGGAGAATGTATTGTTTCTGTCACTCAGCCGACCGCGAAGTGCCCTTTCAAGACTGTCAACGGGGGGGGGGGGGGGGGGGGGGGGGGGGGGGTCGCTTTCGAAGAAAGTAACCGGTCAGATCATAAACAAGTCGTAAACAACAGAGACAATATATACAGCCAATAAATGACATGGTCATCTTTTCAGGCAGAAAAATGATAGATACAGTAAAAAACAAAAACAAAAAAAAAGCAAACAAACAAACAAGAAGTAGAGAGAGAGAGAGAGAGAGAGAGAGAGTGGTGTGTGTGTGTGTGTGTGTGTGTGTGTGTGTGTGTGTGTGTGTGTGTGTGCGTAAAGAAAAGGGGAAGCTACAATTAAAGAATTTACAGAAGGTGGGGGAGTGGGGGGGGGTCTAGAAAGTGAGTAAGAGACAGATGATGGATAAAACAAAAGCGGAAACAGGAAACAGGTTTAAAAAAAAAAGCAAAGAAAAGGAAAAAAATGGAAGAGAAGAAGGGTGGAAAGAATAAGAGAGGAGGAGGAGGAGGAGACAGAGGAGAACAAAGAGCAGAAGGACACGACAAAGGAGAGTAAAGAGAAGACAGCAGAAAGAGGGGGAAAGGAGGACGGAAGAAAAGAAAGAAAAAGTATTACAAAAAAAAAGAAAAAAAGACGAAGAATTCTACATATATTAAAAAAAAAAAAAGACGAAGAATTCTACATATATTAAAAAAAAAAGACGAAGAATTCTACATATATTAAAAAAAAAAAGACGAAGAATTCTACATATATTAAAAAAAAAAGACGAAGAATTCTACATATATTAAAAAAAAAAAGACGAAGAATTCTACATATATTAAAAAAAAAAAGACGAAGAATTCTACATATATTAAAAAAAAAAGACGAAGAATTCTACATATATTAAAAAAAAAAAAGACGAAGAATTCTACATATATTAAAAAAAAAGACGAAGAATTCTACATATATTAAAAAAGCAGAAGAATGAGGAGGCAGGAGACAGAGAGAGAAAAAAAAAAACAAAAAAAAAAAAACAAAAAAAAAAACTGAAAGGAGTATACGAGAAGATCTAAGGAGGAGAATCAAGATGAAAAACAAAGAAAGAGGAAGGAAGAGGAGAAGGAGAAAGAAGGAGCAGAGTAAAGAGAAGAATTATGGAATCATGGGGAAAAAGGAGGAGGAAGAGAGAAGACAGAGGAGACCCCAAAGAAGGAGACTTAGAGGAGAAAGAAGGAGAAGGTAGAAGGACGAAGGAGGTGGAGGGGTATCAAACCAGAAGAAGAAAAAGGTGAAGAGAAGAGCAAGAGTGATGCAAAGAAGAAGACGAACAATAGGATATAATTGTTCAGTCCCCCCCCCTCACCCCCCCCCCAAAAAAAAAAAAAAGTGCCGAAACCTTGGGCACAGTCATTTGGAAGCGATGCACGTTCTTGCCATTGAACCTCACTAACCTGTCAGTACGTCACGGAAACAAAGCGTTTTGATTGGCAGAAATTGGGAGAAGGAGGGTCAACGCAGTAAAAAGAATTACCCTAGTGTTGGTTAGAATGACTTTTCTCTCCCTCCCCATCCCTCCCTCCCTCCCCCCCCCCCCCCCCCCCCCCCCCCCAAGGTTTTCCCTCGGCAGACGTATGTACCCCTTTCTCTCTCTCTCTCTGTGTGAAGAATATGACATTAAAACCAAAGGCTAATGTTTTCAAGGTATACATCTTACCGGATTTTCACGTGAGACAGTTTCCGTGTAAAGGACAACCCCGACCCCTGTTCGCCCCCCCCCCCCCCCCCTCCTCTCTTCTCCCTCCTCCTCACCCTCTCCGCGCCCCTCCTGCTCCCCCCCCCCTCCTCTCAGCCTGTCCCCTCCTCTTCGTCGCCTTGGATCTGTTCTCCTGACAGTAGCAGAGAGAGAGAAAGTGGAATGCGTCCAATAATTAGGGCAAGTGTTAGGGTCTGTCCCCGTGACACACTGCGCACAGCAATCACAGTTCTCTCCCTTAGATTTGGTACAGCGGAAGGCAGATGACGTCAGTGACTTTATCGTGTAGGGATTTGATTGGTCTTCGGACATAATTCCCTCGCTCTTCTGCTTTAAAAAAAAAAAAAAAAAAAACCCTCTTCGTCGCCCCTCCCTCTACTGTTAAGTCATGATTACCGTGAAAAGCATACATAACGTTATTTGAGTTAGACTCTAGTGATAAGACAAAGTGGGTATCTGACATTCGCTGTAAATGATACATGTTTGGTTTTGGGCGTGTGTTTGTGGTTAAACCAAGCTCCTGGAAGGAGTGGAACAGTTTCTCGTTGACTTTAATCAAAGAAAGACTAGTACTTTGCAGATGGCAAGAATGGGATTTTCATGCCAAAAACAGTGACACAGTTAGTATATGTAAGGCCTTTTGCACAATAGCAATCACTACAAATGCATTCAATGTTGAGTCTTGACAGACATACCAAGATTATTACAACAAGATTCAGATTAGATATTTCAGATACTGCTGTACATAGATATCGATTAAAAAAAACACAACATATTCCTGTTGATTTAATTTGTCCATTGTGTAAAGAAGAGGAAGAAGACGAAGTGCATTTTGTTCTGTACTGTCCTTTAGTAAACGAAATAAGGGAATGTTATATACATTTGAAATACTAGAGATTTCCAAGTCTTATCAGATTAATCTTACTCCTAGCTTCTAATAATGAACGAACAACTAGAAACCCGTCCATTTGCTTACAGACAGCATTTCAGTTACAATCTGTTCTTGTTTCTTAACGTATGGTATTGAATCAGTTTTGACCGTTAACAACATTTGAATGATTTCCAGATACACCCCTTCATTAAGGGTAATGGCCTATGTATGAATGAAATATCTGTATCCGTATTCCTCTACTGTTAGCGTGGTCAAACACCACCCCCACCCCCTTCTCCCTGCTCCCCTGTTTTCCACCCCCACCCATGTCCACTCGCCTACCCCATCTCCCCCCCCCCCCCTTTGCCAATTCTGGATTGTCTTTCTCTTTCATTGTGGGCCTCTTAATTGTCTTTTTAATCAGTTCCTAGGTAACATCTTTCTTTTTTAACACTTTATGTTTAGAGAGAGAGAGAGAGGAACCAGCGAGCGAGCAAGAGAGAAAGACAGACAGAGAGAGAGAGAGAGAGAGAGAGAGAGAGAGAGGAGAGAGGTCATGATTTTAGGTTCGGGTCTCAGTATTACGTAATTGGGAAATGTAAACAAAACACACTGTTTTATGACGATAAACGAAAAGCAAAGCAATGGAAGAGAAAAGAAAAGGGGGGAGGGGAGGGTGCATTCATTTCAGCCTTACTCCCCCATGAATTGATACGTGAAAAAGTACAGCATTCACGGAGAGAGGAGAGAGAGAGAGAGAGAGAGAGAGAGAGAGAGAGAGAGAGAGAGAGAGAGAGAGGAGAGAGAGAGAGAGTTACAAGGGTAACAACACAGTGTTTTAACATCATCATAATCATTATCCCTTTTTACTTTTCTAACATTATCAGAAGAGACTTCTCTGCGGAAAGCAATGAATACCGGGTTTAAATCATAACCATTAATACATTTTGATAAAATGCACAGCGCTTGATAAAACTATATATATATATATATATATATATATATTGTGTGTGTGTGTGTGTGTGTGTGTGTGTGTGTGTGTGTGTGTGTGTGTGTGTGTGTTGTAAACTAGTTGTAGCAGAACTGGTGGGTGTAATCGAAATACAAGCGTCAGATCACCAATGGTAGTCCCTATACGGCGCGAGTAATTGCACTACAATAGCTGCAGCACATTCATAGTCCCTATAGTAGTAGTAGTAGTAGCAGTAGTAGTAGTAGTAGTAGTAGTTAGTAGTAGTCATCGTTTATGCCTCGAAAATGCCCTGCATGATTTACTCGGCTGCACGACTGAAACAAAACTTAAGGTTATCATCCTTATTATTGATACCAGTATAATAATCATCATCATCACTACTTCTACTCGCATTGTCTCGTCCCCGGCGGCCTCGTTTTCATTCAACGTCCATCTTGCGCCGAATTCGACAAAGATGAGTGATTGCTCGTTCTTCATTTTTATTCATTAAGTGTTGTTTAGCTTGCCTGAAGAAGAGCTGACAGGTCGAAACGCGTCGTGTTTTGTCTTGTGTTTCGGTTGTCCATGTTGTTGGGTTGAATCATATAAATATCTTTTTGTACTCCCAGTTCTTATAGAACAGGGAGTACTTTACAATGGGAACGAAGAAATGCTGTCTGTGTGTGTGTCTGTCTGTCCGTGGTCAAAATGTGTTCCACTCGCTCCAGACAAAACTTCTGGGCCGATTTTTCTGAAAAGTTGTAGATATGTTCATTATGGGTCACGTATGATGCCCGATGTTTTAGTTTACCAGAATAGCCGTTACTAACGACTATAACAGCCCCAAACGGTTTTTCTTCTTCATGGAATATCTCAGTGACGAAACACATTATGACGCTTGTTTGACTGTGACGATTTTATTTTATTTGACAAATATCTAAGAAAGT
>CM065744.1:6073811-6076311 GCA_033310375.1 Conus canariensis | reverse complement strand
TGTGTGTGTGTGTGTTGTGTGTGTGTGTGTGTGTGTGTGTGTGTGTGTGTGTGTGAATAATGATTAATGAGGAGAATGAAAAAGGATGCAATGGATTTCCATTTTCTCTTGGACCACGTGGCAGGATTGTTCTCTGCGCATCCTTTTCATAGTATAGGCCAGCAGGCCCGGGAGTTACAGACACCTGCTGTGCTGGTCGGGAAATTGGAGCGGCACTCTCTGAGGGGCCATCCCAGTCTTTTCAATCTGAACCCATCACACATTTCATTCTAACCTGGACCCGGCCCGGGCCGAAACTCCCCACAATTCAATGTCTCTGATAAGATTCGAACCCACGAACCCCTGACCGGACCTAGCGACACTAACCACTACATAAATACGTCTGGTTTGCATGGACACGTGGAAGGGAGGCTAAATGCCGGAAAGGACACATAACAGAGAAATTAAGAGCCTAAAAAAAAAATTACGATGACCGAAGAAAATATCTTAAAGTGCCTTGAAGAGAAATTTCAGACACGGAAATAGGCGTTGACAGGACAAAGAAGAGTGCACTGTTTATTGAGGGGCGATGTACTGCTAGAGTTAAATCTGATTTGCAAATGCCTGTCTTTAAATTATGATGTTAAGGAGACGTCCGCACATGCGCTGCTCTTTAAATTTCAGGCGGACATAAATCAGCGAAATGCTGTGTTAACGAAATTAGGCCAGAGACAAAGCGAAAGAGTATGCTTGGTGGAAGGGGGAGGGGGATGGAGGGAGGGGAGTTTGGGGGTGTGGAGGGGGGACGGGCGGGGGGGGGGGGGGGGGGCAGCCGGGGAACGTGAACAGGAGACAAAAGCCACCGGAAGGCAAATACTGACCTCTCTCTCTCTCTCTCTCTCTCCTCTCTCTTCTCTCTCTCTCACACACACACACACAGAATCTCTCTCTCTCTCTCTCTCTCTCTCTCTCTTACACACACACGCACACGCACACAGTGAGAGACAGAGACAGACACACACACACACACACACACACACACACACACACACACACACACACACACACACACACACACAGACACACACAGAGGAAGAGAACGGAGATTCCAAAAAAAAAAAAAAGGGGGGGGGGGGGGTGGGGGCAGGCTAGGAAAGTGGTCAAGAGCAGGGATGGGGGAGGTGCAAGTCTCGATGGGATTAAAACGCTGACGTGGATTTAGACAAAAGCTGTGATTTCATGCCCCTTACAAGCAAACAGAAGGGAAGGGAGAAAGGTGGAGGGAGCGAGGATGGGGGGCGGGGGGGGGGGGGGGGGGGGGGGGCAGAGGGCAAATGATGAAAAAAAAAATCCTAATGAATCTCTGACAAGAGGACAGAGAGAGAGAGAGAGAGAGAGAGAGAGAGAGAGAGAGAGAGAGAGAGAGAGAGAGAGGAGACAGAGACAGAGACAGAGAGAGACACACAGAGAGGGAGAGGGTGGGTTGGGGAGGGGGGGGGGGGGGGGAGACGTACTTCAGGAGACCAAAGGTCACGTGCCACGGTGCACCCATCACGCTTTGACGTCAATGATGACAGCGCGTCACGCGCTGATGACGTGACGAAGCTGACGTGCACCCAGGTGTTTACGACCGGAGATATATGTGCCTGCAGTCAGGACACCATAAAGGGTTTCTTTGTCGGATGGAAAGGGGAAGGAGAGGGAAGGGAAGTGGAGAGGGGGAGGGGGGGAGGGGGGTGAACAATATTACAACTTTGTCAAGGAAATGAAGGGAATAAGAATAGACGCAACAAAAAAAATTAACAGCTTACATTGTCTTTATTTGCTCTTGTTTCGTTTCGTTTGGTTTTATTTCGTTTTTTTGTTTTGTTTTTGTTTTTTGTTTTTTTAACTTTATGGAATTCGCTGGAGGAGAAACCTGTAGGACGGGACTTCTATCTCTCAGTTCACTTCGTTTTGCATAAAGTCGAGGTAGAGTGCGTGTCTTTTAGACAGGAGAGGTAGCGAAATACGAAGCGAAAAGCTAAAAACTCTCCTTCGTTTAACTTGACCATATCTGCGTGTATGCATGCTCAGAGGGAAGGAGGGTGGGATGGGGAGACGGGAGGGGGGAGGGGGGTGGTGGAGGGGGGAGAGGAGAGGGGGATGGGGGGAGGGGGATGGGGGAGGGGTTGGAGCAGAGACAGGTGATCCATTGTATGATGTGTACCTTGGGAGGGTAAGGGGGGGGGGGGGGGGTAGAGGATGGCAGTTGAGGAATCGGAGGAACCATCTATAACACTCTCCGTCATCATTGTTCGTAAAACGCTGCAGATTGGCCAGTTGATGGTGGTGGCTGGCATAGTCGGCAATATGGCGGAGACTCTCCCTTCGGCCGAAACGGCTGCACACCAAAAATTGATGCGCCAAGACCTTGCTTACGGACTCGAGTATTTCTAGACTGGCGCAATTAGATTGTTTTGAGAATGTTCATTGTGCCTGAAAGTTGATTCTCCTCATTTTCTTTCATATGGCCATCAAG
>CM065744.1:6018811-6051311 GCA_033310375.1 Conus canariensis | reverse complement strand
CATTCAGACAACATCAACGATAACAACAACAACAACGACAACGATAACAGTCATGTTGTCCATGATTAAGAACAGCTTCTGTCACGATGGGGTTATAAATTAATCATGCTGATTACAAGAAAAAGTCGGCAGCTTTCAGCTTGTGTGTGTGTGTGTGTGTGTGTGTGTGTGTGTGTGTGTGTGTGTGTGTGTGTGTGTGTGTGTGTGTGTGTGTGTGTGTGTGTGTGTGTGTGTGTGTGTGTGTGTGTGTTGTGTGAGTGTTGTTTCAGCTTGTGTGTGTGTGTGTGTGTGTGTGTGTGTGTGTGTGTGTGTGTGTGTGTGTGTGTGTGTTGTTCCTCCTGTTTACCGCCTAGCTGACCGCGAATGCCATATTGGGGCTGTCACTCTAGAATGTTTTCATCTTTCTTTCTTTCTTTTTTTCTTAAGAAAGATAGGAAAACAGTGAAGAAATCCTGTCATGAAAAACTAAAAAGAGAGAAAAAAAATCGTATACATTTGTTCACCAAAAAAAAAAAAAAAAAAAAAAAAAATCGTAAAGTTGTGGTAACAGTAGCAGTAGTAAGAGAATGGGGGGGGGGGGGGGGGGGGGGAGGGGGGAGGGGGGCAAATGAGTCACTAGCCCGCCAGACAAAAGGAACCAAACAAATACCAATACAGTTGTGACGCGTTTCGACCTCCAGGTCTTCTGCATTCGAGATAAACAAAATTCATTACAACTAAGTAGTTGAAAACGGAGGGGGCAGAGTGAGGGGAGGGGGTTCAGGATGAGGAGGGGTGGTGGGATGGGGAAGGTTGGACAAGCACCCTCAGAATGAGTTGAGAGAAACAACAGGGAGAGGGGGGGGGGGGAGGGGGATGGGGATGGGGGGGGGGGGGGGGGGGGGGCGCGGGGAAAGGAGGACGATTCTGGTTCAGCGCATTTGTCATAATCAGGGAAGGTCACTCTCATAAATTCAGAAACAGCAAGAAGGGTTGTTTTTCTTTCTTTCTATTCCCAGTCTTTTTTCGTTTTGTTTTCTTTCCTTTTTCATTTTTCTCTTTCATATTTGTCTTTCTTTCTTTCTTTTTTCTTCATCCCACCTACAAGATTTGTTGTTGTTGTTGTTGTTGTTGAAGTTTCCGTAACGGTTTGGGGTCAGGGTTCACTCAAGTAGGGTTAAGATCAGATTAAACTTGCCTTTCGACCGATCCGCAGAAGATAGAATTTCATACAGCGATCGCCGAACCAATTTGATTCTCTTGCCATACTCCAGCTGGAAGACTTCTCTTCTTCCTCATGCACGTGAAATGAAGGCTGCGTTTTGGAGGGGGTGGGGGGTGCGGGGAGGGTATGGGAAGTTGGGGAGGGGGGAACAAGAACATTCCATTCCAAAGACTCATTATCAGTGAGGTTTACAAATGAACGGATATAGGAACAAGGTGGACAACCGTTATGAAAGCTCGGAACAAGAACGATAAGCAGATAAAGGAACAGGGCGGACAACCCGTTATGGAAGCTAGGAACAAGAGCGATAACTAGATATAGGAACAAGGTGGACAACCAGTTATGAACGCTAGGAACAAGAACGATAACCAGGTAAGGAATTGCTCCGGGCTGCAGCTGACCTTTTGGTCGTCTGTGCAGGACCACCACCCGCGAACGACTACTACCCCCACCATCATCACAGGCCACACCACGGAGCCGGTGAGCTGACGCACGTACAACATCCTGTATATGCAGGATGGGGGATGGAGGGGGGTGGGGGGGGGGGGGGTGGGGGGGAGGTGGGGTGTGCGAGGGATTGAGGGGAGCCGTGGGGTGGGGGGTGGGGGGTGGGGTGGTGTTTGGGGAAGCAGCCAGTCACACAGACAGAAAACAAAACGAAAACAAAAACAGATTCAGGGACAACAAAGCGCGAAAGCGCGTGCACGCCTGTCTGTCTGTCTGTCTGTCTGTCTGTCTGTCTGTCTCTCTCGCTCTCTCGCTCTCTCTGTCTCTCTCTCTCTCTCTCTCTCTCTCTCTCTCTCTCTCACACACACACACACACACACACACACACACACACACATACACACACACACGCGCGCGCGCGCGCGTATGCACGCACGCATGCATGCGCTCATTACTCTTTCTCTTTCGCCTTCTCTCTCTCTCTCTGTCTCTCTCTCACACACACATACACACACACATACACAAACACACACGCACGCACAACACACACACATAGATACATACACACATACGCATGCACGCACGCACGCACGCATGCACGCACGCACGCACGCACGCACGCACGCACGCACGCACGCACACACACACACACATACGCGCGCGCGCGCGCGCGCGCGCATATAGACATACGTTAAATTCATTATACAATATGAAAGAAAAGCGATCCTGATGAGTGTGAGTGTGTGTGTGTGTGTGTGTGTGTGTGTGTGTGTGTGTGTGTGTGTGTGTGTGTGTGTGTGTGTGTGTGCACGCGCGCGTTTTCATGTGTGTGTGTGTGTGTGTGTGTGTGTGTGTGTGTGTGTGTGTGTGTGTTTTCTGTGACAGGGATTTCAGCTTTGGGAGACAAATTCAAAGGTGAGTCCTTTATTTTCATCGGCTTATAGTCACCTTATTCCACTATTGTTCATCATCTTTTACACCAAGATCTTTCCCATTGTTTATTTAGTTCATTATGCCATCCTGGTCACCTGCTCCTGGCCGTCATCTTCATTTAGGTCATGGGGTTGGCTCTGTTCACCTTGTTTGCCTAATTGTATTAAATCTTGTTTGCCTAGTTGTATATATCTTGTTTGCCTAGTTGTCTTACTCTTGTTTGCCTAGTTGTATTACTCTTGTTTGCCCAGTTGTATTAAATTTGTTAGCGTAGATGTATTCACCTCGTCGTTGAGTAGTATTTTTCACCGAATCTAAGCATCTTGTTCCACGTTCCCATCTTCTTCGTTGATCTACTTCTGCTTATTTTGGTCATCTAGTTTCTGTCCTCCTTGTCCATCAAGTTCTACCACTATGCCACGATAATCTAGAGACTGTTTACCCTGTTCACATAGCTCTCCTCTTCTAGTTCATCAAAATCTATCTTCTTGTTCGTCCAGTTCGGTTTACCATGTTCACATAGTTCTGTTTATTTTGTTCGTCTAGTGTCTCGATCCACCGTGTTCACTTAGTTCTCTCACTAGGCTATGATCATCGAGGCATTGTTCATCTTGTTCACTGAGGTCTAGCCACTTAGTTCGTCTCACCCTATCTTCTTGTTCATCCAGTTCTATTGACCACGTCCACCTCGTTCTCTCGACCTTGTTTGCAGAGTTCTATCTACTCTTGTTCACCTTATATTCTTCATCTTACCTGCTTTGTTCTACACATCTTATTCATCTAGGTTTGCCCACTTAGATTGCCCCAGTTCTAAGCACCGTGCTTGTCTGTCTACTTCTGGTCATCTTGAAGAGCTAGTTCTACCCGCTCTGTTGGTCTGCCTACCTCTGGTCATCTTGATGAGCTAGTTCTGCCCACTCTGTTGGTCTGCCTACCTCTGGTCCTCTTGATGAGCTAGTTCTACCCGCTCTGTTGGTCTGCCTACCTCTGGTCATCTTGATGAGCTAGTTCTGCCCACTCTGTTGGTCTGCCTACCTCTGGTCCTCTTGATTAACTAGTTCTACCCGCTCTGTTGGTCTGCCTACCTCCGGTCATCTTGAAGAGCTAGTTCTACCCACTCTGTGTGTCTGTCTACTTCTGGTCATCTTGAAGAGCTAGTTCTACCCACTCTGTTTGTCTGCCTACCTCTGGTCCTCTTGATGAGCTAGTTCTACCCACTCTGTTGGTCTGCCTATCTCTGGTCCTCTTGATTAACTAGTTCTACCCGCTCTGTTGGTCTGCCTACCTCTGGTCCTCTTGATGAGCTAGTTCTACCCACTCTGTTGGTTTGCCTACCTCTGGTCCTCTTGATGAGCTAGTTCTACCCACTCTGTTGGTCTGCCTACCTCTGGTCTCTTGATGAGCTAGTTCTACCCCTCTGTTGGTCTGCCTACCTCTGGTCCTCTTGATGAGCTAGTTCTACCCGCTCTGTTTGTCTGCCTACCTCTGGTTCTCTTGATGAGCTAGTTCTACCCGCTCTGTTGGTCTGCCTACCTCTGGTCATCTTGATGAGCTAGTTCTACCCCTCTGTTGGTCTGCCTACCTCTGGCCATCTTGATGAGCTAGTCCTATCCGCCATGTGGTGTCGCGCTCCCCTTCTTGTCGACCTAGCTCAGCCGGCCTTGCTCACTTACGTTTCTCCACCTTGTCGCCTCGTTCTATCCAACTTGTTCGCGTGGTTCTATTACTTTGCTCGCCATGTTCTGTCCTCGTCGTTCACACGTTTCTATTCACTTTGCTGGCCTCGCTCGATCCACCCTGTTCACGCTGTTCTGTCCCCTTTGTTCGCCGTATTCTATCCACCCTGTTCACGCTGTTCTGTCTTTGTTCGCCGTATTCTATCCACCCTGTTTACGCTGTTCTGTCCCCTTTGTTCGCCGTATTCTATCCACCCTGTTCACGCTGTTCTGTCTTTGTTCGCCGTATTCTATCCACCCTGTTTCACGCTGTTCTGTCTCCTTTGTTCGCCGTATTCTATCCACCCTGTTCACGCTGTTCTGTCTCCTTTGTCGCCGTGTTCTATCCACCCTGTTCACGCTGTTCTGTCTCCTTTGTTCGCCGTGTTCTATCCACCCTGTTCACGCTGTTCTATCTCCTTTATTCGCCGTGTTCTATCCACCCTGTTCACGCTGTTGTCTCCTTTGTTTGCCGTGTTCTATCCACCCTGTTCACGCTGTTCTGTCCCCTTTGTTCGCCGTGTTCTATCCACCCTGTTCACGCTGTTCTGTCTCCTTTGTCGCCGTGTTCTATCCACCCTGTTCACGCTGTTCTGTCTCCTTTGTTTGCCGTGTTCTATCCACCCTGTTCACGCTGTTCTGTCCCCTTTATTCGCCGTTTCTATCCACCCTGTTCACGCTGTTCTGTCTTTGTTCGCCGTATTCTATCCACCCTGTTCACGCTGTTCTGTCTTTGTTCGCCGTGTTCTATCCACCCTGTTCACGCTGTTCTGTCTTTGTTCGCCGTGTTCTATCCACCCTGTTCACGCTGTTCTGTCCCCTTTGTTTGCCGTGTTCTATCCACCCTGTTCACGCTGTTCTGTCTCCTTTGTCGCCGTGTTCTATCCACCCTGTTCACGCTGTTCTGTCTCCTTTGTTTGCCGTGTTCTATCCACCCTGTTCACGCTGTTCTGTCTCCTTTGTCGCCGTGTTCTATCCACCCTGTTCACGCTGTTCTGTCCCTTTGTTTCGCCGTGTTCTATCCACCCTGTTCACGCTGTTCTATCTCCTTTGTTTGCCGTGTTCTATCCACCCTGTTCACGCTGTTCTATCTCCTTTGTTTGCCGTGTTCTATCCACCCTGTTCACGCTGTTCTATCTCCTTTGTTTGCCGTGTTCTATCCACCCTGTTCACGCTGTTCTGTCTTCTTTGTTCGCCGTGTTCTATCCACCCTGTTCACGCTGTTCTATCTCCTTTGTTTGCCGTGTTCTATCCACCCTGTTCACGCTGTTCTGTCCCCTTTGTTTGCCGTGTTCTATCCACCCTGTTCACGCTGTTCTGTCTCCTTTGTTTGCCGTGTTCTATCCACCCTGTTCACGCTGTTCTTCCCCTTTGTTTGCCGTGTTCTATCCACCCTGTTCACGCTGTTCTGTCTTCTTTGTTCGCCGTGTTCTATCCACCCTGTTCACGCTGTTCTATCTCCTTTGTTTGCCGTGTTCTATCCACCCTGTTCACGCTGTTCTGTCTCCTTTGCTCGCCGTGTTCTATCCACCCTGTTCACGCTGTTGTCTCCTTTGTTTGCCGTGTTCTATCCACCCTGTTCACGCGGTTCTGTCTTCTTTGTTCGCCGTATTCTATCCATCCTCGTCACGGTGTTCGATTCACAGGAGAACCATAGAGTTCTGTCCGCCTGTGGTGACGTGGCTGTATCTAGCTTGTTCCTCTAATTCTACCCATTTTGCTCGCCTCTTCCTTCCCACCGTCATTCACAACTTCTGTCCGCCGTGTGTGCCTAATTCAACACACCTTGCGAAACACCAAGTGCCAGATATTTACCCTGGCTATGGCGTTAAATAAATGCGTATTCTATCTACCTTGTACAGCATCATGTGACTGATAATTGTCCTGGCTATGACGCCATCTAAATATGTACTCTATCCGTCTTGTAAAGCAGTTATGTGCTGGAATATTATCCTGACTCTGACGCCATTTTAATGCGTACTCTATCGTCTTGTAAAGCATTATCTGCTAGAATATTATCCTGGCTATGACGCCATTTAAATGTGTACTCTATCCGTGTTGTAACGCATCATGTGACTGATAATTATCCTGGCTTCGCCGCCACATAAATGTGTATTCTATCCACGGCTATGGCGCCATGTAGGTGTGTGCTCTATCCGTCTTGTACAGCACTATGTACCAGATAGTTATCCTAGTTTTGGCGCTATATTAAATGTGGTTTTTTTTTAAGGACAAATACCCCCCCCCCTCCCTTCACCTGCCCCCTCCCCACCCTCTCCCCCTTTTAAAGTTCAAAAGGCACAGTTTTCTCTTTCACTTTTGAATTTGAACTGGCCAACGAGACACCCAGAAAAAGTGAACAACCGTTCAAAATGATTCCGCAGACTCCGAAGAAAAGCCCTTCTTTATCACAAATGAAAGAATCAGGATGTGTCGTCATTATCATAATTATTGTTATCATTATTATTATTATTACTATTGTTATCATTGATACTATTATTATCATCATTATTATTGTTATATCATTATTGTTGTTATCATTATCATTATTGTTGTTATTATTATTGTTATTATTATCACTATTATTATTATTATTATTGTTATCGCATTCATCATCATCATTATTATTATTATTATTATTATTACTATTATGATTAGTATTATTGTTATCGTCATCATCATCATCATCATTGTCAGTAGTAGTATTATTATCTTAATGTTACTATTATCATTATATTATTATTGTTGTTGTTGTTTTGTTGTTGTTTTCATCATCACCATCATCATCATCACCATCATCGTTATTATCATTGTTATTATTATTATTATTATCATTAATGTGTTTCTAATTATAATTATCACTATTATCATTAGTATTGTTGTTATTATTATTATCATTACTACTATTATTATTATTATTATCATTATTATTATTGATATCATTATTATTATCATCATCATCATCATCATCATCACCATCACCATTAGTATGATCATTGTCATCATCATTATATGATGATGATGATGATGATGATGATTGTCATCATTGTCATTATCATATTCATTATATATTGTCGTTGTCGTCGTCGTCTGTTGTTGTTGTTGTTGTTGTTGTTGTTATTGTTGTTGCTCTTCTTCTTCTTCTTCTCCTCCTCCTCCTCCTCCTCCCCCTCCCCTCCTCCTCCTCCTCCTCCTTCCTTCTTCTTCTCTTCTTCTTCTTCTTCTTCTTCTTCTTCTTCTTCTCCTTCTTGTCATTGTCGTTATTGTTTGTTGCTTTGACGTTCTTCCGTTTCCGTTCTTTGTTTCAGATATCAGAATAGTGGAGCTGTTGCAAAGTCCTAACGTGGGACTGATCAATGGTGAGTTGGCAAGTGGTCAGGGTAACTGATCAATAGTGAGTTGGCAAGAGCTCAGGGTAACTGATCAATGGTGAGTTGGCAAGTGGTCAGGGTAACTGATCAATAGTGAGTTGGCAAGTGGTCAGGGTAACTGATCAATAGTGAGTTGGCAAGAGGTCAGGGTAACTGATCAATAGTGAGTTGGCAAGAGGTCAGGGTAACTGATCAATAGTGAGTTGGCAAGTGGTCAGGGTAACTGATCAATAGTGAGTTGGCGAGAGGTCAGGGTAACTGATCAATAGTGAGTTGGCGAGAGGTCAGGGTAACTGATCAATAGTGAGTTGGCGAGAGGTCAGGGTAACAGTATGCAAAAGAGACGGCGCGGGAGGGATGACAGCTGAGGAAAGGAAAAGGTACATGCATTGAAGTCGATGGAGCTTTGAGATTTGGGGCAGGGAGTATGTATAGAGGGGGAGGGGGGGGGGGGGGGGAGGAGAAGAGGTGAAAGGAAAAGTGGAGGCACAGTAGGGCAGTTCAAAGGTTGAAAAATGTCAAAAGTTATCAGATCAATAGATGATGCCGTTAAGTATTTGAATACAAGTCATAAGATAGGAGATGTACCAGCAATAGATTTTTAGAAAGCATTTGTTGTGTGTGTGTGTGTGTGTGTGTGTGTGTGTGTGTGTGTGTGTGTGTGTGTGTGTGTGTGTGTGTGTGTGCGTAAAATTTCATATCCAGAAACGTTCTTATCAATGCTTTGTAGGTTTGTTTGGTTTGGGCCTAACTCTCTGAAGTGAGTCTCCGTATTGAAAAAGAAAATGTTGTACTGAGTTCCTAACTCGCGAAGGATGGATTTCAGAGCCATTCGGCATTACATGTAGCGTTAGACAAGGGCGCCCTCTTTCGCTACTAGCATTTGTTTCAGCTGTAGATCTACGTGCAATCAAGAAAAGAAAGAGTCCTCGTGCTGAAACTTTGATCCCAGAGTCTGACACTGTTCGTTTTAAAATCAAGCAAATGGCTGATGATTCTACGTTGTTTCTGAAAGACAGAGTGGACATATGTAGACCATTAGGTATCTTATATTTCTTTGAAAGATTCTCCGATCTTAAGCTATGTTTTCCAAAAACAAAAGCATTGGTCGTAGAAAGGCAAAAAAGGGAACGAAACCTATTTTCTGCAGTTGTTAAAATTAAGATACTAAGCATTCATTTTTAAAGGAACAGAATGGCAAAAAAAAAAGAAGAAAAAAAAAAAAAGAAAAAAGAAAACAAAAAGCGCAGAATACATTTGGACAAGCAGAACCAACAAGGTGGACAAGCTGATAAAAGAATTTGACGAACGTGATCTGAGCATTCAAGGAAAGATGACCACGGCGAAATCGTTCTTGGTCATCCAGTTGGTGTACATCATGCAGTCAGTCGGGATACTGACTAGAATTTTTACATGAATAAAAAAAAAATACTGTGTTTTTGTGACCAAAAAAAGGCAAAGTAACAAAATTGGTATTTGAAAAGGCATGAAAACAGTAATGCACACCATGCAACAAATGATAATTATTGGTGATGGTGTTGCTGACGATGGTAATGCTGCTGCTGCTGCTGCTGCTGCTGCTGTGATGATGATGATGTATTGTGCAGATCGGAGACTAAGCCATTTTATTCCTCGTGGGCCGGTACCCTATGGCTGGAGTTTACCCGATGTCGCAAAAGGTAATCGTCCTCTCCTATGTATTGCTCCAATGCGATAGCCTCCCCCAAAACATCTTTTGTATTGTTCTCATTTGATTTTTGTTGTTGCCTTGATCCCAGTATCCTCTGCATTGTTACAAATCAGTAATCAAATGTTGCCCCTCCCCCCCCCCCCCCACCCACCCACACCATCCCTCTATCCTTTGTATTGTTATAATTTGACGGTCTGTGAGTGCTGCTTCTCTCTCCAACCCCCCCCCCCCCCCCCCTCCACCCGTTCCCCTGCGCTCCAGTATCCTTTGCAGCATTTTGAATTTGACAGTCTGTGAGTGTTTTTCTCCAATATTCTTTGCATTGTTATACTTTGACAGTCTCTCCGTCCCCTAGCCCTCTGCCCCTCCTCCCCCCCCCCCCCTTTTCCCCCTCCCCTCCGGTATCTACAGTATTTTTTTTAATACTTTTACAGTCTGTGGGTGTTCGTTTTTCATGAAACATTGTTTGTGTTTCAGAACATGTCACGTACGGTCTGCACATGCAAGTTAGGAATGGTATGTTCACTCTGTCGGCAGTCCCTTTTTCACTGTCTGTCTGTCTCTCGGTCTCTAACTCTGCAAAGTTACCAACGTTATACGTGCATGTGAGTTTGTATATTGCGGGCATGTGTCTGAGAAAGGGCCGGGTTTTTTTTTTTTGTTTTTTTTTTAATTAGTATTGCCAAGTCGTGTAAACAAAGTGAACCCATGTCATTCGCTTGTTTAGGATGTCTCTATGTCTTTGCGCCCATTTGTGTCCATGTGTGAGTGTGCGCGTCCATTAGAGAATATGAATACGAAAACGAATACTTTTTATTGAGGATAAAATGGATACGCTAATAGCTTTTTTACACCATGCCCGCAAAAACAGAAAAGCAATGAACAATATCGAATGAGCATATATATATATATATATATATATATTAGTGTGTGTGTGTGTGTGTGTGTGTGTGTGGTGTGTGTGTGTGGTGTGTGTGTGTGTAATACATAGGATGGAAACAACAAACAAGCTAATAACGGCGGAATATGAATAGATAAACAATGCTTAGCAAACAAGAGAGAGAGAGAGAGAGAGAGAGAGAGAGAGAGAGAGAGAGAGAGAGAGAGAGAGAGAGAGAGAGAGAGGACTTTACACACACTCTGTAGACCACGGTAGATTGATTAAGTGTAAGAGAGAGAGAGAGAGAGAGAGAGAGAGAGAGAGAGAGAGAGAGAGAGAGAGAGAGAGAGAGAGAGAGTTTGTATGTGCTAAAGTGGGCATTTTCTCATATAACACAACAGCTAACGTAATCAAACTTGGCAGAACAATCAATGTTGGTAAGAAACATCCAGCCATTCCCAGTAAAAAGATGTCACCGAACGGCAAAGAACCTAAACATGCGGTTGGCCTATTAGATAGGTGGATATATGTGAACCCTTTCGTCCGCTGGATCGGACTCATCAGGGAGGCACGGCTGATTGTGTCTGTGCTCCCTTGGCATCAGATGGAGATACACCATTGTAATTCTACAGTACTCTCACCACCAAGGATTTAAAAATAGAATCCAACAGCACCCCCAAAGCAGCCAGCGAATGGTAGAAAAGTAAAACGAAAAGAAAGTGTGGTAAGGTAATAAGTTGCTGAAAAAGTAAAAATCATTATGTAAACAGCATAAAATGTATAGTATAATCCTTGAGGCTATGCTTGAGGATCCATTTAAGGTCAAAAGGTGTCCAACAGTCCGAGTGGTCAGCTCCGCTGTTTAATAAACCATGCAGTGTCAGCAGCTAAGAATTGCGCAGAACAGCCTTTACTTGGATCTGCGAAGAGACGCCATCTTCCACTGACTGACCAAACGATAAACTCATTCTAAACTGGCCTTTTCGATGAAACTGAGATCGTTTTACAGCACGATTTCCGCGACTGATAGAAGAAACATTGATGTCTTTGTTGTGATACTGTGGTTAAGACTGACTGAATGCGTTGATTCGTTGATGTCTTTGTTGTGACACTGTGATTTAACTCACTAAACGCAGTTATACGTTGATGTCTTTGTTGTGACACTGATTTAACTCACTAAATGCAGTTATACGTTGATGTCTTTGTTGTGATACTGTGATTAGACTGACTGAATGCGTTGATACGTTGATGTCTTTGTTGTGATACTGAGATTTAGACTGACTGAAAGCGGCAATACGTTGATGTCTTTGTCGTGATACTGTGATTAGACTGGCCGAAAGCGGCAATACGTTGATGTCTTTGTCGTGATACTGTGATTAGACTGACCGAAAGCGGCAATACGTTGATGTCTTTGTCGTGATACTGTGATTTAGACTGACTGAAAGCGGCAATACGTTGATGTCTTTGTCGTGATACTCTGATTAGACTGACCGAAAGCGGCAATACGTTTATGTCTTTGTTGTGATACTGTGATTTAGACTGACTGAAAGCGGCAATACGTTGATGTCTTTGTCGTGATACTGTGATTAGACTGACTGAAAGCGGTAATGCGTTGATGTCTTTGTCGTGATACTGTGATTAGACTGACCGAAAGCGGCAATACGTCGATGTCTTTGTCGTGATACTGTGGTTAGACTGACCGAAAGCGGCAATACGTCGATGTCTTTGTCGTGATACTGTGGTTAGATTGACCGAAAGCGGCAATACGTCGATGTCTTTGTCGTGATACTGTGGTTAGATTGACTGAAAGCGGCAATACGTTGATGTCTTTGTCGTGATACTGTGATTAGACTGACCGAAAGCGGCAATACGTTGATGTCTTTGTCATGATACTGTGGTTAGACTGACCGAAAGCGGCAATACGTTGATGTCTTTGTCGTGATACTGTGGTTAGACTGACCGAAAGCGGCAATACGTTGATGTCTTTGTCGTGATACTCTGATTAGACTGACTAAATGCAGTGATGCCTACGTCTCATTTCATGGATTTTGTTGTTGCTGTTGTTGTTTGTTTGTTTGTTTGTTTGTTTTGCTTTATAAATAAAATATTTGGTGAAGTATATAATTCTTTCGTGCGCAATATAGAACCGGGTCAATGCGATTTATATCCCAGTCCCAGGCCTGATGGCCGCCAAGGCAGTGACCTGTCAGATATGGACCATACTGCGGCTCAGAGTGACACCTTCAGTACGGGCTGATCACGGACCGAGGTTGAAAGAGCTGACTCTCTTTGTCATCCAGAGACGATTCCGGTGGGGGTTCGTCTCTTGGCCTTCCTCCCTCAGAACGGAGCGCTCCCTTCAGACGAGTGGGTTCTGTCGGTAATCACTGAAGGCCTTAGGACTTCCATTTGCACCCCCTACCCCCACTGACGTCTGCCCCAGCGTGGACCAAGGTCTCGTCACTTCCGGCAAAGGGTTCTGTTGTCTTCAAAGAGATGAATTCCCTCTTTGGACGGAGTGCACTTTCAGAAGTTCCTGTTTCTTGTCCACGGGGTTTTTGCGCCATTGTTTTCCTTATTCAAAAAAAAAAAAAGAAAAAAAAAGAAGAAATTGCGAGTGGAGGTCTGTTGTCGATCTCAGCAAGCTGAATCTTTTTCTCTCTCCACGGAAGTTCATCATGGAGACTGTTCGAAAGTTACGAGCTTCCATTCTGCCTGCGCGGTACTTGGGCGGTAAACCTCGACCTCACGGACGCATAATCCCAGGCTGCCCATTCACAGGTTGCCCCAGAAGTAGCCTGGCTTTGCTGTCGTTTAGGCCAGCAGGGTCTTTGCCTCCAACGTCCTCTCTTTCCTCTCTCTCTCTCTTCTCTCTCTCTCTCTCTCTCTCTCTCTCTCTCTCAGCACTTCTTTGGTTGTCAGACGGGTGGTGGACACGGCCATTTCTGGAGTTAGGCAAAGAACCAGGTCAGTGTGGCAACACGGCAAGGCTCCAGGCCAAGTAGGGAGGGAGGGATGAGACATTTCTTTGGACACGCAGTTTACGTCCGCATGGCTGACTTCCATTTGAAGATTAGTGGCAAGGTCGTGGACTTTTCAACCAGTTTTGCTCGAATAACGAACTGTTCAGTTTCAAACTTGGAAGCCAGTTCAAATTCTAACAGATTTTCTGCACTATAGCTTTCAAAAACGATTTTTTTTTTAATTTAATGATTTTTAGAAACAAGAACTATATCCAAACGAAAGCAAAAGTTTTCTCCTTCTTCTTCTTCTTCTTCTTCAGATTTATCTGCATTGCAGCTTTCACAAATTTTTTTTTAATGATTTTTAGAAACAAGTATTATATCCAAACGAAAGCAGAACTTTCTTCTCTTCTTCTTCTTCTTCTTCTTCTTCTTTCTTCTTCAGTAAATAGCTCTGCGATTCCAAATCATTGATGACGTGTTTTATTGTGCATTTCAGGCAATAACCACCCAGAAGTCCACGAGCTAATGCGTAAGTAATGCTGGGATAATGGAGAGAGAGAGAGAGAGAGAGAGAGAGAGAGAGAGAGAGAGAGAGAGAGGTGGGGGGAGGGAGAGAGAGTATAAAGACGAATACAAATATTTCCATGACAGTAAAAGAATATGCTTACAGTTTTTCTTTTACACCATATCCTCGTTAATTAAAGAAAACTGAATGAAAAGAAAGAACAGATTATGAATTAATTCTAAGATAATCAAAAGGACCAAGGTCAAAGACAAATACAAACACGTGCGCAACAAGGAAACCACACACACACACACACACACACACACACACACACACACACACACACACACACACACACACACACACACACACACCGTGCGTGCTGGAGTGTGACCGCAAAATCTTTGAATACAAAAGAAAACAATCGCCCAGTTAAGTGCTCATTGAAACAGAGATGTTGAGTGTTCAGCATTGTTCCAGAAGATAAACGTATACTGTGAGCTTCTTTTGAACGAAAATACTCCGATTTTGTACAATTTATGAGGTCCATTCTTTACCGAGTAAGCGAAAGATGACACATGCTGCAAAGTTTGGTCAAGGGCCGAAGGATACAAAATGGCGCTCTTGCTGCGCACTTTGATTACTGGCAATTGTCTGAGACGATGAGATGGTGTTAAGTTGTTCGTGACTTCGTACACTAAAAACAACATTTAGAAAGAGAGGGGGTTAGTTACCGCCAAGGACTTAGACAAACAAAGTACAGGGCAAAACACTTTGTTTGTCTATGTCCTTGGCGGTAACTAACTCCCCCCCCCACCCCCCACCCCCAACCCACTCCCACTCTTTCTACATTTTGCTTCATTTTCCGCCATCAGTCACTTCGTTTTGAATCTAACATTAAAAACAGTTTTACTGAAGCAACGTTTTAGACGAAGGGAAGGATGTCCGATCGTAATCCTCCTGGAAAGGAGACGAAGATTTGGGAAAAATGAGTTTAACAAAATGTTCGTACAAGCTCTTGATTGGGCTTAAATGGCTGCGACTGGCTAGTTGTCAGCCCGTTGATGTCATTTGTTGGCCTCCATCTGGTTTCATGTATGCATGGTGGAAGAAACTGTGTGTTTGCTGGACAAGAAGAGAATTTATTCTGTCTAGCTGAAATACGTTTTCGGATAACTCTTTCCAGAGTTCGGATATAATATATGTTTGGAGCAAGATATATTGTTATCAACAGCGAGGCCAAGTTGATATAATATATGTTTGGAGCAAGATACATTGTTATCAACAGCGAGGCCAAGTAGTTTCTAAAAACGATCGACCTCTACCAAGAATTTGCTTATCACTTTTAATCTCAGCAAAACAGCTTTCTTTTTTGTTCTTTAAAAAAAAAATGTGTTAGTGTTATTCTCTAGTTGTAATTAACAGGAACTGTTTGGTTGTGAACTGCTATTTGATTTCGAAGGAGACTTTAAACCGCTCAGTCTTTTGTGGTGGTGGGGGGGGGGGGGGGTAAACAGCCATATGATTTTGAATGAGACGTTTAAACTGGGTAGCATGTGTGCATCTTGCACTCACCGCAAGTCATGCTGCCCACAGTAACCCACTCTGGCAAGACTTTGTAAGCCAGTCCACGTCAATAGAAGTATAGCCAGGGCACCGGTAGGCAGAAGAACATTGTGGGTGGCGCCGTCGGAGGGTGAAGAGCTGACCATGAAGTGCGAAGAACAGCTGTTGTAAAGCAGAAGATAGCATTGCTGATTGTGAGTAGCAGACAATAGCATTGCAGATTGTGAGTAGTAGAAAATAGCATTGCAGATTGTGAGTAGTAGAAAATAGCATTGCAGATTGTGAGTAGCAGAAAATAGCATTGCAGATTGTGAGTAGCAGAAAATAGCATTGCAGACTGTGAGTAACAGAAATTAGCATTGCAGACTGTGAGTAACAGAAATTAGCATTGCAGACTGTGAGTAGTAGAAAATAGCATTGCAGATTGTGAGTAGTAGAAAATAGCATTGCAGATTGTGAGTAACAGAAAATAGCATTGCAGATTGTGAGTAGTAGATAATAGCATGAAAATTGTGAGCAGAAAATAGCATGCAGAGCAGTGCAACAGGCAACTATATGAACGTTGTGTGGTTGCAGCCTTCAGCAGAGCAGTGCAACAGGCAACAAAATGAACGTTGAGTGGTTGCAGCCTTAAGCAGAGCAGTGCAACAGACAAATATATGAACGTTGAGTGGTTGCAGCCTTAAGCAGAGCAGTGCAACAGGCAACTATATGAACGTTGTGTGGTTGAAGCCTTAAGCAGAGCAGTGCAACAGGCAACTATATGAACGTTGTGTGGTTGCAGCCTTAAGCAGAGCAGTGCAACAGGAAACTATATGGACGTTGTGTGGTTGCAGCCTTAAGCAGAGCAGTGCAACAGGCAAATATATGAACGTTGTGTGGTTGCAGACTTAATGGGGGATGTTCCCCCTATGATGGGGCGTTGATGAAACCGTTGGGTGGAGGCCGCGAGAGAGAAAGTACATCAGATTGCGGTTGGTGATTTTCGCTCTCTCTCTCTCTCTCTCTCTCTCTCTCTCTCTCTCTCTCTCTCTCTCTCTCTCTCTCTTCAGTTCACCTTCTCTGTCTGTTTGTCTGTCTGTTTGTCTCTCTCTCCAGTTCACCTTCTCTCTCTCTCTCTCTGGTTCACCTTTGTGTCTGTCTGTTTGTCTGTCTGTATCTCTCTCTCTCTCTCTCTCTCTCTCTCTCTCTCTACTGTCTCCCTCACACACACACACACACACACATACACACACACACACACACACACACTTTACCCTATCTCTGTCTGTCTGTCTGTCTGTCTCTCCTCTGTGTTTGTGTGTGCGTGCGTGCGTGCGTGCGTGCGTGCGTGCGAGCGTGCGTGCGTGCGGACGTGCGTGTGTGTGTGTGTGTGTGTGTGTGTGTGTGTGTGTGTGTGTGTGTGTGTGTGTGTGTGTGCGTGCGTGCGTGCATGCGTGCGTTTTCGCGTGCGCGTGCTGTTGTTCTTTCAATTCTTGGCATACAATATGCAACTTGATGGGAGTCTTCATTCTGTCACACTGCCACAGTCTCAGTCTCCAAAAAAATGATTTGGATTTCTCATAATTCAGTGATTTGTATTATTGATCGTTAGTAGCTATCAAAATATCCAATTTAATTGTGTTTGTTTCTTTTTTTATGTAAGTTTCATGTTTTGCCTACACTCTTAAATGAAAGATTATTCTTGAAAAGTATAACCACTCCTCTCAAACAAGTATTCTGTTCAAACAAAACAACAACAACAACACCAACAACACACACACACACACACACACACACACACACACACACACACACACACACAGAGGGGGGAAGACAAAAGACAAGACAACATTCTTTATTTACGAGGGTAATAGATAAGCACTGACGTGCTTTTTTTTTTTTTTTTTTACATCCAGTCCTCGCCCTGAGTAGGGAGTACAACATGCAGTGAAATGAAATAATGTAAGAAAGCAAACAAGCAAACAAAGCGGTCATGCAATCATAATGGGACATCGAATGAAAATAGAAGAGAAATGAAAAAAAAAAAATAAATAAATAAAAAAAAATAAAAATAAAAATGAAAATTACAATAATGAAGGGGAAGGAGAGAGTGGGGGTGGAGGTGGGGTGGGCTGGGGGAACATATGGAGAGAGAGAGAGAGAGAGAGAGAGAGAGAGAGAGAGAGAGAGAGAGAGAGAGAGAGCGAGCAGAAGGACATGTCCACTTGATTCACTGTAAATTACCTTCAGTGGAAGTGGCCAGTTCTGCACGATCATAGTCGACTCTCTTCACTGTCATGGAATGCATCTCTTTCTTTCTATTTGCTGTTGCGCTCTCTCTCTCTCTCTCTCTTTGTTTGTTTGTTCGTTCGTTTGTTTTCCATCGAACTTCCCCAAACTTTGACAACAACGCTAGGAGACAACTGAGATCGTGTTGTCCGCTGGAGAAAGCTAGCTGCTTTCATTTATTCCTGTATTCATGGCTTTTTTTTTTTTTTTCAGGATCTTTTCGTCATGAGCAACACAATACTGACAAGGGAACGGGGCCAGTTGATCAATCTGGGTTGAGGTTTGAACACCGACACACAAGACACCATCTTTTCACCACTGCTTTCTACAGACCCGAGGTGACCGACGGGTGTCTTCCGACTTTTCCCTGTGCCCAAACTCAACATCTCTCAACCACCCGTCAAGAACTGAGAAACTAGCTGCAACAACAACAGAGACAACTACAGAGACAACAACAGCAACAACAACAAGCAGTGATTTTAGACAGACTTTTTTTTTCAGCGTGTCTTCCGCATTTTCTTGCTTCGTTCACATCAAACGTATTGTTCAGTTGCATTAGTTGTGGAGTCTGCTCAAACGAAGAGAACAACAACAACAACAAAAGACTAAAGGAAAAGTTACTTTAAGGTTTCATTCTGTGAGAAAGTAAAGACCTCCTAGACATAACAGGGTCTGTGCGCGTGGTGTCCATGTTCGTAAAACATATGACCGATTTGCTGCTGGGTAAGGGATGATACTATTTCTGAGACACCGGATTAAACCGAACTGAGAAAGCGTATAGGGAAAAGTTTGTTTACAAAGAGGAACACTTCATGCGCTTTTTGTAAAAAAAAAAAAAAAAAAATCACTTAGCGAAGAATACTATGTACCTTTGCTGTTTTCTTATGTTCAGTGACATCAATAAACAAATACAACAACCCCACTCTTATTAACTCTCGTGCGTCCGCTGAGTTTGTTCCTAAGGAACAGTGGTCTTGTCACTTTGGAGCATTACACACACTATCGTATGTACATTACTGGCTTAGCCTTTTCGCTGTACTGCTGTACTTTCCCCCTCCTTCCCCTCTCTGACTGGAGTCGCCAGCACAGACCTTTTGTATGCTTTGTATATGTGCCACAGCGTCCAGAGGCCAGCCCGGGGTGGCAGGTTGTCCGTGTCCCTCTCACAATGAAACCATCCCCCGCCGTTGGTTATTGTTCTGCCCTCCACGGCTGCATGGAATCAAAGATGCAAATGATGTATTAAACACGTCTTAAACCAGTGGCGGTCTGACTCGTGGTGATGTGTGTCAGCCTGAAGGCTTGGTGTGTACAGTGCCAGCAGCTTAACTGACTGAAATCAAAGTACGAGGTTTCACCAAGCCGTCCAGCTGAATCAAGATGATAAAGATCTGTTTTATCAGCCAACGAATTCATCGAAGACATTGTTTCAGTTTTGCATTGTTCCAACACACACACAGCACGCACAGGGAGGCAGGCAAGAATTGATATGTAAGCAATGTTCATAAATGACGTGCGGGTGCAGAGGGAGAAACAAGAGCATACTGGTCAAAAGATTTTAAATTGAAGCGTGCAAGCGTTCAAGGGCACACACACACACACACACACACACACACACACACACACACACTTACCATCACCACCCACACTTGAGCACACACACACACACACACGTTTGATTAATCCTTTAACCCTAATTAGCGTAAGAATTCAGCAACCAATACCACGTGAATAAACAAGAAAAGCTCATTTTTCACACAGATCTGTTAGGAATGTGAAAAATATACATCTGTCGAAAAAGAAAAGAAGAAACAAAAACACACACACACACACACACACACACACACACACACACCACACACAAAACAACCAACAAACTATAACATGGTAACTGAGAAAGTAAACTAGTAAACAGTAGACCAGAAGCGGTAATATAATTTCAAGTCAAATGAATGAATTATGCAAATTTGTAGTCGATGACCTTGACCAGCTGGCAAGCAACAGCAGAGTTTAAACCCTGATTTGGGGTGGGCATATGTCCTCAGTATGTCTTTCGTTCAAAATCCAAGATAATATGGAATTCGTATCTCCAAAAGTGACCAGGTCACATGTTTCTCATGGATACGATTTCGTGTTGAGTTCCCTTCCGTTTACCTCACTCAACTTCAAGTGTGAGCAAACTACATTGAACACGAACAGAAATCGGAAATGAGGCAGTGAACAATTAACAGTGAATAACTAACAAGTAGGGCAACTCTTGTTGCTCCCATGGTTATGGGTCATCAATAGGAGCACGAGTTATCCGACTTGACAGTTATTTACATAGAAAACGAGTGAACTGGAAACACGACACGAACATTATCTGGTAACTGCATAATGTACTGTTCTTGTCCATATCATTTAAAAAAAAAATCTCACTCTCTCTCTTTCTCCACACACACACACACTGAGAGAGAGAGAGAGAGAGAGAGAGAGAGAGAGAGGGGAGAACCAACCAACATTGAGCAATCACAACCATAGCGCAAGGTACTCGAAGGTGCCTGTGACACGCTCGGTAGGGGGTCACAAGATCTATGGATTGTCTCTCTCGACAGCCAAGGGACAGAGAGGATTTAAGACATGTGTCTCGTGGACACGACTTAACAGATGTCTGACCCGCGCATTACCTAAACGCTAATAGTCGAGAATGCGTGTTGTTGAAAGAGAGGAAGAAGACCTAAACAATGACGTAAAATATGCGTAACTTAGGACAGTCGTCATCCCCATTGTGCAGTGTGGGGAGCAGTCGCTCTTCGTTGATATGTCCTCGTCGACCCCGGTCCAAAGGATTCTCTTGTTAATATGTGTACTTAATGATCAGTGCAAGATGGGGTGGAGATCAGTATCGGGTGGATGGACTCACATCGTGCAGCAAACAAGTTCGAACACGCAACTGTCATGTATACATACATACATATATGTGTGTTTGTATATATATATATATATATATATATATATATATATATATATATAATATGTGTGTGTGTGTGTGTGTGTGTATACACAGCAGAGTCAAAAGAAAAAGAATTTGAGCAGATTCTGGACCCAGGACGGCAAGGATACAGCCCCTGGCGCCTGGCAACAACTCTAACCAATCAAAACCCAAACTATGGGGTATGCATGCAGATTGCTGAAACACTTTGGATCATCTACACAGCTGCCAAGGTCTAACAGCACAAAAGTGCAACACTTTGACATTTTTTAATGTAGCATTCCAAATTTACGCAAAACACTTGTATGCAGTACCACCCAAGCACTTTAAATCACATTTCGCATAGCACTCGATGTGACAGCATACAGAGATGGAAATTTTGTTAGAAATCGTGTGATTTGAACATGACCTGCAAAAAATAAACATGGCCAACAACGAAATCCCATTTACACAGTGGCAAAATTGCAAACGTCTTTGATGATTTTTCATCTGCTTTTTGTACCTCCCCTCACTGAACTTTTTTTTCTTCTTTTTTTTTTAAAAGATGAAATAAGTCAACAGCTTAAAGATGCAAAATGCCTCTGCTCCCTCCTAGCTGCCACTAACCCTATGAAACGCTTTTTTTTTTCTGGTGCTGTATTTTGTCACAAAGTGTAGCAGCAAAGCAATGTTACTGAAATCATAGCATGCTACACATGAAACGTAGCACTTGACAGCTCTGTATCTGTAAGCAGACTGGCTGACATGAATGCACCCACCCAACCCAGCCTTGTGACTTGACACACACCTGCATCCAAGTGCAAAATACGAAAAAAAATGACACAGCAACATTGTTCACAGATTTATTTGTTCCCACACATCACTGGAAAAGTCAACTAATGATTAACACACCGAGTCAAAGTCACTTTCAGAATGGCCATGCCACATATTTGATGAGACGACAGGAACAAGAAACTGCAGGCATACAATTAAGTACATTTCCACTTACTGTGATTTACACTGAGCGAGAAAAGGCAAGAGACGATTTGACGTTTTTTTAAAAAGAGCACGACATTCCAGCTGTTTTGACAAAACATGACGCCATCACTTCTCCCCCAACAGGCAACTTTGTTAAACAATACTCCATCTTTATCAAGTCTGCTACTGACAGGCAAACTGAATGCTTGGAAGCATTTTGTTTTATAGGAGTCGAGATCTAGAAAGTGTCAAAACCTGGAATGAGTGGATGCATTGGTACAGGTAACACACTCTCTCTGAGTGGCCGAAACATTCTATCAGTCATTCATTCGACCAATGCATTTGCTCAGTTACACAGAAAAAGGCACAATCCTCATCAACCGTTCCCATGGTTACCTTCACTAGTGAAGCTCTGTTTTCACCCATCACATCTGCTGGTTTCTTTCTTTGTCTGTCTGTCTGTCTGTCACCGAGAGTGCACAAAAACTGCTGAACAGATTGTTACACAACTTTGTGGAAAGATGGAATATGTGCAAACGATCAACTAATTAAGTTTCAGTGTAGTGCCATGCAGGTCAAAGAGCAAATCCAGGATCTTCTCAGCAAGACGACACAAAAAAACTACACAACTTATTCAACATCGACTGGGTGGAAAGGTGCGCTGTGGTCCAAGGACAAAACCATTCGATTTGGGTGTGGATGTGTGGTGTGGATGTGTGGTGTGGATGTGTGGTGTGGATGTGTGGTGTGGATGTGTGGTGTGGATGTGTGGTGTGGACCACGATCAAAGGCCAGACGCAGGACCCATTTGACTTGTCGTGGAGGTGTGCCCTCTCCCAAATGCCCTCCTCCTTATCATAGCCTTGGTCACTTCTCCACTGAAATGGTGGCTGGGTACAACAGCACTTGACCATAACTGGTCCATGGTTCCGAGTCTTACATGCCATATTTTCCCCCTCATCTCACCCCAAGGATTTTCCACACCTCCCCTTCCCCTAGACGTTACAAGCGGGACTGAACACCAGACTTGACTGAAATGTCCTGTGCGGCACTCCCACAGCTCAAGGCATTAGTGGGCACTGTCGCCCTCGCAAAAAAATGGTGAGGGAAAAATCTGTGGTAAAGAACCAACACCAAACACAGAAATCTTAAAAAGTTTTAAGTACTATTTCTGCCAAGCTTGAACAAACGAATCACAAGACCAAAAAAAAAAAGGAAAAAAAAAGTGTTTTGACTGCTTAGGTCTTCTTCAGGCAAGAAGATGTTGTTCTGAGTGTTGTTCATCTTGCCTGAAGAAGACCTAAGATGCCGAAATGCGTCGTGTTTTGTCCCGTGTTTTGTTCATGTTCGCTGGATACAGTACTTAAAACTTTCTAAGATTTGTTCAGATTTCTGCCTGTAGTCGTTCACTTTGCAACTAACAAAGAAAAAAAAGACACCCCCCCCCATCTCCACCACCCCATTCACCGTGCTTTCTACCACATCCTATCCTCTCAAACAAAGAAAAAGTACTTGTGTGGCACTCTACAAAGGCCGTCTGATTTCCTGGAAATGGCCACCTGACATGTCACTCAAACAGATCTGTCTTATGGAGAAAGTCGTTCGACAATGACCGATAAAATACCAAGATGAAGATCAATACACAGTGATAATAAATCATTTCCAACATGATTCTGAAAACCGATCTGGTAACAACACAAACATACAATCATGATGAGCACTGAATAGAAATGATCCAGCTGTGCATTATTTTGCTTTAAGTAAAGGGTGTGTCTCAAAACTCAAATATTCAAAGAAAATTTGTTGCACAGGCAAAACATTTTTGGGTAGATGATGGGAAAAGCATTTTGTGATACAAATGGTATAGACTTTTGCATAGATGAAGGAAAAATGCAACACAAATCGGAAGATGCAACAATCATCAAAGTTCATCGACATAAATCTGTCTCTTGCCTTGCATAACGTGGGCAGGAAACAACATTACCCAACAAACATAGGAGAACCTTTCTGTCCACACTGACACATTAGACACCTTGAATTCTGAACTTTCACAGAAGACGTCAATGAACCAGAGAACCAACCATCCATCCAGATCTTGGGGGGGTTGACCAGACTGAAGCTGCACCACATATGATACACAGTGACATCCTAAAAGAAACCATTGTCTTCCCTGGGTCCTGGCCCTCTCTTCTCTTTCTATTCTGTTTTGTTTGTTCATCCACACAGTGTGCAGACTTCTGTCCTTGTAAGCTGCACCAAGTTGTGCTAGAGGCTGTACCAACGCCTCCTCCAAGTCCCACCCCAACCATTACCCCCTTTCTTCAAAGCCGAGGGGCATTGCGGGTCCACATACTGCGACACTTCAGTGACTAGGTTGTGTCTCTCTCTTTACGTCTCTTTCTTCTAGACTTCCATGGAAAATGGGTCACATCTATCTCCCTTTCTCCTCTCCCTCCCATCCTGACATCATCATCACACAGGTGATCTGTGCAGATCCATGGACTTCAGTTCCAGTCTTCATTGCTGAACAGGTATGAAGGAATTCCAAATGCTGACAGCTGAATGTGAAAAGGAATGCTGAGACCAAATGCACAGGCCTGGTATAACAAAGAAAACCAATTCCACCATCCACATGCATTCACCTTAGTCCTCTCACTACACAATAGTGGTCATCACAAGTGCATACAGTTTGTAAAGGTAACACAAAAAATGTAAACTCATACATTCCCCACCCCCTCCCTCCCTTCCCTTCAAACCCATCCAGACTCATTGGTTCACACTCAATGTATGAAGGAATTCGGAAACTCCACATAATTATGTCACCCTGCATTCACTTGCACACATGTAGGCACACACACACACATGTAACACACACACACACAAATGTAACACACACACACATCCTCCTCTATTCAAGATTAATAAAAACTGATCCACAACATCCACTATGACTCGAAAAGCACAAACAGACGCATGAACGTGCACATTATCATCATGTGTACGCAGGACATACACCCACTCCTACACAGTGATCACAAAAGGGGGCAACATTCTCCTAATTAAGGCAACGTGGGCGACAACGATGACAGGAATGGCGTTCACAGGATCTGAATTACGTGTCTCCGGTCATGATGGCAATGAACTCCTCTTCATTAACTGCAACACGTCACAACACAGCATGTAACAACACGTCACAACACAGCATGGAACAACACGTCACAACACTTTACACAGCATGTAACAACACGTCACAACACAGCATGGAACAACACGTCACAATACAGCATGCAACAACACGTCACAACACAGCATGCAACAACACATCACAACACAGCATGGAACAACACGTCACAACACAGCATGCAACAACACGTCACAACACAGCATGCAACAACACGTCACAACACAGCATGGAACAACACGTCACAACACACACGTCACAACACAGCATGCAACAACACGTCACAACGCAGCACGCAACAACACGTCAAAACGCAGCATGCAACAACACGTCACAACGCAGCATGTAACAACACGTCACAACACAGCATGCAACAACACGTCACAACGCAGCATGCAACAACACGTCACAACACAGCATGCAACAACACGTCACAACGCAGCATGCAACAACACGTCACAACGCAGCATGCAACAACACGTCACAACACAGCATGGAACAACACGTCACAACACAGCATGGAACAACACGTCACAACACAGCATGGAACAACACGTCACAACACTTTACACAGCATGTAACAACACGTCACAACACTTTACACAGCATGGAACAACACGTCACAATACAGCATGCAACAACACGTCACAACACAGCATGGAACAACACGTCACAACACAGCATGGAACAACACGTCACAACACTTTACACAGCATGTAACAACACGTCACAACACAGCATGGAACAACACGTCACAACACAGCATGGAACAACACGTCACAACACAGCATGTAACAACACGTCACAACACAGCATGGAACAACACGTCACAACACTTTACACAGCATGGAACAACACGTCACAACACAGCATGGAACAACACGTCACAACACTTTACACAGCATGGAACAACACGTCACAACACTTTACACAGCATGGAACAACACGTCACAACACAGCATGGAACAACACGTCACAACACTTTACACAGCATGGAACAACACGTCACAACACAGCATGGAACAACACGTCACAACACAGCATGGAACAACACGTCACAACACAGCATGGAACAACACGTCACAACACTTTACACAGCATGGAACAACACGTCACAACACAGCATGGAACAACACGTCACAACACTTTACACAGCATGTAACAACACGTCACAACACTTTACACAGCATGGAACAACACGTCACAACACAGCATGGAACAACACGTCACAACACAGCATGGAACAACACGTCACAACACTTTACACAGCATGGAACAACACGTCACAACACAGCATGGAACAACACGTCACAACACTTTACACAGCATGGAACAACACGTCACAACACTTTACACAGCATGGAACAACACGTCACAACACTTTACACAGCATGTAACAACACGTCACAACACTTTACACAGCATGGAACAACACGTCACAACACAGCATGTAACAACACGTCACAACACAGCATGCAACAACACGTCACAACACAGCATGGAACAACACGTCACAACACTTTACACAGCATGGAACAACACGTCACAACACAGCATGGAACAACACGTCACAATACAGCATGGAACAACACGTCACAACACTTTACACAGCATGGAACAACACGTCACAACACAGCATGGAACAACACGTCACAACACAGCATGGAACAACACGTCACAACACTTTACACAGCATGGAACAACACGTCACAACACAGCATGGAACAACACGTCACAACACTTTACACAGCATGTAACAACACGTCACAACACAGCATGGAACAACACGTCACAACACAGCATGGAACAACACGTCACAACACAGCATGGAACAACACGTCACAACACAGCATGGAACGCCACACTCCGCTAAAGACAGAGAAAGAGACAGTGGGATGGAAACAGAATTAGTAAATGACGGCTCGAATGAATTTACAACATTAACCCATATACTGGTTCTTTAACAACGCACTATTCAGTATGATGTCTGGTGAATTAACAGAAGGAAAATTTGAAAAAAATTAGTAACATTTGTGTAATATGCGTAACTTTTCAACGGTTTGTATTTGAACATGACATGCAGAATAAAAACTGTTAGTAATTGAATAAAGAATAATATAAAACAGAACTGGGGTGCTTGTGAGTGTTTGATTAGGTGCTGACCTGTCTAGAATGTGAAAATAACAGGTGAAAACAGGTGGCACATCCTGCTTGTCATTCTCAAGAGCTTGTTCACAAATAATCCAGTCAATGATGTTCCACTATATCCAGAAATAAGTTACAGTCTTTTTCAAAGGAAAGTCAGTGTTGATTGTATCTGTCTTCCATGCAGGTAATCCAGGTAAGAATGAATAAGGTAGAGTTCAGTTTTCACATTGAAATCATGTGCTGATAACACACACACACAAATGGTCAATATCAACAACTGTAACAGTTAGCCCACACTATCGTCATTTACATTTGAAAGGTTTAGGATCATCTGGAAGCGCTTTCTTCCCCACTGAATGGCATGTCGAGATTCCCCTCACCCTTAGGCACTCATCCAGTCATTGTCTGTGTCCACTTCAAAATCATGATTACATCATGCATGATCTAAATCAAAACTATCACCCACCACACCCAGTTCATTCAAAATGTCTTCTTCTTCACCTCCTTTTCTTTTTACAACAAATTCAGCAAAAACATCTTCAAACAAGTTCCTAATTCTGTCACGTTCTCCTTTGGGTGCTGCCATTGTTGTTTGCCTGACGAGTTCAGTCGCGCTACGCATTACAAGGTGCTATTAACTATAAACTAAGCAAAAACGCTGAAAATCCATGTTCCGGCACTTGCTCAGTCATTCACACAAATTAGGTTGTCACTGAGCCATAGTTTCGTATCTGTGTGTGTCTGTGGAACCAGGCTCACCCTACAGCGTGACGTATGTTGCAACAACCAGTGATGGCCATGATGTAATGGTGTGACTTATGTTGCGACAATCAGCGTAAGGGTTAAGATCGGATACCACACAAGAACCAGTTCCTGTACATGTAAGGTTACGTTTATTCTGTTTTGCTCCATATCCTGGACTTGCAATGCTTATGCTCTGTACTATAGTATTGCAGATGTAAGTCTCTGTCTTCATCCGAGTTATTTTTGACACCAAGGTGGGTTTCTCCCACATTTTTTTTTCTTCTTTTTTTTTCTTTTTTGCCTGCTTGTGTGCAAGATTACGCAAACACTACTCAACTGATCTTGACCAAAGCTGGAAGACATAGGGTTCATGAAATGCTGGTTAAGGACAGGCCCAGTAACTTTTCAGAGTGGATCACTGCAGGGATCTGGATCAATGGGCAGATCCTGGATCATTTCACCAAGAACGCTCCAATCCTACTGAGCTGACTGTAATGAAACGTGCTAAAGTCACAAATATGTTGTCTTCGGGCGTGACAAGCAGCAGGTGGAACCAACAACAACAACATCAAAAAAGAAAAAGAAAAAGAAAAAAAAACCTGTAGAACAATGCCTCCCAGTCAGCGTCCGTTGAAAATTCACTGGTCTGTTTTGTATATATGTCAAATCAACGTTAATTTACAACGTGCATATTTATTTGTATTTTGCCTTTATTTGAGGTCATTCCAAATCCACCAACCAGAGAAAAGCCTCTCCTTCTACTAAGTCACGTCAATGGTATACCTGTCCAAAATAGGTATTAACACACACACGCACATACACACACACACATACACACCGCACATATACACAACAAACACACGAGCATATGTGCGTGCATGTACATGCGCACACACACAAAGAACTTACTTTCTCCATCGTTGTCTCTGTCAAATTCATCTATCATGGCCCGCAGTTCTTCATCTGTCATGTTTTCTCCCAGTTCCCTTGAATAAACAAGACACACAAAAAACATTCAGCTGAGGCAGAGAGGGGGGGGGGGGGGGGGAGGGTTTGGAGGCGGAAGGAGAGAGAATGAGAAACAGAGAGCGTGAGACATAAAGATGCAAATACAGGTAATGATAATAATAATAACAATAATACATCAAATACAGGTAATGATAATTATAATAACAATAAGACATCTATTTTTTTCTTGACATGCAATACCATCTGGTGTAGGATATGCAGTGATTAAGGACCAATAACAAGCATAACAAATACGCTTGAAATAAGAACATGTGGTTCAGAGAGTCACAAAGAAAGAGTGAGAAAGGAAGGAAGGAGGAGGGGTGGGGGTGGAGGGGGCAGAGACAGACAAATACAGAGAGAAAGAGAGTAAGACTGAGCAAGAGTGTGGAACACATACACACAAAGAGAAAAGGAGAGAGAGAAAAAAAAACAAAAACAGATGCAGACAGAAAGAGACACACCAGGAGATAGACAGGGGGAAAGAGGAAAGAAAGAAAGAAAGAATGAGCAAGGAGACAGATCTAGAGATAGACCCCTGGAGACAGAAACAAGCGATACACAGATGTGTGTGCCACACACACACACACAAAGTGTGAGAAATAGAGGGCGAGAGAGAGACCAACAGCAACACAGAGAGATGGAGGAGTGGGAGGAAGAGAGAGAGAGAGAGAGAGAGAGAGAGAGGAAGAGAGAGACAGAGAGACAGAGAGAGACAGGAGAGAGAAAGAAAAAGACAGAAACAGAGAGAGAGAGGGACAGAGAGAGAGAGAGAGAGAGAGAGACAGAGACAGAGACAGAGACAGAAAAAGACTGGAACAGAGAGAGAGGGAGATGAAAGAGCGAGAAGCCAAGGACAGCTCACCTAGCAACGCGTCTGAGATTGCGCAGGCTGATCTTGCCTGACATGTCGTCATCAAACAGTTTGAAGGCTTTCAGGATCTCCTCCTGCGGGTCTCTCTCCAGCATCATGTCCGTCACTGCCCACACAATCATCACTGCCATCATCACTGCCATGTCATCATCCCCATCATCAATACCACTGTCATCATCAGAATTATTGCCCCCACATCACTCTAACCCATGACTTCTACCACCATAAGTAATCATCACAACAATTACAATAACCAGAACAAGGGAAGTAAACCAGGGACCCCTCCCCCTTACCTAGAACCCATATCGAAAAATGTTAAAAAGTTGTGAAAGTGACTCAACTAGGACATTCTGAACGGACAAGGTGAGGGGGTGGGGGTGGGTGGGTGGGGGACGGAGAAGGAATAAAAATTGTCACCGAGTCACATCAGGACCAAGCAACAAAGATGACGAGTAGATTATACACCTGGACTCTCTTCTATCCCTGCACAGTATATTTTTGTAGATTGTTCCATTTGTTACATGGGAGTGATCCACTTCTCTCCCCTGAAACCTCAGTTTTTAGCGAGTATTTTCCCTTTTGTCAACGTGAACAACCCCCATCTGTACACATTTTTCATAATCTAATACATGCATGGTTTTCACCATGTATTGTCTTGGAGAATGAGCAGAAAGCTGAAAGAAAAACAATGAAATCTAAGAAACCAACAACAGTGGAAATCTAAAAAAAAGAAAAATAGCGTAAACAAAATTAAAAGAGCACTAATGGCCCTCACTGCACAAACATTCTGAAGCTATGGCCCACAACAAACCAATCTTCCATCACTATTCCATTCATCTTAATGACACATTCACAATTATAGCATGTAGGCATACTCAGTCCCAGTCACAAAAACACACGTGACACACTCTCTCTCTCAATCTTTCCCCTTCTCTCTCTCTGCCCGTCTGTTTCTTTCTCTCTCCATCCCCTCAATCACAAACACAGCACTCACTGGTTTCATTGAAGTCATCAAAGCTGATTTTGCCTGTGCCTTCCCTGTCGTAGTCTCGCAAGATCTTCAACACGTCAGCTTTTTTCACATCAAAACCCAGGGCTCTCATAGCAACCTGCAACACATGAAAGCGATTAATTCAACAAACAAACATTCAAATTCTACAGTGTTTCAGACTGTCAAGTCTGTTTGAGCATCAATCTGGTCTCTCTCTTTTTTTTTTTTTGCTTTTTAAAAATTTCTTTGACTTGTATCAGACAACCTTGACCTGTGACGGCCAGGCTGTCGGGTTCATGTGCATGTCATGATCTGCTGAGCCTTATCCATGAGTGCCCAGCTGCATCTCTTAAGATTGAGTGGCAAAGACAACTTAAACTGCAGAACAGGATTGTGATCAGAAATCTTTTAAGTCAAGGGACATTGACAATCACTGTGGAGAGTAATAAGAGACCTGTACAGCACTGGTCTGGAGATGTGCCTATGTCAGCACCACTCACCTTCAGTTCATGGTAATCAATGAATCGGTCCTTGTCGGTGTCAAAGAGATCGAAGGCTTCCTTAATCTCCTGCTTCTGCTCATCGGCCAGCTCCCGTTTCTTCTTCTTCTTGTTCTTGTCCAGAGCAAACTCGGCGCTGTTGACAACATCCCACTCCTCATCAGCATTTCTTATGCGACAACAATTCCACAAATGTGACCCGCCACCACGAAACCAGTCTTAACTCGCGCGGCCTACTTCACGGCTACAGCTGAAAATAGCTGGTGAGGGTCTACCTGGGGCATTTTGACTTTTTTGCAGAAATGTGTTCCTTACACCCTAAACTTTCACGTGGCACTATCCATTTGCTCCAAAACAACCAATACATTAGTTAAAACTGAGATTTAAAAGCCTAACCACGAATCAAAATGAATTTCTTTTAACGCAAAATGACCCATTTTCACTCGCCTAAAACTTAACGCAACCCTTACAGAACCCCATCGTGTTATATACCGTTCGAAAGCGTGTGTGACGCTCTCCCGGTTTCTCTGTGTGTCATCTAAAAATAAGTATGGTAAAAAGTAAGATGCCATTGCTAAGGAAAATATGCTGGAGATGATAGCAAAAACTTTGGAAGCCGTTTTCTCAAAATGGCCATTGGCACAGTAACCCACTTGAAATGACCATAACTTTATTTTTTGCCCTATACGGCTATAGCGTTCATTTTTATATCAAATTAATCAGAAAAAGCTGTAGAGTATATCTCAGAACTTTCAAAAATCAAGTTAAGACTGGTTTTGTGGTGGATGGTCACAAATGTTCAGACTTGTACATCCGGTCCTCAACAGCCAGAACAGGATTTCCCATCATACGATGCAATGAAGTATCACTGATTGCACAGCAGATGTTGTCTACCATTTCAGGCCATGCATGTTACCGATGGTTGAGAATACAATTGGTACCAGCAAAAAAACAAAACAAAACAATTTCACTGCCATTCCTTTTCCTCCCCTCTAACAGAAGAAACGAAAATGAAAATAGAAGTAACCCAAGAGTGTGTGTGGCAGATTGCCAGATGATAACATAACATCCAGCCTACAGGAGCAAGAAGCCATGCTACTATGTAGCGGCATGGAAACAGAAGTAACCCAAGAGTGTGTATGGCAGATTGCCAGATGATGACATAACATCTAGCCTACAGGAACAAGAATCCATGCTACTATGTAGCGGCATGGGCATGGACAACTGACTCGCTAGCAAGCCTAGAAGTAGTGGTGACATCACTGACTGAAGACAGATCAGTGTACCTCTCCACCTTCACGTCAGCTAAGTCCTTCTGTATTCACTAAACTTCATCTTGGATCATATGACACTCACTCCCTTTATGAGATAAGCTAAAGTGAGGAGAGACCTTATGTGTGAGGCCAGCCTCTTTCTTTAAGAACATTCTGAATAATTTCTTATCATTTCAAATTTGTGTGTGAAACTGTACTTAACTGTGTCAGTTGATTTGTTTTTCAAACATCATTTCATGTTTTAAGTGCATAAGTCTAAGGTTTATTAAACCCGAGCCATTCTTAGAGTATTGTTTGTTGTGTG
>CM065744.1:5973811-6013811 GCA_033310375.1 Conus canariensis | reverse complement strand
CATCATCTAATTCATGTCTGATGTTTTGGTGCTCCAGATGGAGAAGCCTTCTACATCCTCATCCATTTGACGGCGCGCGCGTTGTCGTGTAGAGGAGGAAAATTTATTTTGCTCAACTGTGGATTATGGTCAAGTCGCCTTTGCTCGCCAAATCATACATAGCCGTCGATTACAAAAGAAAAATTCATAAATAAGGCTCTTTCTGGTGCAAATATGAAATACATCACAAAATTTTACATGTCAACAAATTGTAGTATACGAAACGAGAGGGAGTTATGAGAGAATGATCGGGTCAAGGCTGTAAGCGGTGACCCCAACGCGTTAAACTGACGGCAAGAAAGGTATGTTAGTGTGCCTTCGGCAATCATTTAAAGCAAATACTGACTTAGTCTTGGCTGCAAAGCTGCTTTTGGATTCATGATTACGTCACTGAAACATTTGCTGAAATGTTTGACTGCCGCACAAAATCTCAGTTACCAAGGCGATGAATGGAAGGTTAGTACTAGTAGTCATCATCATGATGGTCGGATTGTTCAAAGCTAGGGCAGATTCGAGATTGAGAATCGTGCAATCGGTAATTCACACTTGAGGCTAGCACTAGACTTACTGGTACGCGGTAAGTCACTTAGTCACTAAGCGCAATACATCAGACTACAGAGTCGTCATCCAACCAAGCCGCATGTGATGAAATGGTTTCCGAATTTGATAAAATTGCCTACGCCCAGACGTGATGATTTCAATGAACCCCAACGCTGGAACAGCCGAGTTGAAAGTCGACGCAGCAAATAATGACTACGGTTTGTTGGGTCACGTCAATTCCTTTACCTTAAGTCTTCATATATATGCCACAGAATCCGAACAGGCTGATGTTATAGAAACAGGATGTGAAGAGGTCAGATCATATGATTCTTTGCTGCCATCTTTTTTTGAGATGAAGCCCATTGCCCAGTGAGACAAGTGTCACAAAAAAAAACTTGTGCCAGTACAGTGAACCGACTCCCTGAATACAACTGTTATGTGGGAAGACCAGAGACATGAAAATCTCTCTCTCTCTCTCTCTCTCTCTCTCTCTCTCTCTCTCTCTCTCTCTCTCTCTCATGTGTTTTGTGTGTGTGTGTGTGTGTGTGCCCACCTTGTCTCAGTCATAGATTCATAGACTTAGTCATACATTCATAGACAAGGCTGTTTTTGCCTACGCCTGGACAGGCCATATTCAATAGAAATTAATCAAGTAGTTGACAGAAACAGAGAAAATTCTGTCCTCAGAATACTACCCACTCACCTTTTACCTCCACTTTGACCTCACCCACACACATGTATGTGAATGACAATCCACTTGCTTTTTGTTTATCTTGAGAAAAACGAAAAAATGAAAAACTTAAAACAGATTCAACATCTTGTTAATGTTTGAAGATCAAGAAGTGAAAAAAAATTGTGGAATATATTCAGTCGCGTTCAACAGACCTTTTTAAAAATGAAAATGTCAGAAAAAGTAGAAATAAATGGCATAGGGAATACATCAGGAAAAGCTTTTCAAATAGCAAAGGAGTTAAAAACTAGGGAACTACTAATTGAATGTGAAAAAGTGGCATCAAAGTGCAGTTCATTTTCACCAGAGGTATCTCCTACCAATTTAAATTGTCTTCCCTCCATATCTTTGCTAATTCCATTTCTTCTGTAAATGAGTTCTTCTGTTGCTTTCAGAGTATTATTTTGTGCATAATTGTAACACTACAGTCAAGATGAATGAATAATGAATTAGGATAATTACATCTGTTCCTAAGGTGAAACATCTATGTGCACATAACTACAAAATGAATACTGCTTGCAGTTCTTGTGCTCTTATGGCACACACACACACACACACACACACACACACACACACACACACACACACACACACACACACAGAGGAGAGATACACAGACCACTGAGGAAATGTATACAGAAAAGAAAAAGAAAAAGCTCCAAGCTTGCCCATATATAGCAGTCGTGAGGTTACATGCACACAACCACAAGAAGATGAAGAAATGTGCAAATATATCTACATTTATTTTAGACTGAGCCTTTTGATCCTGAAGATTGACACAGACAAACAGAAAGAAATACAGGTCACCGCAGTATGGTTGATCAGTAGAAAAGGACATTGTTTATGTAGCAAGGAGCTTAAAATGCTTGCTTCCTCCCACGCTTTGTGTGTGCATGATGTCTGGGTGACTGATAATGCGCCGACAATGCGTGCATCCTGTTTTGTGCCTTGCAGTGGTGAGAACAGACAGTCGCAGAAACGCAGCACCACCAGCAACCATAGCCACTGCTTCCAGTAGAATAGGAAGCCAGTGCAGAGGAGGAGGAGCACGTGAGCGTTGGTCAGGAGGTGGAGAGAGCAGAGATGGCCTCCGTGGTGGGTCCCATGCCTCCCTATGGGCACAGCTGTGCCTTCTGCTCCCTCATTGAGACTGGGCAGCTGGAGCAGGTGAGGTGGTTTTTTTTTGGCAATTGTGTGTATGTGTGTGTATATGAGAGAGACTGTGTGTGTGTGTGTGTGTGTGTGTGTGTGTGTGTGTGTGTGTGTGTGTGTGTGTGTGAGAGACTCTGTGTGTGTGTGTGTGTATATGGGATAGACTCTGTGTGTGTGTGTGTGTGTGTGTGTGTGTGTGTGTATGACTATGAGAGACTGTGTGTGTGTGTGTGTGCGTGTGTGTGTGTGTGTGTGTGTGTGTGTGTGTGTGTGTGTGAGAGAGAGAGAGAGAGAGAGAAAGTGTGTGACTTGTGTGTGTGTGTATGTGTGTGTGTGTGCGTGTGCGTGTGTGTGTGTGAGAGAATTGGGGGGGGGGGGGGGGGGAGAATATTTTGTGTGGATTATATGTGTATGTGTGTGTGAAGTGAGTATGTATGCAAGTGTGAGTTTGTGGATGTGTGCAGACGTGCTTATGTGTGTATGGAGGTTGATGTGTGGACGTGCGTGTGTGTGTGGTGTGTGTGTGTGTGTGTGTGTGTGTGTGTGTGTGTGTATTGACATGTGTATTGCTGTATGCATGTGTGTTCATAGTGGTGTCAATGGTGGTGCAGCAGACATTTATTTTTTAGTGTTGCTGAATTACTGTGTGGTTTTGTCTGCCCTCTTGCCTGGGATGCTTTTTGTTCTGGTTTCTCCATTCACAGCCACACCCGTATGTTTGTCCTACACAGCCCAGCACCAGGGTCCAGTGAGAGCTGCTACTGATGGAAATAGGTCCTGACTATTCAGTTCACGGAAACTGCACTGCTGTTGAGACTCTGTTGTCTTTCAGTGGTGCCTAGTTCTGACACAGCATACGCTGGATATCATCCACTAAGCTTGCTAACTACTACAGAAAAAAAAGGACTTTTAATGACGGTTCTGGTGTGTTTTTAGTAGGTTTATTTCAAAGTAGTGTGTGAATTTTTTTTGGTCTTTTTTAATTAAATGACTTGTAAGTTGACTTGAACGCTGTGGCAGCTCTGATACAGCCCTCTGCGGTCGTCTGGGCTATAAGCAACATTACCATACCTCAGCATGCTGCTTACGATTATAATCGTTCTGGAATCGGTGTGAGTACACACACTCCTTTGGACAGCGCCATCATGTTCATCCAGTGACAGTGACTGAAAACATTGATACAATAAGCAAAAACACATGAGTGTAAAGCTTCACCTGTATTTTTTTTTCCCAAAAGTTTCTGTATCATGACAGGTGAGGAAGCTGATACTGGGGGAGAAGGACCAGTGCCAGTGCCGAGCGCCGCAGCAGGTGTACCGGCTGATCGTCTTCTACCAGCGCTTCCTGCGCGACAGCCGCACAGACAGCATGGCCAAGGCGCAGGTGTGGAGGAGCCCCACCGTCCACCACTCCCCCACCAGGGCCCTGGTCTTGGAGCTCTGTGCCAAGCTGCTTGCAGGCGGCGCCCCCATCAACTATACCACTGGTCAGTTTCCCTGCTGGACGCTGGTCCCAGGTGCTCCCAGGTTCTGGCAGAGGTGCCCAGTTCAGTGTAAAACAGAATAGGAAGAAACTGTAGGGAGAGCTTGGCAGCAGAAGCTCTTCAGAGAAGAAACCCCCCTCAGACAAGTGTTTCGGCCCTGAACTCTAGAATACTCCTCAGAACAACAATAAAAAAAGGAAACAATAAACTAAGGAAATAATGAACTTAGAAATGAACCTCACGCACAGAAAAAAAAACATCAAATTACTTTGTGTGTACTCACATTTTCAACATTATCAGTTGCAGAAGTATAATTGTGACCTCTCTAAGGAGGCTGTTTTCTTTTTATTTGTACAGTTTCAGTACAAATTGTGGCCCTGCCTGTGCAAAGTTCTGTGCTAGTATTTTAGTAACTTCCTCATTTCTTTCGCTCTCCTTTTCCTTTTTTAAAAGATTTTTTGTTTTTGTTTTATTTAGTCTTATCTGGGCAGTTTTCTATCTTGGTTGATTCTTCTGTCTTTGTTCTCCAAAGTGTCTTTCTGCCTTTTTTCTCTAATCAGAATTTTAAAAATGTTGTTATGGTTAAAAGTGGCAAACAAACAACAAAAAAAAAAAGGGGGGGGTGGGTGGGTGGGTGGGGGAGTGGTGGATAGGCTGAAAATTTTTTTACGGAGGAGGAAACGTTGAAAAACTTTAAAAATTCAAAAGAAGAAAGGGTTTTGCTTGTACAATATGGTAATAAGAGAGCTAATTCATTACATGCAACCTGTAGTTGGCAGTCCTGTGGTGACCTTGGCTGAGCACATAGAGCTAAAACATGATAACAAATTAAATACATGTGTGCTCAGTGTGTGTGCTCTTGGATGATGATGAATCTAGCTGTGTAAAAACAGACCCTGACCAAAAATGCAGGCCAGGTGTCCTAAGTGGCCCACACGCCAGATTCAGTCATTTGTAGGGTTCTTCTTAACAACGGACTCCCTGGACAGACCTAGAGAAAAAAGATACTGCCTTTTATTTTTAGAATCTAGAGGAAAAAAAAAGAAAGGGTAACAAGTCATAAAGCTGTTGATTTTCAGTTTTTGTTCCCTACACATGGCAGAATTTAAGATCTGTTTACCTATACGATTTTGCCATAATCTGTACACATTTCATGAAAACGAATTCAACGAATTAAAATGAAATATGTCGAAGAAAATTCTGGAGACAGAATTCTTGAGCGGTAATTGAACTTGTGGAAAATAACTGTGGTCGAGGCTTTGACTAAAGAGCGACAACTCTTACTAACTTCTGCACGCAAAATTGTGTTTTGCAGATGGCATGTGAAAACAAAATGAAGGACCCTTCCTTCTTCCTCCTGGATTGACAGAAATTTGGAATGTTGTACGCACTCTTTGCAGGATATACGCTCATTTCTGTTGACAGGTACACCCAAAGCAGTTTCAGGGTAAACAGGCCTGGACTCTGCTGATGTCACCTGTTTCTTTTCAGGTGTGGAGACGCCCCTGATGGCCGCCCTGTCCACCTGCGATGAGGAGTTGCTGTGGTTACTGCTGGACTTCAATGCCGATGTCAACCTGTGTGACGGTGTGGAGGACATGAATGCCTTGGGCCTGGCCATCCTGCTGAACGAAGTCTCCCTGGTGGAGATACTGCTCAAACATGGCTCCAAGGTAGGAGAATGAAAATGTGGATATTAATGTACAGAAGAAAAAAAAAGCAACAGACAGCCTGAGTGTGAAACCAGGGCTTCCAGTGAAATCACACCTTTCAGCTGTATATATAGAAGTGAGAATCTACACACACACACACACACACACACACACACACACACACACACACACACACACACAATTGAATGAATGTTTAACTATTTCTCCATTTTGAATTTTATTAGATGAAGAAAAAAAAAAGAGCTATATCAAGTGATTTCCTTTGCCTACTTGAATTCCTTGACGTGTGCACGTGGCGCTTGATGCTTGATGACAAACCTGCGCAGGGTGCCATCTTTGCCTCTGCTGTGGTGGGAGGTCCAGGCTGCAAGTGAAAGCAGTTTCTTCGTTGCGTAGGGAAGAGGGTGTGCGGGGGAGGGGGATGGGGACTGATGGCCGCTGTGTGTTGCTGAGGTGAAGTCAAACATCCAATGGCTGTCCAAGCTAACTCATGGAAAGTGTAGCTTGCCCAGTTGATTTTCTGACAGCATTTGGCTAACTCATGGAAAGTGTAGCTTGCCCACTTGTTTTTCTGATAGCATTTGGCTACCAGGGTAGCACTTCCATCACATGCATTCATGCAGACGCACCTTTGTACATATACATGTGCACATGCGCACAGTGTCCATGCACACACACACACTCACATACTCACACACACACGCACGCATGCACACGCACACATGCACGCACGCACTCACACACTCGCACACACACACACACACACACACACACACACACACATACACTCACACTCACTCACTCACTCACATACACACACAAACACACACACTCACACATGCACACACACACATGCACACACACACACACACACACACACACACACACACACACACTCTCTGTCTCTCTCTCTCTCTCTGTCTCTCTCTCACACACATACACACACTCACACACACACACACTCACATACTCACACACACACACACACACACACACACACACACACACACACACACACACATACATACTCACTCACACACACACACACACACACACACAACACACACAACATACATACATACTCACTCACACATACACACACCACACACACACACACACACACAACACACACAACAAGCTCTTTCTCATAGTAACATGTGACCATCAGGGATGAAACAGGTGCCATGTCATGTGGTGTCAGGTGAACTCTCTCTGCTGTGGAAACCTGGTACCCATCCAACTGGCCATGAACAAAAACGCCGCTGTCTCCAACCTCCTCATCCAGTACGGGGCGGACATCCACCAGGTGCGCAGCGTGTCACTGGACGACCGGCTGTTCACCAGCCAGTCCCCTCTCCACGTGGCCATCCTGAGGAAGAACGTCCACCTGGGCCGCCTGCTCCTGGAGCATGGGGAGGATGTCAACCAGACGTTCAACGACACCCTGGAATCTCCGATTCACCAAGCAGTGCGCAACCTGGACCTGGACATGATCAACCTGCTCATCGAGTATGGTGCTGACCTCAACCGGCCCAACTTCGAGCGGCACACGCCTGTGGGCCTGGCGCTGATGATCGAAGACCCTGTGGCCACAGAGATCGCCAAGAGACTCGTCTTGGCCGGGGCGTCGGCCAACCAGAAGACACGGATCTCCTACTTCCAGAAGACCTACAGTCCCCTGCACATCGCCTGCTTCAAGGGCAACTTGGACTTTGTGCGATTCCTAGTGGAGGAGGTGTGCGTGCGCATCGGGTTCTGGGACGAGGAGACGGAGGCTCCCTCCTCACAGGCTGGGAGGGAACAGAAGGCACAAGAGGTGTGGACACGTTCTGAGCAGTACTCCAAGGGATCCCAGGAGCGCTACTTCAAGCTGCTGCGTCGCAACGAGCGTTTCTGGGGAAGCACGCCCAGCTCATCACGCAGCTCCAGCGTCAGGCAGGAGCGTTCCTCCTCCTCCTCTGCCAGCACCTTTCAGACCAGCAGTCAGGACTACCATGTGCGAGCGAGCTGTCCTCCTCCCCAGCCAGCCCTGGCAACAACCTGGCTGCCAGTGACCAGGATGAGGGAAAGTCAGGTGCAGGCCTGTCAGATATAGCATCCGTAGTGGTTGGCGATGCATCATTACACACAGCCAGTTCTTCAGACTCTGCTGTGTCTGCAGCTGCGGCTGCCAAGGGAGGTAATATATGTGACGTTCACCTAGGCTGTGATAGCAAAGACGACCTCGGTGCTAGCGGCATGTCCATCACAGAGAGTGCAGAGGGAGGACAAGAGAAGTCTGAGGAAGACAAAGAGCCCCACAACATTGTCTTTGTGCTAGGAGGAAAGATGGTGGAGAAAGAAACGGTGAAGGACCATTGGACTGAACCGCCGAAGAAGATGACTATCGATGTAACTGCTGTGAGTTTTGCCTCTCCCCGGATGTGGCCAGCTCAGCGCTGTTCCTTGTGAACAGAAGCACCCAGACAGAGAGTAATTATGAGGACAGTGATTCCATGGAGCATTTTGCAGCTTCTGACACCTCAGGGCTTTCATCCTCTGCCAGTGGATCGGCAGAACCTGGTGCTGACCTAAAGAGGGGCGATTTAAAAAGCATGCAGCAGGAGTCCAATGAAACTGATGAAACAACTTCATCAGCATTTCGACACAGTTCTACCCAGACATACATCTGCCCAAATCGTCTGATCAGCCGGACACCAACTCAAGGGGCAGCGTCCGATGAGGTAGGCCCTACCGCAGTTGCAACAGGCTCAACCATGTCAGAAGTCCCCGTCTTCCAGGCGGAGTTTGGCTCCCCGGATTACGACTACCCACCCCAGAGGGGAAGCTGGCAACACCAGTTTGTGGGTAGGAAGGAGACCAAGGAGAGGATGGGGAAGAGTCACAGCGTGGCCCGTTTCCTGAACCAGGTGGGCAACGATGGGTCCACGGCCCTGTTCATGGCCGTGTATGATGGCAACATCGACCTGGTGGACTACCTCCTGCAGAACGGGGCCGACCCATACTTCAGCAGCCAGCACGGCAACTTCTTCCACGCCGCCGTGCTGGCCCAGAGCGTGCCTCTCCTGCGGCGTGCCCTGGAGCTGGGGTGTGACATCAACCAGGTCAACATGTTCGGCAACTCCCCCCTCACACTGGTGTCCAGGTCAGTAGTCTGCGGGACTGGTTCTGTAGTGTTGTGTTTACAACTCCACCCTCACACTGGTGTCCAGGTCAGTAGTCTGCGGGACTGGTTCTGTAGTGTGGTGTTTACAACTCCCCCCTCACACTGGTGTCCAGGTCAGTAGTCTGCGGGACTGGTTCTGTAGTGTTGTGTTTACAACTCCCCCCTCACACTGGTGTCCAGGTCAGTAGTCTGCGGGACTGGTTCTGTAGTGTGGTGTTTGTCTTTATTTGTTCCTTTCTTTCATTCAGCAGAATAGTAATTTTTCTTTTAAGTTTGATCTAGTTGCAAAGTGAGGCGACTGCAGGCAGAATCTAAACAAATTTTTAGAATTGTTTATAACGCTCTGAAGAAAAACGTAGACAAACAAATCACAAGACAAAACATGACGTGTTTCAAGTTAAATTTGTTTCAGTGTCCATCTGCAATCACCTCACTTTGAAATCATAATTACAATAACGAAACGCCAACAAACGCATCACAGCATTGCTGGTCATACACTTGCAACTGCCAAGGTTGTTGTTTTTTTTTCTTGTTATTTTTACACAGTTTCCTAACTCTAGTAAGGAAATGACAGTTTTTTTGTGTTGTGTGATGTAGAGGAAAGAAAGAGAGGAGAAGGATGTGGGATATGAGGAGGAGATGAGATACTAGCAACAAGAAGAGATGGAAAAAGGGAGAGAAGGAGTGAGTTCTCAAGATCAGAACTTTATCAGATGTTAATTGAGTTAATACTTTTTCCTTTTCCCAGTGATTTAAAATATATATTTGCAAAAATTTGTTGGTGTTTCTATTATGAATGTAAAAGAAAAGTTACTGTTCTGCTGAACGAAAGCAAGGAACAAATTACAATACAAGACAAATGCAATGCGTTTCGACCTCTTTGGCTTCTTCAAGCAAGACAAATAACATTCAAGAGAATGAGAATAAAAACATGAATAGACGGTCACTTATCTCCGCAAATTTGGCGCAAAATGTCCACATCCATTTTATGCCAAGAGGTCGAATTTGTTTGTTTCTTTCGTTCGGTGTACAGAAATTTTTCTTTTGAGTTCATTTTCATTTAGTCAAATGCCAGTACCACTCGAGGTCAGCAGCGGTCCATCTTCAGAGGACTGGACCAAAGTGACCACCACCAGGATCTGTTGTGGATGGAAGGCACACTCTTATTTCCCAAGTAGGATAACTCCACAATTCTGTTCTACTCACAGTGAAACGTTCTTTTAGAGTGTTGGGACTTGCGTGATGTGAGACATTTATAAATGTTTTAATGCAGACTCCATAAAAGCCTTTGTCCGATATATCTAACTGATGTGATCTTTGAATTCCTGGAAGTGATTAACACTTTTAACCTGATCTAAGATTTTATGGAGGAAAGATTTTTAACAAAGTGTCCAGTGTGTTTTTAGAGGGTGTGTTTTACAGGGTTGTGTGAATTTATGACTTGTGAGTTGACTTCATTCAGTGCGGTGACAGCCCTGATAAGAGCACTTTGTGCTCGGCTGGGCTATAAGCACCAAACATAATAATAATAATAATAATAATGAATACTTATGTAGCGCCTATTCTCGGCTAGAGACCAAGCTCTAAGCGCTTTACAATCAACACTCGCTTACACTCGATTACCTTACCACAATTTTGGGACTAAACTTGATGGCAGTATTGGATCATAGGGCATACACTTTGATTTGTAAGGAGAAAAGAGAAATTTAACCAGACATCTGCACGTGCCTCTTCAGAATAAGCCACATCCACAAAAAAAAAAAGAAAAAGAAAAAAAGCACTCATGTTGCCAAAGTGTTTTTAAAATATTTTTTGATTTAATCTTGGATACATTACTGATACAATTGCAATGGATTGCAGACCTTTCATTCTTGAAATGTTTATAAATAGAAATCACGTCCACACTCCCAAGAACAGTAATTTGTTCAATATGACATCTTCAGTTCAGGTCCTTTTTCCTGATGAAAAATGCATGAAAAATATGAGACTGGCAGAAAATCAGATAAATGTTACTTTTTTTCAGTGATAATCGTAATAAACATGACTGCCTGAGAATAGTGAGATAGACCTCGTGTTCTTAATCTGTTCTCTCTCCTGTCTCTTTCTGTCTGTCCTGTTTTTCTGTCTGTGCCTTTCTCTGTCTCATATCTCTCTTCGAATCCCTCTCTCTCTCCAAGTTCCTCTCTCTCTCTTGCTCAGTTCCTTTTCTTTCATTACTGCCTCTGTCTCTCTCTGTGTCTTATTTCTATTTTTGTGTCTTCGTGCATATGTCTTTGACTGTCTTTTTCAGGGCTACATTCCCTCCCTCCCTCTCTCATACACTCTCACTGGCTTTGCTCAGAGTCAAAATGACACACTGACAGTGTGCGCTAACAATTCACCCTGGCCTCATTTCAGACTGGACTTGCCAGACGCCTGTGAGCTGCTGGTGAATTCCGGGGCAGACATGAACTCCAGGGACCGCTATGGGGAGACGCCCCTGCTGGCCAGCGTCTACTTCGGCTGTGAAATGAACGCTCGCATCCTGATCCAGCATGGCGCTGCCCTTGACCTTGTGGATGACAAGTCAGTGACTGTCCTCACTGTTCTGAGTAGGAAGAAAAAGGTTTTAGTTCAACTCTTCTGCATGCACTTTCATCTGCCCTTACTTAGGCCGAAAACATGCGGCAAGAGGAGTAACTCCGTAATTTGAACATGGTTGTAACCCAATTTGAAAATTGATTTTAAAAAAGAGGAAAGAAAATAATGAAATGAAAGAATTATTGAACGTTTTTGGAATTTATATGTTGCTATTTGATAAGTTTGAAGAATATTGCCTTAGCCATTTACTTGCAAAAAAAAAAAAAAGAAGGAAAATCTTCTGCTTTAGAACTTTCTTTAGAATTGTTGTTTATCGTGTCTTACTCTTAGTTGTCTGTCAGCTCATCCCAGTAGAAACCTAGGTCACTCTCACCTTCAGTAGGCTGCACTTGTACCGAGTCTTATGCCGTCAATCCTTCAAAATCGGACTCCTCTTCATCACTGTCTCCCATGATAGAACGCCAGAAATCGAGATCAGCCATTTTGGAAAACAGCACTTCGATCACAAAACTTTGAAAAATCATAACTCAAGAACTGCAGTTCATATTGATTTGCATTTTTTTTTTTTTTTTTTTTGCAAACAGAAGTGTATTCAAAAAGGAAAAACAAAGTCACATTCTTGCAAGACTTCCGTTTCTACGGTAAACATGGCAGCGCCCTTTGTTGAGGTGCGGTTTAGCGGGTGTTTTCAGATGTTGTATGCAAAGCCTCTGTGACTTTAACGGGCGCAGGAGGATGCTGTAAGCAGAAGAGATGTTCTAATGAATCTTCTTGTATGCTTCATTTCGTAAAGGAAATTGGAGTTAGCAGTAATGCTGGAGAACATGTTACTGCTGCTGTGCATGACATTGCTCATGGAATATCTGGTTGTCAAATGAGCCAAGTCCAGGGATGTGAAAACTCAACAGAAACGTGTAAACGGACATAATCATGTAAAAAGGGGGCGGGAATAGCTCAGTTGGTAGAGCGCCGGACTCGTGATCCTGGGGTTGCGGGTTCGAATTTCGGGACAGGGGGATTTTTCCCTCGGAGTTAATATTGGTTCTGACTCCATTTCCCATACAGTCCTTCGAATGAGACTGTAAACCAAGGTTCCATGTGTGAACGCACGCATATCATCTTGCACACACATAAAATCCCATCACCAGCTTTCGGAAGAGAAGGCCAGTTTGGCTGTTGGTATGGATGACACGTTACACATAGCATGCACCTTCCCCGAAGATGGAGTATGGCTGCCTTAATGGCGGGATAAAAAACGGTCATACACACAAAACTCCACTGCCTGTCTTATACAGGCAGTGTCCGCAGGAGTATCAGCCTGCGTACGCAGAAAGAAAAGAAAGAATTTAAAAAGAACATGCCATTGATGTTGCATTCACATCAACGGTCAAAAGAACATGGCATTGATGTTGCATTCACATCAACAGTTAAAAGAACATGCCATTGATGTTGCATTCACATCAACAGTTAAAAGAACATGCCATTGATGTTGCATTCACATCAACAGTCAAAAGAACATGCCATTGATGTTGCATTCACATCAACGGTCAAAAGAACATGCCATTGATGTTGCATTCACATCAACAGTTAAAAGAACATGCCATTGATGTTGCATTCACATCAACGGTCAAAAGAACATGGCATTGATGTTGCATTCACATCAACAGTCCAAAGAACATGCCATTGATGTTGCATTCACATCAACGGTCAAAAGAACATGCCATTGATGTTGCATTCACATCAACAGTTAAAAGAACATGGCATTGATGTTGCATTCACATCAACAGTCAAAAGAACATGCCATTGATGTTGCATTCACATCAACAGTCCAAAGAACATGGCATTGATGTTGCATTCACATCAACAGTCAAAAGAACATGCCATAGATGTTGCATTCACATCAACAGTCAAAAGAACATGGCATTGATGTTGCATTCACATCAACAGACACAACCTGTGAGTGAAGAGATAGCAGTTGATTTGTTTTTGTTAGCCTCATCTTTGTTGGCCTGTTTGACTGCACTGTAGTTTGTTGTCTGCGAGGAATGTAAACAGGAATGAAATCTGCAGAAGATCTGCAGTTTTTTTGCCATGGAATTTGCTGAAACTGATGTTATAGAGATGAAGAATTGTTGGAATTAGCCATTCAAAATTCTACTTTTTTTTATGTGAATGAACAATAACAACACATTCTTTGATCAATATTTTGGTATGTCTAGGTTTCATAGATTTGTGTGTGTGTGTGTGTGTGTGTGTGTGCGTGTGCGCGCACGCAGTCCTGAATGCATATATTGTTATTCTAAGTTTAAGTCCTGCCACTTACTTAAGTCATATGAGAAATTGTCAGGTTTGTTTGAGCATGCATAAATTCCCACGAGAGTTTGTGTTCATGAACGCATTGATACATACACAGGCAAGTCATTGTGCCAGCACATGCATTTATGCATCCACGCATGTTTTTTTATACGTGTGTGTGTGGGGGGCATGGTTTGTGTGCAGTCATACGTCGGCAATCTACTGGTCCATCTTCAACAACCGTCAGCGCACCTTGAAGCTGTTGCTGATGGCGGGGGCGACCTTCACGCCCCAGGTGTTCCGCCAGTACCCCCGCAACATCCGCGTCATGAACAACCGGCCCCTTTTTCACTTCATCCAGCACTATGTGCACCAGGTGAGGCAGCTCACAGGGTTTCTTTCTGTACAGTCTTTGTAGTTCATGTAGTTGTAGACCGGCAGAAACTGCCTTCACTTTTGTGCAGAAAGTTTGTTTAGACTCGTAGCAGCTAGATTACAAGGCTGTTAAATCATCATTTGATGATTGCTTATCAAATTCCAACATCTCAGTCCGAGGACTTTTCGAGTGTGTCAGTGTTTTAGTGCAGTTTTGAACTTGAAAATCAAGCGATTTCCAAAGGAGTGCAACGCTTGTTCACTGTAAGGCTTTCCCCTGAAATCAGTGTGTATGAGATGTTTCTGACATGCATGTCTTTCCATTGAAACGTCCAGTAGTTTCATTACTTGGCAAGTTGGCTGTGTTCTGACTTCCATCTGTTGGTTTGTTTATTTGTTTGTCTGTTAGCCAGAGTGAAAAACAAAAACAAACAAGATGCAAAGCATATAAACGTACTCCCAGTTTATCCTGAATACGCGTGAGATATTCCATAAAGAGGAAAACCGTCTTGGGCTGGTGTAACCGTTAGTAATGGCTATTCTGGTAAACATCGGCTATCGTCTGTGACCTAAAATGAACATACTTACAAATTTTCAGAAAGATCAGCCAAGAACTTTCTGAGATTTTCCATAAAGAAGAAAACCATTATGGGCCGTTAGTAACAACTCTAACGGTAAACTTAACCCGTAGAGTGCCTTTAAGCCGTCAGCTGACGCCGCATTAAAAATGCTTTCCCAGTGCCTGACGTCATGCATTTTTCTTGAATTTTCATTTGTTACTATTTCTATCAACGGACTTAAATAGAGTGTGCGTAGTAAGCCTTATATGTCTGTAGTATTAAAATGATATGTAAATGACCACACGTGAGGGGAAAGCCCATTTATTCTCATCACTGATTGGATGACCAGCCAGCACTTCGTCTCGCTTGCAAAGATGGCGGCACAACCTTCGACAAGCGCAGCGACCAAATCAACGTATTTACACAGCTGAGCAGGCTCTGCTAATGATTTTTGACAAAGACAATAATCTTTTATTCAACGACTCACTCGAGCATGAAGGTGAGATGATGATAGTGATGGAATTGCCGACCGTATTCGTCAGTTATTGTGTCGGGCTGTGTGACCTCAGTGTGTGTTCAGCTGACTGGTTTGCCAGCGTCGAACGAGCTCGCCTAGTGTGTACTCTGCACTGCGTGCCAGTGGTCAGTGACGTGATAGTCAGCGCAAGAGGGGAGCGCGGCCTGCTCGCGGCGTGGCACGGGCAGAGGGAAAGGTAGGGGAAGAGGAGCAGTGAAAGAGAGGGTTGAAGTCCAGCAAGGGGGCGTGGTGGGGAGAGGGGGGCGTGGTCGTGGACTGACCTGTCTGCATAGAGTGTGAGCGTCTTGATAGACTTCTAAACTGTTTTACTTTCATTTACAGGTGTAGTGTGACAATACAAACTTTATTTTCAACTTTTTTGCTTTGTGTTCTTGTTTGGATGTGAAGATGTAGTGGTAAATACATATGCTTTTGATCGTGCAAAAAAATCTATCCAAATCTAATTGCCTAAATACTTTTTTATTATCAAAATTAAAACAAAAGAAGCCCAGATTCAAAATCTTCGTTCAATTTCCTTCAAAAATCATACATATTTCATTGTTAAATCTTTTGTAGTTTCTGAGCTAGAATTTTTTGTTAATTATTACCCCCAAATCATTAGATTTCCCTGGCACTGGGAAAGCCTTTGTTTGTAACATTTTCAAGCAGCGAACGGGTTAAACATCGGGCATCATCCGTGACCCATAATGAACATATCTACAAATTTTCAGAAATATCGGCCACGTACTTTCTGAGATATTCCATAAAAAAGGAAAAACCGTTATGGGCTGTTATAGTCGTTAGTAACGGCAATAACGGTAAACTAAAACATCGGGCATCATCCTAACCCATAATGAACATACCTGCTAATTTTCACAAAGATCGGCCAAGTACTTTCTGAGATATTCCATAAAGAAGAAAAGCGTTACGGGCCGTTACAGCCATTAGTAACGGCTATAACGGTAAACTAAAACATCAGGCATTATTCGTGACCCATAATGAACATACCTACAAATTTTCTGAAAGATCGGCCTAGTACTTTTTGAGATATTCTATAAAGAAAAAAAACCGTTACAGGCTGTTACAGCCGTTAGTAACGGCTATATCAGGGTAAACTAAAACATCGGGCATCATCCGAGACCCATAATGAACATACCTGCTAATTTTCACAAAGATCGGCCAAGTACTTTCTGAGATATTCCATAAAGAAGAAAAAGCGTTACAGGGCGTTACAGCCATTAGTAACGGCTGTAACGGTAAACTAAAACATCGGGCATCATCTGTGACCCATAATGAACATTTCTACAAATTTTCAGGAAGATTGGCCAAGTACTTTTTAATATATTCTAAAAAGAAGAAAAACCGTAACAGCTGTAACGCGGTAAACTTAAACATCGGGCATCATCCGTGACCCATAATGAACATATCTACAAATTTTCAGAAATATCAGCCACGTACTGTCTGAGGTATGCCATAAATAAGAAAAAGCGTTACAGGCCGCTACAGCCGTTAGTAACGGCTGTAACGGTAAACTAAAACGTCGGGCATCATCGGTAACCCATAATGAAGATACATGCTAATTTTCACAAAGATCGGCCAAGTACTTTTTGAGATATTCCATAAAGAAGGAAAGCGTTACGGGCCGTTACAGCCGTTAGTAACGGCTATAACGGTAAACTAAAACATCGGGCATCATCCGTAACCCATAGTGAACACACCTGCTAATGTTCACAAAGATCGGCCAAGTACTTTCTCTGAGATATTCCATAAAGAAAAAAAAAAACGTTACAGGCCGTTACAGCCGTTAGTAATGCTATAACAGTAAACTAAAACATCAGGCATCATCCTTGATCCATAATGAACATACCTGCTAATTTTTACAAAGATCGGCCAAGTACTTTCTGAGATATTCCATAAAGAAAAACAACCGTTACAGGCCGTTACAGCCATTAGTAATGGCTATAACGGTAAACTAAAACATCGGCATTATTCATGACCCATAATGAACATACCTGCTAATGTTCACAAAGATCGGCCAAGTACTTTCTGAGATATTCCATGAAGAAGAAAAGGCATTACAGGCCGTTACAGCCGTTAGTAACAGTATAACGGTAAACTAAAACATCAGACATTATTTGTGATCCATAATGAACATACCTACAAATTTTCAGAAAGATCGGCAAGTGCTTTCTGAGATATTCTATAAAGAAGAAAAACCGTTACAGCCGTTAGTAACGGCTATAACGGGGTAAACTAAAACATCGGGCATCATTCGTGACCCATAATGAACACACCTGCTAATTTTCACAAAGATCAGCCAAGTACTTTCTGAGATATTCCAGAAAGAAGAAAAAGCGTTACAGGCCGTTACAGCCATTAGTAACGGCTGTAACGGTAAACTAAAACATCGGGCATCATCTGTGACCCATAATGAACATTTCTACAAATTTTCAGGAAGATCGGCCAAGTACTTTTTAATATATTCTAAAAAGAAGAAAAACCGTTACAGGCTGTTACAGCCGTTAGTAACATCGGGCATCATCCTTGACCCATAATGAACATACCTACACATTTTCAGAAAGATCGACCCAGTAGTTTTGTCAGGAGCGAGTGGAACACATTTTGACCACGAATACACAGACAGACACACACACAGACACACACACAGACACACACACAGACAGCATTTCTTCATTCCCATTCTAAAGTACTCCCTGTTCTTTAAGAACTGGGAGTACAAAAAAAGCAAAAAAGAGGGGAAACGATTTGAACCAAACTTGTGGTGGAAAGATGGGATGTGGCCCGTGGACTGAAGCAGTCAATATGCAGATCCGTGGTTCAATTCTGGGATCCATTTAGCAGTTACACAAAAACTTCTGAACTTTTGTTGCAAAGTGAGGCGACTGCAGGCGGAAATCTAAACAAATCTAAAAAAAAAAAAAAAAAAAAAATTAAAAACTGTATCCGCCAAACATGAACAAACGAATCACAAGACAAAACACGATGAGTTTCGACCTCGTAGGTCTTCTCCAGGCAAGGGAAACAAAACTCGGCACAACAAAAATGACGAACAAGCAATCACTTATCTCATTGAATTTGGCCACAGATACATCTTGCGCCGAATTGATTGAGACGAGTGATAGCTCGTTCTTCATTTTCAGTGTCCTGAGTGTTGTTACATCTTGTGCCAAATTCAGTGAGTTGAGTGATTGCTCGACAGTTGGAAACGAGTTTGTTTGTTTATTTGGTTTGGTTTGCTTTTGTTTTAGAAAGAACACAGACAAGACCTAGGACACAGACAAAGTACAGGACAAGTGTTTTGTCCAGTTCTTTGTTTGTCTGTGTCCTTGGCGGTAACTAACCCCCTCTCTTTCTAAATTTTACTTCATTTTCTGCCCTCAGTCACCTCCATTTTGAAACTTAATTTTTTGTTTTTGTACTCGCAGTTCTTAAAGAACAGGGAGTACTTTAGAATGGGAATGAAGAAATGCTGTTGTGTGTGTGTGTGTGTGTGTGTGTGTGTGTGTGTGTGTGTCCGTGGTCAAAATGTGTTCCACTCGCTCCAGACAAAACTACTGGGTCGATCTTTCTGAAAATTTGTAGGTATGTTCATTAAGGGTCAAGGATGATGCCCAACGTTTTAGTTTACTGTTACAGCTGTTACTAACGGCTGTAACAGCCTGTAACGCTTTTTCTTCTTTATGGAATATCTCCAAAAGTACTTGGCCGATCTTTGTGAAAATTAGCAGGTATGTTCATTATGGGTCACGGATGATGCCCGATGTTTTAGTTTACCCCATTACAGCCGTTAGTAACAGCCTGTAACGGTTTTTCTTCTTTTTAGAATATATTAAAAAGTACTTGGCCGATCTTCCTGAAAATTTGTAGAAATGTTCATTATGGGTCACAGATGATGCCCGATGTTTTAGTTTACCGTTACAGCCGTTACTAATGGCTGTAACGGCCTGTAACGCTTTTTCTTCTTTCTGGAATATCTCAAAGTACTTGGCCGATCTTTGTGAAAATTAGCAGGTATGTTCATTATGGGTCTCGGATGATGCCCGATGTTTTAGTTTACCGTTATAGCCGTTACTAACGGCTGTAACAGCCTGTAACGGTTTTTTTTCTTTATAGAATATCTCAAAAAGTACTAGGCTGATCTTTCAGAAAATTTGTAGGTATGTTCATTATGGGTCACGAATAATGCCTGATGTTTTAGTTCACCGTTATAGCTGTTACTAACGGCTGTAACGGCCTGTAACGCTTTTTCTTCTTTATGGAATATCTCAGAAAGTACTTTGCTGATCTTTGTGAAAATTAGCAGGTATGTTCATTATGGGTCACAAATGATGCCCGATGTTTTAGTTTACCCCGTTATAGCCGTTACTAACGGCTGTAATGGCCTGTAATGGTTTTTCTTCTTTACAGGGTTCGTACGCTCCTTGAAACTCCTTGATTTCTGAGAGCCAATTTCAAGACCTTGAAACCCCTTGAAAATCAATAAAATGTGGTTATGTTGACCAAACCTTGAAAACCCTTGAAAATCAAACCATTGTCTCCAAAATATTTTTAATGTGGCAAGAAAAAAAATGGCAGTTTGATTTTTATGCATTCAGGTTGATGAAAAATTATTTTCAAAATTTTTACATCATCGCGATCCCACGTTGTTGTCTGCTAAAGAATGAACCAAGGGAGATAATTTGTAACTTCCGCAATTTTTAAATTCTACGCATGCGCGAAGAAAAGGTCTTGCGCTTCCGGCTTGTTCAGTTCATTGTGAACGGAGCTTGAAAATGCCTGGGGGGAATGTGCTTTCAACCGTCTGTGGTTGGATAAACCCGAGTTTTCTGACTGGGCGAGAGAAGACAAAGCCAACAAACATGCCTGCTACTGCACAGTCTGCAGAAAAAGTTTCGATGTGCGAGTAATGGGCGAGAGTGCCCTGACTAGCCTCAGCAAAGGAAAAAAGCACGTGGCTCTGCTGGCGGCGAGATCTTCAGCAGCGATACCCATCTCGTACTTTCTTACGAACAAGACGGCAACAGCAGTGTCGAACGCGAATGTTGTGTCGTCATTAAATCCTGATCGTGATGTGTCCGTGCGCGAATCCAGTACCAGCTCTTCAGCCACAGTGGACTCATTTTGCTGAAAGACAGATGTGCTGAAATCTGAAATTCTGTGGACACTGAACACTGTAAATGCGCACCAAAGCTTCAGCTCTTGTGAACAGAATTCTCAGATTTTTCAAACAGTGTTTCCAGATAGTCAAATCGCCAAAGGATTTCAGTGTGGTGAGGGAAAATCAAGGTATTTGGCTACATTTGGCATTGCACCTCACTTTCATTCAATATCTCTGGATCCAGACTAGCTAGCTTGGTAATTTTTTTTTCTTTTGATCAGAAATGATTTCTGCATGCAATTATATTTTATTTATAAGTCAAAACAGCACTTATCATTTGCTATTTCTATCGGAATAATTCGAAAGCAATGAAATGCGAAGCCTGATGGCCCCCATATGGAAAAAAATTATTGAAAAAAAAAGCAGTTTAGAAGAAAATCCTTTTGTAATTGCATTACTTTAGCTCAGCAAAACAGTATATAAAACTCCTTTTGTCACTGCATTACTATAGCTCAGCAAAACAAGAAAAGTCATGCTTCAAGTGCCTTATGTCTGTTATGATACAAATACAGTTCTTGTCATGAACCTTTTTTTTTTTTTCCAATTTTCATAACTTTGCCACCATTTCTGGTCCCCAAATCACACAAGAGATTTGAAATCGCCCAAATATGTTTTTTTCCATTTTTTTTTTAAAAACATAAACAATAGAAAAAAAATGAAGTTTTAAAAGAACAATGGTGTAATTTTCGTGCTACCTCTTGCCTTGAAATAAAATAAACGCTCCTTGAAAACTCCTTGAATTTTGTTCTTGGGAGTCTGTAGGAACCCTGCTTTATAGAATATCTCAGAACGCACTTGCCCGATCTTTCTGAAAATTTGTGGGTATATTATGGGTCACAAATAATGTCCGATGTTTTAGTTTACCGTTATACTGTTACTAACGGCTGTAACGGCCTGTAACGCCTTTTCTTCTTCATGGAATATCTCAGAAAGTACTTGGCCGATCTTTGTGAACATTAGCAGGTATGTTCATTATGGGTCATGAATAATGCCCGATGTTTTAGTTTACCGTTATAGCCGTTACTAACAGCTGTAACGGCCTGTAACGGTTGTTTTTCTTCATGGAATATCTCAGAAAGTACTTGGCCGATCTTTATGAAAATTAGCAGGTATGTTCATTATGGATCAAGGATGGTGCCTGATGTTTTAGTTTACCGTTATAGCATTACTAACGGCTGTAATGGCCTGTAACGTTTTTTTGTTTTTTTCTTTATTGAATATCTCAGAAAGTACTTGGCCGATCTTTGTGAACATTAGCAGGTATGTTTACTATGGGTTACGAATGATGCCCGATGTTTTAGTTTACCGTTATAGCCGTTACTAACGGCTGTAACGGCCCGTAACGCTTTCTTCTTTATGGAATATCTCAGAAAGTACTTGGCCGATCTTTGTGAAAATTAGCAGGTATCTTCATTATGGGTTACGGATGATGCCCGATGTTTTAGTTTACCGTTATAGCCGTTACTAACGGCTGTAACGGCCTGTAACGGCTTTTCTTCTTTATGGAATATCTCAGAAAGTACGTGGCCGATATTTCTGAAAATTTGTAGATATGTTCATTATGGGTCTTGGATGATGCCCGATGTTTAAGTTTACCGTTAGAGCCGTTACTAACGTCCCATAATGGTTTTCTTCTTTATGGAAAATCTCAGAAAGTTCTTGGCCGATCTTTCTGAAAATTTGTAAGTATGTTCATTTTAGGTCACAGACGATAGCCAATGTTTACCAGAATAGCCATTACTAACGGTTACACCAGCCCAAGACGGTTTTTCCTCTTTATGGAATATGTCACGCGTATTCAGGATAAACTGGGAGTATGTTTATATGCTTTGCATCTTGTTATTCTTTTTTTTGTTTGTTTTAGCCAAATCTAACACTCCAGTTTCTAGGAAGTATTTATCAGTGTGAAGTGAGGAAAGCTCAGGCTCAGGCAGCTCAACCCCCTGACAGGTGCTGGGCAGAAAGAGTGAAAGTGTTATAAATCTTTCACTGACAGGCGCTGGGCAGAAAGAGTGAAAGTGGTTTAAATCTTTCACTGACAGGCGCTGGGCAGAAAGAGTGAAAGTGGTTTAAATCTTTCACTGACAGGTGCTGTGTTGTAAATCTTTCACTGACAGGTGCTGGGCAGAAAGAGTGAAAGTGGTGTAAATCTTTCACTGACAGGTGCTGTGTTGTAAATCTTTCACTGACAGGTGCTGGGCAGAAAGAGTGAAAGTGGTGTAAATCTTTCACTGACAGGCGCTGGGCAGAAAGAGTGAAAGTGGTGTAAATCTTTCACTGACAGGCGCTGGGCAGAAAGAGTGAAAGTGGTGTAAATCTTTCACTGACAGGTGCTGTGTTGTAAATCTTTCACTGACAGGTGCTGGGCAGAAAGAGTGAAAGTGGTGTAAATCTTTCACTGACAGGTGCTGTGTTGTAAATCTTTCACTGACAGGCGCTGGGCAGAAAGAGTGAAAGTGGTGTAAATCTTTCACTGACAGGCGCTGGGCAGAAAGAGTGAAAGTGGTTTAAATCTTTCACTGACAGGCGCTGGGCAGAAAGAGTGAAAGTGTTATAAATCTTTCACTGACAGGTGCTGTGTTGTAAATCTTTCACTGACAGGTGCTGTGTTGTAAATCTTTCACTGACAGGTGCTGGGCAGAAAGAGTGAAAGTGTTATAAATCTTTCACTGACAGTGCTGTGTTGTAAATCTTTCACTGACAGGCGCTGGGCAGAAAGAGTGAAAGTGGTGTAAATCTTTCACTGACAGGCGCTGGGCAGAAAGAGTGAAAGTGGTGTAAATCTTTCACTGACAGGCGCTGGGCAGAAAGAGTGAAAGTGGTGTAAATCTTTCACTGACAGGCGCTGGGCAGAAAGAGTGAAAGTGGTGTAAATCTTTCACTGACAGGCGCTGGGCAGAAAGAGTGAAAGTGTTATAAATCTTTCACTGACAGGTGCTGAGCAGAAAGAGTGAAAGTGTTATAAATCTTTCACTGACAGGCGCTGGGCAGAAAGAGTGAAAGTGTTATAAATCTTTCACTGACAGGCGCTGGGCAGAAAGAGTGAAAGTGTTATAAATCTTTCACTGACAGGTGCTGTGTTGTAAATCTTTCACTGACAGGTGCTGGGCAGAAAGAGTGAAAGTGTTATAAATCTTTCACTGACAGGTGCTGTGTTGTAAATCTTTCACTGACAGGCGCTGGGCAGAAAGAGTGAAAGTGTTGTAAATCTTTCACTGACAGGTGCTGGCAGAAAGAGTGACAGTGGTTTAAATCTTTCACTGACAGGTGCTGTGTTGTAAATCTTTCACTGACAGGCGCTGGGCAGAAAGAGTGAAAGTGGTGTAAATCTTTCACTGACAGGCGCTGGGCAGAAAGAGTGAAAGTGGTGTAAATCTTTCACTGACAGGCGCTGGGCAGAAAGAGTGAAAGTGGTGTAAATCTTTCACTGACAGGTGCTGTATGTAAATCTTTCACTGACAGGAGCTGGGCAGAAAGAGTGAAAGTGGTGTAAATCTTTCACTGACAGGCGCTGGGCAGAAAGAGTGAAAGTGGTTTAAATCTTTCACTGACAGGTGCTGGGCAGAAAGAGTGAAAGTGTTGTAAATCTTTCACAGACAGGTGCTGGTTAGAAAGAGTGAAAGTGGTTTAAAAATCTCTCAAAGAATAGTAAGCTAACGAGTCAGTCAGGCAGTCCTCTGATACTTTTTCTCACCATTGTGTTCTCCCTCTCTCTGTGTGTGTGTGTCTCTCTCTCTCTGCGCCTCTTTCTCTCTCTCTCCCTCCCTGTCTCTCTCTTCTCCCTCACCACCCATTCTCACCCCCTCTTCCCTTCGTCCCATCCTGCTAATCAGGTATCCACACAGTTCTGCTGTGTTTGTCTGGTTTTCTGTAAGCTCACCCAGATTGTGTCTGATTGTGTCATTCACCCGCACAGCCCCGTTCCCTCCAAGACTTGGCCACCATCCGTGTGCGTGTCCACATGGGCCGCATCAAGGGAGGCGGCAGCATCATCAGGGACATGGACCTCCTGCCCATCCCCAAACGCCTCAAAGAGGTCCTGTGTCTGAAGCACTTCATCAACATCATCGACACCGAGGCCGCTGAGGAGGGCAGCGCCATCTTGGCCGACAGCTGAGTTGGTGTGCAGGTCACCAGTTCCAGTCCTGAAGAAGCGGGGAGGGAGGGGGTGGGGTGGAGGGGATGGTGGTGGGGAAAAAGACTGTAGGAAACAGGGTCAGTTTTGTCATAGTCTCTGTGTATGTGTGTGTGTGTGTGTGTGTGTGTGTGTGTGTGTGTGCTCATGCGTGCGCTTGCATATGTGTGTACATGCATGTGTGTGTGTGTGTGTATGAGTGCGTGTGTGTATGAGTGTGTGGTGTTTGTGTGTGTGTGTATGAGTCTGTGTGTATGCATATGTGTGTGTGTGCGTATGTGTGTGTGTGTGTGTGTGTGTGTATGAGTGTTGTGTGGTGTGTGTGTGTTGTATGCGTGTGCGCTGGCGTTTATTTGTTTGAAAGGATATGTGTGCATCAATCCTTGTGTGTGTTCAAGCAGTTGCACTGGACTGCACAGCTTACCTTCCTCAGCACTGAGAACAGTGCAAGCCGTCTAAACTCAGTGCAGGTCAGCATAGCCAGTGTGTGTGCTGTGTCATGCTGACGGCAACATGGGGTGAGATCTCAGATCAGTGCTGTGTCCTGCTGACGGCAACAGGGGGTGAGAGCTCAGATCAGTGCTGTGTTGGCACAGTCAGTAAACATACCGGAGGAACACCAGGACTACCTTTGGTGTCCATTTCTGAAAGAGATCAACGTTGTACATCTGACATAAGATTTTGCGGAAGAAACATTTTTGGCAAAATTTCGGGTGTGTTTTTTATGAAGGTGTGTTTTAATGAGTTTTGTATGTGTGTGTGTGTGTGTGTGTGTGTGTGTGTGTGTTTTTTGTTTTTCAATGATATGAATTGAGAGTTGACTTCAACGCGGTGACAGCCCTGATATGGTTCTTTGTGGTCGGCTGGCCTATAGGCAACATCCATCTCTCTCTCTACCTTTGGCGTGAAAGGGTAGATCCACATTTTCTTCCACCTGTATGTGATATCAATCTATCCTCTATTTTTAACCTGTTCCAAGGAGGCATTGAATCGAATGGTGACCATAACTGATGTATCTTCAGATCTTTTGTTCAGGATCTGAAGAGACAGCTCTGAGATGCTCCTACTAGTCAGCTGGGCTGGGAATCCTTGGAATCCATTGGAATGAGAGTGGTTGTTCACAGCTGTAGACAGTGAAGAGTGACACCTGGACAGATGTGGGGGCTGACCTTGTCACAGGTGTGTGGCAGAGGGAAGGGAAGGGAGCCTGCAGGGAAGGGGAGAAAAGCAAGCAATCAACTTACTTCTTCTTTGCGTATGCAGGCTGATACTCCTGTGGACACTCCTTGTATAGACAGGCAAGGACTAATCCCATCTGCCCAACAAAGGGAGTGGAATTGTGTGTGTATGACCGTTTTTTTTTTTTTTTTTTATCCCGCCATTAAGGCAGCCATACTCTAACTTTGGGGAAGGTGCATGCTAGGTGTAACGTGTCATCCATACCAACAGCTAAACTGGCCTTCTCTTCCGAAAGTTGGTGATGGGATTTTACATGTGTGCAAGATGTTTATGCGTGCGTTCACACACAGAACCTTGGTTTATAGTAGCATTTGAAGGACTGTATGGGAAATGGAGTCAGAACCAATGTTAACTCCGAGGGAAAAATCCCCATGTACTGAAACGGCCCAGCGGAGATTTCAACCCGCAACCTCAGGATCACCAAGATAATGAGTCCGGCGCTCTACCACTGAACTATTCTGGCGCCCAATCAAGTTACAAATCAGAATACTTGTTGATTTTAATGTGGTCTCAGTCCTTTACTTAACTGTTCCTTTGTGTTATTTTTCTTTCAGAATAAGTTATTAAATGGGAAAGAGAATTTGTGTTCATCTGAATGGTGCTGAACACCTTTCCAAGTTGTGAGTAAGCAAGGTGCCATGTGGGTGATTAGCTAGTTTTGTCTTGGGAGGACTTGTTAGGCTTGCTGCATGTAAACAAACTGAAGAGAAGAAGTAGGTCATTCTGATCATTGCTCCTTGCCCTGTGACTGCTGAATGTCTTGCCGTGCTGCCTTTTCTGTTGGTTTCTTTATCTCTCTTTGTTTTGCCCTGAATGAGAAAGCCACCTTGCAACTTGATTCAGTAGTTCTTGATGTTGTTTGATCATTTGAATCGGTAGACGGAAGACTGGACAGTTATGTTACCCGAGTTATTTATTGGATTGATGTGAGTTGATTTGTTTGTATAGTAGAAATACATGTAGTGTTGTCATTTGAACTGGAGCACATATTTACCAACTTGATTTGTTTTCTTGGTGGGTATGTTATGTGCATGTGTAATTCCCTCTGTACCAGTGTGTTTGGGGCTGTGGACATGTTTAAAAGTGCATTTTCCTGCCTGTCTGATCTTCAGAGTATTTCCAGTACATCCCATGTATGGCGTTTTTCCTCACTGGCTGTGCAAGGTCGGGCTCACCAAAAATCATTTCAAGAAAAGACAGAGAGGAAAGAGTCTCCATGTGCAGCAGTAATTAGCACACAGCAGCAGCTGGGTCATCCTTGTTCTAAATCCTTGCAATTAATAAGATGCCAGCTCTTAAGTTATGATGTACCAACAACAACATAGTGAAAACATGAACACTGTTCAGAACGGCCATTATAGCTGTCCTTTCCACCTGTTGGCCTGAACAACATTTTGAATGTATTTTTGTTTTATGTAACTTTTTTTGAGAGGGCCAACCTCCACCAAATCCCCTCCAAGTAGTTCAGCCTGGGGCCGCAAGGAACCCTGTGGACAGTTGTTGCCACGTGGGGGCACTACACAGGGCTTGTAGTGGAGAGGCAATGTACTGGCAGGAGAGGTGTATGCACACTTTGCCAGCACACTACCAGAAACACACAATGTGTTTGAATAGCGTTCTTTTAATTTGTGAAGTTGTGGGTCATAAATCAAGCAGAATGACTGGTGCCCTCTGCACAATTCAGTTTGAATTGCCCTAAAGATGTCCGTGGCTTAGCTATGATATGTGTGTGTGTGTGTGTGTGTGTGTGTGTGTGTGTGTGTGTGTGTGTGTGTGTGCATTCACATATTTTGTATGTGATGGGAATGGCTTTTTGTTTTGTCTCATCTGGTCTCGGCTCGGGAGGGGACTTGTTTTTTCTACATGTTGACAACTTTGAAGAGGCCTAGTAAATTGGTTGGGTTGTCACAAAATTGAAAGTGAACTGAATCCCCTCCCAACATGGCATGACTGGAGGAGTCTTCAACGCGGTCCCCAGGGTCCAGCAGCGGTCCCCAGGGTCCAGCATCAATCAAAGCCTGGCAGACCTAGCAAAGGGCGTCCAGGATATCTTTGCAGCGGCCAGGAGGGGTGATGCACAGTTTGAAGTGTGAACAGAATGTGTGTAAATCAAAATGACGGTGTGTGCTTTGCGGCGAAATGGTGTTAGCCATGGGTTGTTCGCAGGTGTGCCTCCATGCTTGTTTGTGACTGTCACATTTTTTTTTTAAAGATGAACTAGCTGTTAGTTTGTGACACTTTTGAGTGATGTTGCATTTACTTATTTGCAAGAAAACATTTCTTTTTTTTCGTACTTGCTATTGACTGTCACATTTATTTAGAGAATGAGATAGCTCTTAGTTTGTGACACGAAACAGCTGATAGATTTTGACAACTTGTTTTTTGTTGTTGTTTTTTTACTGTCATATGTATGAAGATTCATGACTGTCATATTTATTAGGGATGAAATAGTTGTTACTTTTGACACTTGCTGGTGACTGTCACATTCATCAGAGGATATCTGTTGGCTTTTGTTGTGACAGCAGTTTGCCACTATCACATTCATGGAGAAAACTTATTTGTTACCGTTTCATTTATTAGAGAGTGAAACAGCCATTCATTTTTTTGAAAGCACCGATGACACTGATTTGTGACTGTCTCATAGAGGATGAAAACTGCACTGATTTTTTTTTTTTTTAGAACACTCTAACACTTGTTTGTGACTGTCTCATTCATCTGAGGGTGAAATAGCTATTGGTTTTTGAGCGCACCGTGACCCATGTTTGTGAGGGTCATGTTCATTGGAGGACAAGTCTGTGAAGGATAGAACACGAGTGCTGTGCAGTGAGAGGAGTAGTGGTGTTCTCAAGGCAGTCAGAGCACAATGGCACATCTTCAGACGGTTCAGATCATCCACATACATGACCAACCCCATGAATTTCATTCCACGCTCAGGAATGTACATAGGGCTTCTGTGCTGGCTGCATACAGAATCAGGCCTCTTGCTTCCGACTTCAGTTCCAGCCATCTTGCTGTCTGACTTGGGAATCGATTTTTGTGTCCACCTTTCTGTGCTCTCCCATTTTCCTCAACCACCAGTTCATGTATTTCCAGCTCAGAAAACCAATCTGAAGGCTGGTGCGACTTGAAAGCCATGTTTCAGGTCAGGTTCTCATAGGAAGACACTGTGAACAACAGTGTCGCTGATGATACCCAGAAGCATCAGCGTGACAGTCATGTTTTTGTGTGTGTGTGTGTGTGTTTTTTTCAGAGATGAAAGAAAGGTTAAATGAAATATGTTGGGTGCTGCATACTGTTTGTGAATGAGCTATGCTGGATGGACTGGAACTTGCAAATGTGACCATGTTGGAGCTGGTTGAGCCAAAGCATGCCATGGTGTCAGTGCGATGGATTAATCCATATGTCCACTGGACCATGGCGTCAGTGTGCTGGATTAATCCATGTCCACTGGACCATGGCGTCAGTGCGCTGGATTAATCCATATGTCCACTGGACCATGGTGTCAGTGTGCTGGATTAATCCGTATGTCCACTGGACATGGTGTCAGTGCGCTGGATTAATTCGTATGTCCACTGGACCATGGTGTCAGTGCGCTGATTAATCCATATGTCCACTGACCATGGTGTCACTGATTATCCATATGTCCACTGGACCATGGTGTCAGTGGCTGGATTAATCCACATGTCACTGGACCATGGTGTCACTGGATTAATCCATATGTTCGCTGGACCATGGTGTCATTGCGCTGGATTAATCCATATGTCCACTGGACCATGGTGTCAGTGCGCTGGATTAATCCATATGTCCACTGGACCATGGTGTCGGTGCGCTGGATTAATCCTATGCACTGGACATCGTGCTTGGCTGTGTCACAACGGGGACACTGAAGGTGATCGTGAATCATGTGCATGCTTAGCAACAGTCTGAAATTATGCAGATTGCGGGTGCTTTGTGGTATGTTTCTGATACTGGTTGAAGCATTGTTTTGCTATTTGTGGTGTGGCTGATCCAATTGTTCCTGGATAGCCAAGTGTGTGTGGCTGATCCACATTGTTCCTGATAGCCAGAGTGTTGGGCTGATCCACAATTGTTCCGGGATAGCCAGTGTGTGGCTGTCCACAATTGTTCCTGATAGCCAGAGGTGGTGCTGATCCACAATTGTTCCTGGATGCCAGAGTGTGTGTGGCTGATCCACATTGTTCCTGATAGCCAGTGTGTGTGGCGATCCACATTGTTCCTGGATAGCCAGAGTTTGTGGCTGATCCACAATTGTTCCTGGACAACCAGAGTGGTGTGTGATCCACAATTGTTCCTGGACAGCAGAGTGTGGTGGCTGATCACAATGTTCCTGGATACAAGTGTGTGTGGCTGATCCACAATTGTTTCTGGATAGCCAAGTGTTGGCTGATCACAATTGTTCTGGATAGCCAGAGTGTGTGTGGCTGATCCACAATTGTCCTGGATAGCCAGATGTGTGTGGCTGATCCACAATTGTTCTGGACAGCCAGAGTGTGTGTGGCTGTCCACAATTGTTCGGGACAGCCAGATGTGTGTGGCTGATCCACAATGTTTCTGACAGCAGAGTGTGTGTGGCTGATCCACAATTGTTCCTGGATAGCCAGATTGGGATAGAAGAAAAGCTGCAGAAGGTCAAATGCCTAGAATGTAGATCAAAGATGCTGCAATGAGGTCTGAATGTGTTCCAAGTCAAAGACCCTCTTGCTTCCTGTCTATATTCTATGTGCATTCAGTGTATTCTGAAAAAGTCATTGTATTCTTGCTCAGTTCTGTATGATATGATAGTGCAGCCCTCATGTTTTCAACTTGTGTAAAATAATGTGTATGGCTCAGGCTTGTTTTCAGTAGCTGTCTCATGTTTAAAAGGGTTGTGTGTGAATTTTATAAAAACTGGCAAAAACAGTACATGTGATACGTCATTGTGTTGACGTGTGCTACCCTCCTGTGGAACAGTGAGATATGCCATTGTAGACCTGTACACTTAATTTATTCTTTTCTTGTTGCTGCCCTGTATTTCTGGCCTTCTCATTGAAAGTACCCTCATGCTGCGCATTGCAGTCTCACATGCACAGCCACGTACAGAATTGTTCCTGACACACCTCCAGTGCCTGTAGTCCAGAGGGAGCCGTTAACATCAGGTCTGTAGGCCCAGCTCCGGTGCTTAGTGTTTATGTCAGTAGGTCCGGCTGCCTGTCCAGCACAGTGATCCTTCAGTCCCCAGGGATCCTCTGGCACCGAATCCAGAGGCAAAAACAACTGTTGGTGTCATTGTGCAAGAGAAGCATGACTGTAGATCACCGCTGTGAGAGCTGGGACACAGGATTCAGAGTTAGTTTTCTTCATGTCAGAGACAGAGCTGTAGATCACAAGAGAGAGAGAGAGAGAGCTGGGACACAGGATTCAGAGTTAGTTTTCTTCATGTCAAGACAACCTGTGATGTCCATGGCTTTGATACTGTGGAAATCTGCTTCAACTGGAGACTGTGAGACAGGGTGCACCCTACACTGCCTTTCATGATGAAATGTGTCCCAGCAGTCTGTCAGTTCCAGGCGATATTCATGTAGCACTGGTCATGAAGTTTGAGTGACATTTGAAAAACATGTTCTTCCACATTCTGGAAGTGGAGGCATAGACAGTTGTTCCGCTCGGTGCCCTGGGTGCTGGATAATCGACCATGCAGGGCCAGAGAGATCTCCCAGTGGTAGTCCTGCAAAGTGCTTGGAACATCCACCTCCTCTCGTTAGTCTGGACACAGGCAAGGGGGCAAGAACCATATTCAGACACCCCCCCCCCCCCTCCCCTCACCCACCCTTCAAATTTCATGATGAACAAAATAAGGCTGTACTTGCATTGTTTGTGTTGTTATTCTCTCTGTCTCATGTTTTATACAGCCAAACTCTTTTGCGTTCTCTTGCATGTTGAAACATTATAGGTGTGTTTCCTTTTGACTGTGAGTTGACCTGTTTTTCTGTGTGTGATCCAGCGTGCTTGCCATTCTTGTGATTTTTTTCTTTTGGTTCAGGGCTGAATAAAATGTATTTTTATAAAAGGAGGAATTTTGCGCAGTGTTTTTTTGTTGTTGTTTGTTTGGTTTTTTTTTTGCACAGCACACCTTGATTGCCATTCAGGTTTTTACCATTTTGAGTAGAGACATTTTTTAAGCATTATGCGGATAATTTTGCTGTCTGTCAAAATTACAGTGCAATACAGTTTTATTCATTGCAGAAGTGCACAACATAATACAAAACGTTTCTGTACGATACATTCAATCCAACATAAAACTGTACAACAGCTATTCATAAAATTATCTTGGAAATTAGTTTGCATCAGAGGCACATGATGTGTATTGATTCTTAGCCTGTCAACATGTCAAAAAAAAGAAAATTTTATGAAAGGATGAAACATTCAATTAAGCATGCAGTGAACAAGAAAAGATGCTTATTATGTGTATTGGAGATACATTTTGTGATCAGCTGTTTGTACAGAAATGCCAAGCCGATAATGCAAAATTAGACATGACATTTTTGGGGTCCCATACATTACGTCTTCACAATGACATCACTTCCACTTGGTAAGGTTCTTTACAAAGACAGTTTTAAAAACTTTGTGCAGTTGTTGTCAGAGATTTTTGTCAGAGTCCTCAAACTGATGTTCGATTCGGTTTTCCTTCGCGTTGTTAATTGCTTCACCGATTCTCTTGTTTATAGCACTTTATTTCTCCCCTCAATCTTCTAGAGCGATTTAAGGTTCTTCTAGTGTCGCCACAGATCAATTAAGTGTACACAGATAGTTCACTTGACTTCTTTCCCTTGCTATCTTGTTACAAGCCAACATTTCGATTACTTCCCTTTGCTCTGGGTGGTCAAAGTATTCAGGTTTAGTATTTGCTGTTGCATTCAAAGTTGCATATTTCAGGTTTAAAACACACTGACACATTCACATACAACTCATACACATGCATGCATGTACATAAATATGCACACACGCACACACATACGCACGCACGCACACAACAACGTACACAAATGAACACGCATACAAACTGCACTCATTTAACCGCATGCATATGCATTCACACATGTGCACACACACACACACACTGAAGCTCATGCACACACACACACTAACAAAAAACGTTCACACACATGTGTGCACACGCATATACACATATGCATGCATGCATGTTATACACATGCATTTGGATGCATACACAAAGGCATACACACATGAGTGCGCGCACACACACACAGGTACACTCATGCACACACACATGCATATGTGCACACACGTGCACATACACATGCATGCACACAGTTACGAACGTGCACACACATATGCATGAAAGTACACAAATACACAAAGGTACACCCACACATACACACGTGTGCATGAGCAGACATGTATGCACAATTGCAAGCACAGTTTTGGAGCAGGACAGTTCACCCCAGGCAATTCGCCCATCGTAGACAATTCATTTCTGGACATTAACCCCTGACAACCCGCCTTCCTCACAATCCGCTCCCATTGTGCATGTTGCAGAAGGCCTACTTGCACAAACTCAAAGACGTGTATAATGTGTGTGTGTGTGTGCGTGTGCGTGTGTGCGCATGTGATGTGTATGATTGTGTAACAACCACCACACAACTCTGCACGCACACTGACACACACACACGCACACACACACACGCACGCACGCACACACGCATGCACGCACGTACAAACACACACACACACACACACACACAGGCCCACACACACAGAGGCAGAGGCACACACACACACGGGCAGACAAACACACGGACATACAAACGCGCGCGCACACACATACACATGCACACACACACACACACACACACACAGAGGCAGACCCCCCCCCCCCCCCCCACACACACACACACACACTGAGGCAGACCACACACACACACACACACACACACACGCACACACACGCTGAGACGCGCGCGCACACACACACACACACACACACACACACACAGAGGCAGACAACCCCCCCCACCCTCCCACACACACACACAGAGGCACACACACACAGAGGCACACACACACATACACGTGCGTGCGCGCGCACGCACACACACACACACACACACAGAGGCACACACACACACATACACACACATATGGGCAGACACACACACACACACATACACACACACACACACAGGCGCGCGCCTGCACATACATGCATTATATATTGATATGTGCTCAGACGTACGCATATGTTTATGTCAGTGTCGTTAGACCTAGTCTATTTGTGAACAGATCTATCTATATGGTGCTCCTTTCTCCTTCCCAATTCGTTCACCCATTCATCCACCCTCTCACCCATATCCTATGCATACATGCATGCACACATGTAATTGTGTGTGTGCACACTTAAGCATTTTTGCATTTGTGTTACTGTGTGTACACAAAAGCTTATTTCATACATTCAGATCTAAATCAGAAAAAGGTCTTCAACGAAACTTTCATTTGCTAAGAAACAGACATGGTCTATGCGTGTGTAAATCTGCTAATTCCCATGTTGAACATAACTATACCTTGCTTTGTCTTTCGGAAATCTGTAAAAAGATTTTTGTCCAGTCTTTTTTTCCATATCGAATTCGTGCAGTTTATTGCTGCATAATGATGTCCGCCGTTCTTTATTTTCGTAGCCATGCTGTTTAACCACCCAAGTCTAAGGGACACTACTCTGTCGAAATCATCACGATTTGTCTTTACTGACGGGTCTTAGTCTGTGGTGTCGCACATCTCCAAAATGTTTCTTGATGTCCATGCTCTCTGTTTCCATCTGCTTAATCCTGGGACCTCTCTTGCTGTTTCAGTCATCTTTTGGTTGAAGTTGTTCGTTAGGTTCAGCTTCTTCTTCTCGGAGAAGTGGTGGGGAGAATTGTCCTCTTTTGGCCCCTTGGCATTGTTCAGTGATGTTCAGATGTTTCTCTATTCAAGATTGAATGTGAGAGGGCTGTTTTTCACACTCCTCTTGTTCTTCAAGGAGTAAATTTGAAGTTCATTATGACAAGGACATGGGCAGTTCCAACAGTAGCCCCTGTGAATGTCTTTGTTTCAGCCCTACTGATGCCCAACTCTACCTGTTCTTCACAAGGATATTGTGTATCTGGCTGTGGTACTGACTGTTTGGGGAGATCATGTTCATCGTCGGAATGCTTTATACTCATGAAGGCTGCTGGCAAGAACCAATTCATTCTCACTGGCAATTTCTAGCAGGCGTAGTCCTCAATCATTGGTGTTCTTATTACAATAGGGGCCACAGAAATTCTTCCTGGCTTCTTGCGCATCTGCAGCAGCCCTGGCATTCCAGTCACTGCACCCTGAACGATGAGAATGTCATCTGCACCAACCTTGGCATTCCAGTCACTGCACCATGAACAATGAGGATGTCATCTGCACCACCCTTGGCATTCCAGTCACTGCACCCTGAACGATGAGGATGTCATCTGCACCAACCTTGGCATTCCAGTCACTGCACCATGAACGATGAGGATGGCATCTGTGTAGGATAAGTTCGTCATAGCAGACGGATTCTATTACCAGTCTAAGGGAAGTAATCCCCATACTGTTCATATTGGATAATCGTTCTTTACGTAAATAGGATGCGCGAAGGGTGATGGGAACGTTGCCAAGTAAAACATGTGAATTTTCGAAAGACTCAATCCGTTTCTTGGGTCACATCATTGACAGCTCAGGCATCTGCCCGGATCCAGCAAAAGTGGAAGCTATCAAGTTTCCCCTCACCCACGAACTGCACAGAACTTCAACGTTTCTTGGGCATGACAAATCAACTGGCCAAGCTCATGCCCAATCTTGCCAGCATCACAGCTCCTCTACGCTGTCTCTTATGCAAGAACACTGAATGGACGTGGGGTGATCAACAGGAAATGGCGTTCCAGCAAATACGAAGTCATCTACTTTCACCTCCTGTACTTGCACACTGCAACCCTGAGCGTGAAACTTTCGTAGCGGCTGACGCTTCCAATGCAGGCCTCGGTGCTGTATTATACCAGACACAAGATGACAACTCACGACGCCCAGTGTGCTACATTTCACGCTCTCTTTCTGACGCACAACGCAACTATGCTGTCATTGAAAAAGAAGCATTGGCAGTCACATGGGCCTGTGAGAGACTAAGTGAATACCTCCTTGGACTCACCTTCACAGTCGAGACTGACCACAAGCCTTTGGTCCCCCTCCTGTCAACCACAGAACTCGTCAAAATGCCTCCACGCATTCAACGATTCCGACTGCGACTCACGCGATTTTCTCCAAAAATTCAGCACGTCGCCGGGAAGAATCAAACGACAGCATTGGTGCCAGAGGGGATTTAATCTTATTTTTTTCCTTCTCTCTCTCATTCTCAAACCCTTTCCCCTTCCCCAGCCCTAAAACAGCCTTGTGGCTATATACCAGAAGTAGAAATATGAACCAAAACGATTTAGACCTATAAAATCCGAGTTAAAAGTAAAACACGAAACAATGTTCAAAGTATTGCAAGCTGGCCGAAGCTAAGCACACTGACCAGCAGAGCAACACGACCAAGGAATGACAGTCTGTCTTAATGAAACTTGTGAAGTTTCGCTCATATAGCTGTATTTATCTAATACTTCAGATAATGCCTCGTATTTCGTAATTTAGAATTTGAAAAAAAAGCCGTCTATAGTAATGAATACGGGATCACTGATTAAAAAGACAAGTAGTGTCATCAGAAATCAAAGTTTCGTGGAAGCACTGTTTAAATCGTTTCGGAATGGGCCTATAGTTTTAGTACAAACGGATTAAAATTGCGTGAGCTGCGCACTAGAATTAGTAAGCCTAAAATCCTTTTTTTTTTTTTTTTCAAAATTGCACAAGCAGTTCATCAGACAAGATGAGACGTTTCACGGGCGTAGCTAATCCCATGGGACAGATAAACTGGACTAAGCAAACAGACATTATCATGCAGGCTCTGTCTACAATGCAAAACAGACGAGCATATTTTTGAAAAAAGAGTCTTTTTCAGATAGACAAAAACGCAGTACAAAACAATACTCCCCTGACACAGCAGTCACAGGAAATTTATTTGGAAAAGTGGGTGAAAGTGAAAGTAAACTTGGAAAGAATCTACTACACAAGTCAGAGAAGAAACAGAAGAGGAAAAGATCAACCTGAAGAACAAGAATTCATCGATTGTACGTAATTTTACCACTTCTCCTACCTGTCATTTGGAAAAAAAAGGGGTAAAATTCTTCTAGGTTTTCTGTTCCATCTGAAATGTGAGAGCACTCCGACAGGCTAGAAACTTCAAAGAACTGATCCACCAAATGGACAAAGATTCTCCTGACACGCTCTTGGCCTCTAGCTCTGCAAAACCAGGTGGAAGAGCGACAGAGAAGAACAGACAGAAGAAGGGCACGCGGGAGAAGAAAACAAACATAAAGAGTTTACATGGAGTGGGATTTTTTTTTTTTTTTTTAGTAAACAAGAACATCACGAACTCTGAACTGGGATGCTTCCCTGTTTCAACATACATCTGTGAGCGGAACCCTTCAACATCATAGTGGTGCAAAGATGCTCCCACATCAGATTATGATGATGACCAGATTGTAGAATTCTGTTCCCAGCTCTAAATGGTAATCATAGTCACTAGGTGGGCAGAAAGACATCCTCATCGTTCATGGTGCAGTGACTGGAATGCCAAGGGTGGTGCAGATGACATCCTCATCGTTCATGGTGCAGTGACTGGAATGCCAAGGTTGGTGCAGATGACATCCTCATCGTTCAGGTGCAGTGACTGGAATGCCAAGGTTGGTGCAGATGACATCCTCATCGTTCAGGGTGCAGTGACTGGAATGCCAAGGTGGTGCAGATGACATCCTCATCGTTCATGGTGCAGTGACTGGAATGCCAAGGTTGGTGCAGATGACATCCTCATCGTTCATGGTGCAGTGACTGGAATGCCAAGGGTGTGCAGATGACATCCTCATCGTTCATGGTGCAGTGACTGGAATGCCAAGGGTGGTGCAGATGACATCCTCATCGTTCAGGTGCAGTGACTGGAATGCCAAGGTTGATGCAGATGACATCCTCATCGTTCATGGTGCAGTGACTGGAATGCCAAGGTTGGTGCAGATTGTAATATTCTGTCGAACAGAGACGAAGAAAAGACTGGAAGCAGGCAGTTTGTTTTACTTGGCAACGTTCCCATCACCCTTCGCGCATCCTATTTACATAAAGAACGATTATCCAATATGAACAGTATGGGGATTACTTCCCTTAGACTGGTAATAGAATCCGTCTGCTATGACGAACTTATCCTACAACTCCCTTTTTGAAAAGTAGTTAATGTCTTTCAAATTTACAATCATTGTGATAAATTAATAAGAAAAGTATTCGGCTCTTATTTTGTCTATTTTCTTTCATGTCCTTCTTTCTTCTTTCATATTTGTTGTCCTTGGTATAATGTCAGTTTTGAAGTGTTTACAATTTCACGAAGAATGTTCATCGTTATTTCATGTTCATAGTCTGTTCAACCTTTCCAAGTGTCAGAGAGTCACATGCCATACTAAAGGACTTTGAATAATATAATAAGTTATTAAACAATATAAGTATGCCAACTTTTTTTTTTTTTTTTTTGTGGTAATGAAATATGTAATTGCTGATAACTGTAACTAATTTTAAACTATAAAACTGGAACCATTCAAAAATAACATTCAAAGTCTGTCATTTAAACTTTAAATGGAACAAAAGCGTAGTCTATGTGTTTTTGTGTGTGTCTGTTCACAAACACTGTTGTGTCTCATTTCTATAAACCAAGCCGTTGGGGTTTCTTGATTATTCTTTGGGACTTGCGGAGCATTCCTGTGGTGTTTGGGGTTGGAGATACTGGACCAGGTGTTGGCACTGGGACAGGAGATCGCTGTTGAGTTGTGGGTGGAACCCTTTGCGGCGATCGCTGTAGTGATGAAGACAAAGGTGGTGACGGCGTAACCGCAGCCGTGGTGGGTGTTCCTTGCCTGGTGGTGCATCATTTGATGTTGCTACTAAGTGCGTTCTGTTGCGTCTGATGGGACCGGTTTCTGTCCAAACAATGTAGGAACGTGGGTTGTGGTGTTTTGACAACACTTCTCCCGACTTGTTCATGTCTTTGACAAATACAGTGTCACCAGTTTCAGGGGTGTTGCTTCCCTGGCTGCATGACGGTCGTTGAAGTTGTTGCATTGCTTTTGTTTCATGTACTGTTCTTTCTGTTTGATGAAAGAGTGATCAGGGTTTTGGGCAGTAGATGGGATGGAAGAATGGGGATTTTTGTCTTTAATTTTCTTCCCATTAGGAGCTTACTGGGGGCTTGCCATTTTGCAGTGGACTTGACCTGTAGAGGAGAAGTGCATTGTAGGGATCTTTCGCTTTCTCGAGCGGGTTCTTCACAGTTTGTACAGCTCTTTCAGCCTCTCCATTACTTTGGGGGTAATGAAGAGAGCTTGTGGTATGTGTGAACCCAAAGTCAGCAGCAAATTTGTGGAATTCTGTGCTGGCAAATTATGGACCATTGTCAGACATGACCACGTCAGGGATGCCATGGACAGAGAAAATGCTTTTTAGTTTGTTGATGAGGTTGCTGCTTGTTTGGTTGTCGAGGCGACGCATCTGTGGCCAGCGAGAGAAATAGTCCACCACAATGACAAAGGTCTTGCCTTGAAACTCAAACAGATCCATGCCGAGCCTAGACCAAGGTCGTTCAGGGAAGGAAGAAGGTAGAAGGGGTTCCTTATGTGTTGGTCTGTGTTTGGCACAGATATTGCAATTTTTTTACGAGATCTTCAATTTCTGTAGAGATTTGAGGCCACCAAATTGAGAATGAAGCAAGTGCTCACAATTCCGACGTGTCCCGCATGAATGCGGTTGAGCATTTCAATCCTCATGTCCCGAGGAATGACAATTCTGTCATCAAACAACAAGAAGTCTTCAACTATGGTCAGATGTTCTCTGTTTGTCCAGTACTGCTTGAGAAGTGGTGACTCTGGCATGTAGGCGGGCCATCCATTGATGCAGTATTCTCGGACTTTAGTTGTTTCAGGATCTGATTTCTGCAATTCTTTGATTGTTTGCAGTTAGTTTGTTGAAGCCGGCAGACTGTCGATGGTTTGTTTGGCAAGCAGTGCTGCATCATCGACGTGGTTGATGTCTTCTTTTTCTGGTTGAGAATATGGTGCACGTGACAGTTATCAGGGAGCCCATCATTGATGTAGAGTTGACCCATGTTGCACCCCCATACCTGCACATTCTGCTAGGCGTGGTCAAGAA
>CM065744.1:5961311-5966311 GCA_033310375.1 Conus canariensis | reverse complement strand
TAACGCTGTAATTTATTCAAAGAAGATAGCAGAAGATAATGTATCTCTAAAACAAAACAGTCTAGAAACACACATATCACTAACAACTCCTGTGTCAACTCAAAATCGTTTTGAAATTTTAGAGGAAGAAAACTGTAACACAGAAAAACAGGAAAGTGTTGAATGCAGTGAAAGCAGTGCTGATCCTGGAGATAACAATACTTCCCAACACAGTTTGCGAAATCAAACACCCACACGACAGAGATCACCTTTGCAGGTGTTTAACGAAATCAAGATTCCTGACAACATTTCTTCAGTCCTCATTGGAGATTCTGTTTTAAGATTTATTGATCCAAGACGGTTAGGAACTGAAGAAGATCGTGTGTTTAAACTGTGCATTCCGGGAATGACAATACAGAACATGATCCAGTGGCTTCATTCATTGCCCGATAAGCTCACCCATATCCAACACATGATTGTTCATGTTGGGGTCAACGATTGTCCGGCTAGCCCAGTGTCTGCTAAACAGTGGACAGAACTGATTACTCTGTGCAAAAAAATCTTTTCCGTCAGCTTGTATCACATTCAGTTCTATCATTCCAGCTCGAGGACGCCATGTTCTAAATAATGCGATCTCCCCCTCCAACAGAACCTTGCATTCAGCCTGTAATACATCTAAAATTAATTTGATTGATAATCATGACACTTTTATTACAAAAAATGGTGCTCCAAGACTCGCTTTATACAAAGACCCTGTCCATCTTAGTCTAAAGGGAACGGCAAAGCTCGCTGTTAACTTTATGAAGTACTTGCCACGTTTCTTCCGTTACAACTCTGGCCAACACTCTGAAGGGGATTTTCCACCTCGAAGACAACCCAGAAGTAATCAGCAAGTAGAAGAGCTTTCAGATGCCTTCCACAACAGACTACATAGTGGCAGGACGGACTCTCGTGCCGAACCAAGTCGACCCTCTGGTCATAGTAGCAACGTTCCTGGCGTCCCATCCATCACTTCCATGGCCCACTATCCCCTGCTGCCATCCCGGAGAGGTGGTGGGCCATTCAATAACAGGCTGTATCCAGTTCATCCTGAGGGTCCTGTTCCTGTACGTCCTGCTCCTGCACTGCAGCAGTTGGACGCCATGGACCAGACCGTTCAGCCTTCCTTCCACAGACTCCCCCAGGACAGAGGCAATCTGTCTGTCCAGGAAACCCATGGAGTCCCTTTTCCTTTGTGCTCCAACCCACCCCATTACCCATTCCAAGGACCTTGGTACCCCTCTACGCTACACCCATACCCCCCGTCCTTGTATCCACCTTCAGTCATGGGTGACCAAACTCATACAGCTATCCCAAACCATCAGCAATTACTCCATGACCCGCGTGTAGTTGTGCCACTCCCAATACCTGGTATCCTGAAGGTTTACCGACACAACCCGGACAATACGCCCTTCAGCTGATGAACATGGCATCACAGCTTTTTCACCAACAGAGACCTCAGTAATAGAGTGGTTGCATTCACATGGTGCGCTCTCGCGCGCGCGTTTATGTGTGTGTGTGTGGAGGGGGGGGGGGGGGGGGGGGGATTGAGAGGGGGGAGTGCGTGTGTACATACGTGTGTGCGTACACGGATGCGCGCACCTATAACACCTTTTTTATTTGAGTGTAAATCGTTTTTTCCCATGACAATCAACATCGATATATCAAGTCTGAACGTTAGTAGGGTGAATGTGTGTTTTTTGATATCGGACCTGGGAACTTGTGCCTGGTGACTAATTTTGGACCCTTGAATTTCGAATTTGGCGGACTGCGATTATTTCTGTTGTACTTTATCTGATTTTCTTAATGCATTTTTTTCTGGTTTGAAGATTGTTGCATTTGTCTGTTATTCTGTTGGTACATTAATATATATATATATATATATATTTTTTTTTTTTTTGGTGTCCTATCTGAGTGAATGTGTGTATGAATGTTAGAGATTATTTTGTAAAGAATCTTTTTTTTTTTTCATTTTTGTCATTGAACTCAATTGCTGTTGCAGTATAGAAGATACAGTGTGTGCAGTGTGTATCTAGTAACGCTGAAGGCGGTGTTCACTTACCCGAACTACTTGTCCTTTCTTTTTTACTCTTTGAGCTTTTCTATAACTCAGATATACATTGCATTACTTGTTGTATATACACATTCTAAAACTGAAAAAAAAACTTTTCTAGACTTATTGAAATTATTCCCAAACGATCTGCAACATGTCTTTAACATTAGATACGTGGCCAATAAAACAAGGACTTCGAATAGGCTACTTGAACATTAACAATGCAACAAATAAGAAAGACGATATTGCAACTGTTCTTCACAACAATGGTAACAATTTTCATGTATTTTGTTTCGCAGAATCCCGTTTGTCCTCACAAATAACTGATGCTGATATGAATATGCCAGGATACCAGATAATTCGACTAGATCCACATAAACCCAAAACCACAGGCATACTATTGTATGTTGCATCTTCGTTAAACTACAAAAAACTGAATAATCTAGAAAATTATGACATTGAATCTGTATGGATTGAAATAAGCATGAAAAACAGTAAACCACTAATCATAGGATTTATATACAGAAATCCATCAGAAACTACAGACTGGCAAGACAAATTTAGTGTCCTTATGGATGAAGTAACGATGCTAAGTTTTGAAACTATCATTTTGGGAGATTTTAATATAGATTTAACGAAACCCAAACCCAAGTGGCATCAAAACTACACTTTACACGGCCTAGAACAACTTATTGACAAACCAACCCGTGTAACTGAACATTCAAGCACCTTAATTGATCACATTTACACAAACACAAGACAACCTATTATTGAAGTATGTGCTCCACCATGTGGATGTAGTGACCATAATCCCGTTTGTCTTACTTGGTACAAAACCCGTGTTAAAGTTCCAAAGGTAGGGCATAAGATCATATATTATAGAAGCTTTAGAAACTTTAAAGAAGAAGATTTCCTTTCAGACCTTGCCACGGCACAGATGGACTACATATATCAAATAAGAGATCCTGATGAAGCAGCTGAGTATTGGATCAGTACATTTACTTCTGTATATAACAAGCATGCTCCATTCATAAAGAAAAGAGTCAAACAAGAAACAAAACCACCGTGGATAACAAAAGAAATTGATATAGAAATTAATAAAAGAAATCATTTAAGCAATTTCGGAACAAGTAAAGAATTTCGAAAACAAAGAAATAAGGTAAACTCAATGAAACGAAAATCTAAACGCAATTACTTCCAAAAGATGTTAATTTCTACTAAGGATTCACGTCAGATCTGGAAAGCTATCAATATGTTGAATAATAAACAAGTATCAAGAAGTCAGCAAATTCTTACAGACGTATCTGCAAATCAGTTAAACAACCACTTTGCAAACATCAAAGATAAAATCATATTACATGACAGGTCCAATGAAAATGATCTCAGCCACTTAAAACATTACCTTGATTCAAAGAATATTTACTTTCCTTTTACTCTCCAACCAATGACGGTATTGGATGTCAGTAAAAGTTTCTCATCTTTAAAACAATCTGGTGCACGCGATTTAGACGGTTTAGATGTAAAAATACTAAAAGTTTCATGCCCAGTTATCTCTGACACGCTAACTTATTTATACAATTTGTGTATAGATAAACAAACCTTTCCTTTAAAATTTAAGGAAGCTAAAGTTATTCCTCTCCATAAATCTGGTGATACATCAAATCCATCAAATTATTGACCTGTTTCTATTTTATCTGCTTTATCTAAGCCTATTGAAAAGCACATGCAAAAGTCCCTCTATTCTTACCTTGCTAAAAATAGTTTACTCAATGAAGATCAGTCTGGTTTCCGTGAAAATCATTCCTGTCATACAGCCCTCATACAGCTCGTTGATAGCCTTCTATGCAGTATAAACGAAAATAAATTTACTGGTATTCTTTTTATAGACTTTGAGAAAGCGTTTGATGTTATAAATCATCCTCTCCTACTGCGCAAATTAGAACTGTATAAATTAAATCCAGAATTCATTAATCTCTTGTCTTCTTTTCTATGTAACAGAAAGCAAGCAGTAACAGTTAACAACAAAATGTCAAACTTTTTGCCTGTCAAATACGGAGTACCACAAGGCTCTGTATTAGGTCCTCTTCTGTTTTCTATCTATATCAATGATTTACCTTTTTATGTTAAATGTAAGTGCGAAATGTTTGCCGACGATACATCGCTCCATTCCAGTGATTCAGACACCCATAGACTAGCAAACAAACTACAAGATGATATTCATGGACTTACTGAATGGACCCAACTGAATCATATGTCCTTAATTGCAAACAAGACCAAATGTATGTATGTATGTGCTCGACAAAAACGGCAAAAAATGAAGTCAAAATTTCAACCATTGTTTATATCTGGCAAACAAATTGAAGAAGTAGATTCACATAAAATGCTAGGTGTAATAATTGATAAGGATCTATCGTGGACTGACCATACGAAGTCACTGGGAAAACGTCTTTCAAAAAAATTACTTCAGCTAGCCAAGATTAAGAATTTCCTTGATACCCATTCTCGTAAGCTTTTTTCTGTGCTCACATTTTATCAATAATTGATTATGCATCGACATTATGGGACAGCTGCAGTGAAACCAACTTAAAAATGATTCAGCGAATGTACAAAAGAGCACTAAAATTAGTATTGTTAAGATCAAGCACTCTGACTACAGAAGATTATAAAAAACTTAATATATTAACTTTCCACAACAGACTTTTGTTCAATAAGGCAGTATGTATGCATAATGTTGTATACGGCAATGTTCCTAAAAAGATAAGCGACACATTTAAAACTAACATCCATAGACACAATCATTTTTTATCTATTCCTAGACCAAGAAATAATCTTTATAAATCTAGTTTTTTATACTCTGGTGGAAATGTATGGAACAAGTTGCCAACACGCTTTAAAAGTATAAACAATAAAATCCAGTTTTAAAAATAAT
>CM065744.1:5933811-5956311 GCA_033310375.1 Conus canariensis | reverse complement strand
GAGGTGTTTCGCCCAATGTAAAAACAGGCAGTTTTTCTGGATTATTACCACTATTGAAAAGAATTATATTTGTTTTTTCAACAGATAAGTTCAATCCATTTAACTTCATGTATTCCGACATCCTATTTAGTTCGTCTTGATAGATCTTTCTGATGAAACTTATATCACGCTGTGGAGTTTTCTTTTTAAGAGTTACTTCCATCCACATGCAAATGTCGTCTGCATATTGAGCGAGAACTACCTTTTTAGATAACTTATTTGGCAAATCATACAATAGCAATGAGAAAAGAAGCGGAGCTAACACTGACCCTTGTGGGATTCCCATTGACAAAGTTCTACTGGTGGAATATGATTTTCCTACTCGTGTATTTGTGTGTGTGTGTGTGTATGTGTGTTTGTGTGTGTGTGCGCGCGCGCGCGCGCACGCAAGTGTGTGTGTGTGTGTGTATGTGTGTGTGTGTGTGTGTGTGTGTGTGTGTGTATTGCTGTTGTTGTTGTTGTTGTTGTTGTTGCTGTCGTTGTTGTTGCAGATGGCAGATTGTGCTCAACGGTTAGTCAAGCTGAGGCCACCCCCACCTGCCTGTGCAGGTTTGGCTGTTCCAAAGACTCAGCTGCTGCCTCCAAACCCAGTCTCCATGCCAGTAAGTCTCCACCACCATCGTCACACACCCTCTTCCTCTCTTTCCTTCCTGGGGGGGGGGGGGGGGAAGCAATTTTCTAACGTTTTTTCTTAACTTTTTTTTTTTTTAGCTAGACAGGCAGTAAATTTCAGAGGGATACATCATTACAGAAACCACCCAGATTTCAACAGCAGCACGCTTGTCCTTGTGGCATGTCCAAAAGATTTCAAGTTAAGTAGATAGCAAAAGATATGACAGGAGACTATATAAAGGTGCGAACCAACGGAGAATAAACCATAACAAAATGTAGTGTGAAAAAAAAATGAACATGGCAAAAGTTAAAGGAAAAAAACAAGCATGCAAAGGCACCACCGCATCATCAACCTTCTTTGTGTGTGTGTGTGTGTGTGTGTGTGTGTGTGTGTGTGTGAGAGAGAGAGAGAGAGAGAGAGAGAGAGAGAGAGAGAGAGAGACGGTGTTTAAACCTTACAAGTTCAGTTCATGAAGTGGGGGACGATGGAATGGAGACTGCTGCTAAAACAATGATTCCAAATATTAAGGTTATTCCAATCACTTTTTTTTCTCCCAAAAATCCATCGCGATTTGGAATCCAGAACACATGGCTTGAAATACCGTACATCGATCAAATTGATGGTTACTTTTGAATCATTGTTTCATCCGGATTCACGGTCATGAGTATGGTGTACATGGTCATAATGGACCGCCAAGATGTCGATAGACAACAGCTGTTGTTGGAGCGCTCTGTTACGTCCTCCCATGAAGTACAACGGGTAAACGGTTACTGAATGATGATGTCCAGGGAGGTCTTTGGAAACCTCACTGCTCTCCTCTTTGTCACGAGACTTTCCTGTCTTGATGGCCGATTCAGTCTTCTGTGGTTTGGTGATAAATGGCCAGTCCTGAGAGGGAGAGAGGGAGAGAGAGAGAGAGAGAGAGAGAGAGAGAGAGAGAGAGAGAGAGGTCTGGGCTCCAACTTAATTCTGACCGACTCCAGAGAATTTGATGACCGTTGTATTCTTGGCTCCGTGAGTTTCAGTACGATTTGACTGCTTTTAAATGATGATTTGATCAATGCAGTGGAGAAATGTTCATCCTTTTCTGAGTCGGTACCACCAGAAAAAAAATTGGATGATCTGTTTTTAAGTGATGAACAGCAAGGTCTTGGTTTAAGTCACTCATTTCAAGATGAAGTCTATAATAATGAATCTGTATTTCTGTCTGTAAGGTGAAAGTAATTGGGTACAACCCAGTCATCCCGTGAAAGAAAACATCTGAATTCGCAAGAGTTTTTAGACTTTACATTGTCTGATAGGTCGTTCCAGAGTTTTGTTGTCGTTTGAATAATGAGTTGTTGTACAGTTCCGTTGTTTGTTTTTAGAGAGTTACATGCTTTTCTTGGGGACTTCATTCTGAATGGGGATTTCTTGTTGTCAGTCTGTTGGAAACTAAGCTATTGATGTGCTCGGGACAGAAACTGTTGATCTGTTTGTAAAACTTGATTAATTTATACCCTTTCTTGATTTACTTTAAAGAACAGAATGCAGCTTCTTCATACATTCTTTTGTGCATTTTACATCTCCAACACAGATGTGGGTACTTTTAAGGAGAGATTTTACATCTCCAACACAGATGTGGGTACTTTTAAGGAGAGATTTTACATCTCCAACACAGATGTGGGTACTTTTAAGGAGAGGTTTTCGAACAAGTTTGCCTTTGTCTCACTGCAGTTGTCCCAAATAAAATCAGCATAGTCGAAATCAGGCAGATGAATGATCTAAGCGTAGTCTCAAAATGTTTGTTTGTTTGTTTTGCTTTTTTGTTTGTTTTTATTTTGTGTATTTGCAGCCTCGTTGGCAATCATTATGTTAACTTTGTTAATTGTAATCTGATCTGCTTATACCATCACGACTTATTCTCAAACACCAGATCAAGAAATTTATGTTCATTGACTGACCGGAGAAGTGCTTTTTAAAAGGTAAATCGATATAATGAATGATACTAATAAGTTCTGTCTTGCTGTCATTCCAGTGCTTTGCCCATGCGGCAATCCTTTCTCAGTCATAATTCAAGTTTCAGCATGGATTACAGGGTTAAAGAAAGAAAGTGCTCAGCTAGTATCGTCAGCAAATGATTTGAATATAGGATTCATGACATGTATTTTATCATGAATGTAAATTAGAAATAACAAGTGCCCTGATAGGAATCCCTGTATTATTCCAGCAGAAATGTTTTGGAGCCTGGAGTTTTAACTTATTTTTTATAACCACTGACCAGAAAAAGTTGGAGAAATAATCTCTGAGAAAGTTTTCAGTTTTCTTTTATCCCAACAGTGTTCACTGTTAAAATGCAACTTCTGAGCTGCACACAGTTGAATGCTTCTGATATGTCCAGATATACATTTTGTGAAATAAGGCCAGTTTCAAGAGAGATACACCTTTTGTTAAAGTGTAAATTAACAGAATCACTGGGGATAAATCCAGACTGTACGGGGATAGGAATGGTATTTGATCATAGACAGGAATATCTATGGTTGTGTACACACTTTTTCAAGTACCATTCCAGCACAACTTGATAATGAGACAGGTCAGTAATTACTACAAAATTCTTACGGTTTCTTTTCCTATCCTGGGTTACATAGGGAATCTTCCTCAGTGATGAAAATCTACTTTTACGAATACATCAGTAAATTAGCGTGATGAGAGACAGAGATATAATATGATATATATAGTTGTTTATGAAATGCCAATTTGAGAGTATTTTCTATTTTTGGTGCATAGGGTTGAGGGTGGGAGGGGGGGGGGGGGGGGGGGGGGACTGATGGCTGAAAATAAGAGGTGGAAATCTACTTTCACGATGACATCTGTAAATTCGCGTGGTGAGAGATTGAGATATGATACGACACATACTTGTTAATAAAATTCCAATTCGAGGGTGTTTTCTGTTTTTGGCGCATAGGGTTGAGGGTGAGGGAGGGGGAATAATGGCTGAAAATACGATATTAATTATCTCCAGCCCTCGAAGACAACATCAGTCTTGTTTGTATCAGAGATTATTGTTATGAATACTTATATAGCGCCTATTCTCGGCTAGAGACCAAGCTCTAAGCGCTTTACAATCCACACTCGTTTCCATAACGGGTTGCCTACCTGGGTAGTGCCGACTGAAGAGTTGCCAGCTGGCGCTTCATTCAGTCGTTTCCGTGTCATCCAGTCCATATCATTCAATATCGTTCACTCAGTTTCCTTACTTCCTTCATTCTTTCCATTTCTCACGCAGGTTGCATACTATGTGTAACGTGTCATCCATACCAACGGCCAGACTGGCCTTATCTTCCGAAAGTTGGTGATGGGATTTTACGTGTGTGCAAGATGTTATGCGTGCGTTCATACACGGAACCTCGGTTTATAGTCTCATTCGAAGGACTGTATGGGAAACTGAGTCAGAACCAATGTTAACTCCGAGGGGAAAGTCCCCCTGTACCGAAACGGCCCGGCGGAGATTCGAACCCGCAACCCAGCATCACCAAGATTACGAGTCCGGTATGCTACCACTGAGCCATTCCGTTTCCCAAGATGAAGTGGAGTTTAAATGCAAGAAGCTCAGCTTGAATTGAGGATGTTTAAATTTCGTCTATGATTTCTGTCTCTGTCTTTCTTATTCATAGATGTTTATATACCTTCCCTCCCCCTCCCGCCCCCTCACATACACCACTACCACCAGTGCTTATCTACCACCGTATAATCTCAGTGATAGTCTACCATACTATTTTGTACTGAAGCGATGTCAGCACAGCGTTGTTTCTTGCCTAGCTGACTTTTCCTATCCTCCCCGTCCCCTTCAATCCTGTCCCACCCCCACCCCCACCCCCTACCCCACTACCACCTCCACCCTCGTCCCACCTTCCACCCCCTACCACCCTTCATCGACCCCCCCCTCCCCCAATCCCCCACCCCCTTCTCCTTCCCTGTCGCAACCTTTCTCTACACACACAGTCAACGTAGCCCTCTCCAGAAACGCCAGCATGAGCTCGGTGTCTGAGATCAGCTCTTACAACGAAATGCTACGTGCCTGCGGGGCGGTCAACGGCCACCGCAGTGACCTTCTGTGTGGCACGCACGATTTTCGCCTGGGCTTCTGCCCCCTCATCGACTGCATCCAGACCCACGCGAATGACCGCCTGCCCTGGTGGAAGCTGAAGCTGGGCAGAGCCTACACCATCAACCAGGTGCAGATCTACGCCGAGAGAGGTGAGGGGGACTCTGGCGGATGGGTGAGATAGTTAATTAAGAGAGAGGAGTAGCGTGCGTGGGAGGGTGGTGTTGGAGGGGGTGGTGAAGGTGATTGAAGGTGGTGCGGGGCAGGGGGTCTTGGGTAGAGCGTTGTTTCTCTTGTTCTGAGAGTCTTTGGGGTTTGATTCTCGCGTAAGCTGGCCATGAGTAGAGGAGGGCTTTGTTTTGGAGCGGTGAACATGTATGCAATCTCCACCACCCCTTCCCCACCCCGCCCGCCGCATTTAAGACCTTCGGATGAAGGAAACATAAATCCAGAGGTCCCAGGGTGAACGGGTGCGTTTCATTTGCTCACTCACTCTCTCTTTCTCTCTCTCTCTCTCTCTCTCTCACACACACACACACACACACACACACACACACACACACACACACACACACACACACACACACACACACACACACACACACACACACACACACACACACACACACACAAAACAACAAGCAAACAAACAAAACGACTCCGCAGGCATGGTTATGCACCGTGCATGCCGACACCATCCCCTATGACAGTACTTCACTTGTGGTATAAAAAAGGAAAAGAGAAAAGGTCATAGTCCGTCTACACAAAATTGTTACTTAAAAACACACACACACACACACACACACACACACACACACACACACACACACCACACACACACACACACCCCCCCACACCGAGCGCAAGCGCAACTTTAAAGGTTTTCCTGTCCAATACACATATGGTGTTCATCTCCTCGGGTCAAGTTGTTTGGATGATCACACTTCCACTAATTATCTGCCATGGAGTTCATGCTCTTACTGATTATCTGCCTTGGAGTTCATGCTCTGACTGATTATCTGCCTTGGAGTTCATGCTCTTACTGATTATCTGCCTTGGAGTTCATGCTCTTACTGATTATCTGCCTTGGAGTTCATGCTCTTACTCATGTGCGTCGGTTTGTTCTTGAGTTTGTCAGGATTACATAACAGACTACTGAACTCATCCACCCTAACGTCTTCATGATATAGAATGTGACCTCAGGATTACATAACCGACTACGAACTCCTCCACCCTAACATCTTCATAATTAGAATGTGACCTCAGGATTACATAACAGACTACTGAACTCCCCTACCCTAACATCTTCATGATATAGAATGTGACCTCAGGATTACATAACAGACTACTGAACTCCTCCACCCTAACATCTTCATGATATAGAATGTGACCTCAGGATTACATAACCGAATACTGAACTCCTCCACCCTAACATCTTTATGATATAGAATATGACCTCAGGATTACATAACAGACTACTGAACTCATCCAGCCTAACATCTTCATGATATAGAATGTGACCTCAGGATTACATAACAGACTACTGAACTCATCCACCCTAACGTCTTCATGATAAAGAATGTAACCTAAGGACAAACCTACCGAATGTTCACACGGATCGACTTGCTGTGTTGATGTGGATCCAATGGCTGATCCAGAGTTCCTGAAGAAGTTAAGGTACAATTCCATTCAGTTACGGTGGTGGCATCCATATAAAGCCTCTCTGAATTGAACGAGTCACTGGATTGTGAATCTAGATGGCAGAGTAACGACAAACTATCATTTCTTTCCAAACCTAAGCCCACGACCCATGTTCCAGTTGATGAGGTTCAACGAACTAAGAACTGATTCCCAGTTGAATGATCTCTCCTCAATGGAGGAAACAAACCAGCCATGTTCTTCACTGATGACTGACTGAGGTACATTGTTAAGCGTACGGAGCGTGTACCATTTTTTAATCGGCTGCGAACTCAATTTCAGCTTTCTCTGTCCAAATTTTCATTTATTTCTGTTTCCAGAACAATTGTAACTGAAATATTTCAGCCATTCTGAATAAGGATACCAACATTTTTTTTTTTTTTTTTTTTTTTTGTATATGAATCAAGAATGGAAGTTAAAGTCAGCCTACCATAAATCAGTTTCCGTAACGAGATAGTTGTAACAAACTTGATTTCCATTCTTTTAGAGCTTTCATATTCTTTTTCTTCCGTGTGAACAAACCCAGACAGTTCCCAGAACATTCTGATCAGTGCTGTTTCCATCCTGGACCAAGGTTTGCAAACCTCACTGATCTTGGATGGCAAACAAAAGACTGGGCAGTGAAGATCTCCAAGGCTGTGAACAAGACAAACAAGGTTCGCGATGGAAGAGTTCCTTCAATTCAGAACGGCCTCTATGTGTCTGACTAAACTCTGCGTCGGCTCCAGACTGGCAGACTGGCGGTGATACCGTACAGCACTGCGAGCTTTTTGACGCTGAGAGCTCTTCTCCCCCTCCCTTTTCCTCACAGTTATGACACAACTTGAAACCGCCCCCATCGTTGCAGTTGAGCTGTCTCATATATTGGCTGTAATGGAACTGACATTGCTGTCTGTCTTAGCTGTTTCGTGCTGACTCAACTTGAACATGGGTTTTCACATAGCTCCAACGTGATTTTCGGCAATGAAAATGGCACAGCAACTTCACGAGAAATGATAACGATAGACACACCCGCTCAATACCCGCCGGTACGGCATTGACCGCTGCATGCTCCAGAACAAGACAAAACAATCCGTAAACGTGTCCGTTGCCACTTCCGCAATTGAACACATTGACTCGTACACTTTTCATGTCTACCTGCAGGGTTTGTACCCAAAGGACCTACAGAATCACGCCCTTACAGCTTTCATCACATAAGAGCTGCAGAACCGACGTAAATGAACTTTAATGGAAGAACGGAACATGTCCAAAAGTTTCAAATAGGTTTTTAACGTCCACACCTGCTCCTACGGTGATTTGGGGGACAGGGATAACCGCGTCAGGAAGGTGAGAGCAAGAATCTGTCTAACACTTCATACACCACCAGAACAACAACACACTGGCCAAACGACGAACGCATTAAATTTGTGTCTCCTGATCCAAGAGCAGATCCAGGTCCTGCTGATGATGTGACCATCATGACAAACTTTCCAGAGAAAGTGAACACCATGAAGATTCTATAAAGACCAGATGGAGATCTGCAATTTGATTGTGACGATGAAACGTTCACATTTTGTATTTTCTATATTGTTTTAAAAATAGATACATTGGACACATGGGAAGTGACTCTTTCAGGGTGTACCAGCTGTTACTTCCCTTGGCGGAAACTATTTTTCACTCAGAAACTAATACAAACGGAGGGTCCAAGATTCTGTTCATCTTGCTGGATGTCATCGCTCTCCATGGTGCCCTTTTCTTTAAGAAAAAAAAATCGTTTGATGTTGAAATCGTTATACGTTCTACATTAAAATCTGTCTGTCTGTCTGTCTGATTCTCTCGCTCATCCTCATCCTCATAATTCTGTGTGATTGCGCGCGCGCGCGCGTGCATGTGCATGTGCGTGTGTGTGTATGTGTGTGTGTGTGTGTGCGTGTGTGTGTGGTGTGTGTGTGTGTGTGTGTGTGTGTGTGTGTGTGTGTGTGTGTGTGTGTAAGATTCTATCATTCATCCTCACAATTTCTCTCTCTCTCTCTCTCTCTCTCTCTCTCTCTCTCTCTCTCTCTCTCTCTCTTTCTCTCATTGCAGATCGTTATATGAACATGGCCGGGGTGTACGTGGACATTGATGCTGAGCGGTGCTACGACTTTCTGGGCTACAGCGCCACTCTGCAGGAACTGCAACGCCGATATCAGCACAAAAACGCCTCTGCTCCTAGTGTGAGGCCTTCACAAACATCCCAACCCCCCCCCCCTCCTTCCCACCCCCATCCCCATCCGGCGCCGTCCACGCTTAGTACAATCGAGGAGAGCGGGGGGGGGGGGGGGGGGGGGGGGGAATAACATACCCCAGGAAGGGAATGGAGGGGGAGACTGGAAGCGGTGAAAGGAGGTGAGACTGGAGAAAGGGGGGGGGGGGGGGAGGGGGAGGGAGATAACATACCCCAGGAAGGGAATGGAGGGGGGGGGGGGGACTGGAAGCGGTGAAAGGAGGTGGGACTGGGGAAAGGTGGGGGGGGGAGGGGGGGAGATAACATACCCCAGGAAGGGAATGGAGGGGGGGGGGGGACTGGAAGCGGTGAAAGGAGGTGGGACTGGGGAAAGGTGGGGGGGGGGGGGAGGGGGGGAGATAACATACCCCAGGAAGGGAATGGAGGGGGGGGGGGGGGACTGGAAGCGGTGAAAGGAGGTGGGACTGGGGAAAGGTGGGGGGGGGGAGGGGGGGGAGATAACATACCCAGGAAGGGAATGGAGGGGGGGGGGGGGGGGACTGGAAGCGGTGAAAGGAGGTGGGACTGGGGAAAGGTGGGGGGGGGGGGGGGGGGGGATGGGGGAGTTCACATCCCTCAGTGAAACATACATTTTGAAATAGTTCATGCCCGGGAAAAAAAAATCTCACGGAAAGAATAGTGGGACTATACATCCAATTAAATGTTGTGATTTTGTTGTTGTTGTTGTTGTTGTTGTTGTTGTTGTTTTGATTTACACCTTTCATATTTTTGTTTGTAACTGGTCTGCCTTTTTTCGATCCCAACCAACTCTCTTATTTAGTCCATTTCACGGGATAAGAATACTGACATCTCCAGTAAAAGTAATGCTGTGATCTGTTTGGAGAAGCAGTTTGTTACTTAAAGCACAGCAATCGGCATTTCACTCCCAACAAGTATGATGTGAGGCCTTTGCTGACCGGCCGATAAGATGATCTCTTCTTGAGGTAAAGACCGAAGAAAACATGAATCAGTGGAAAACACTTCACACCACCCATTTGAAGTGTTTCTCAAAAAGTTCAGGTGAGAACTCAATGTCACATCACAAAATGACACAATGAAAACACACACATACATACACACACACACACACACACACACACACACACACACACACACACAAAACCAGCAAACATGCACACACACACACACACACACACACACACACCACACACACACACACACACACACATAAACATAACAGCAAGCACGCATGCATGCACACACGCACACATGCATGCATGCACGTGCGCACACGCACACACACACACACGCACGCACTCACACACAGAACACACACACGCACGCACGCACGCACACACACATACACACACACATTATAGAAGCTTCAAAGCACGATAGAGCTAGGCTGCTGCGTCAGGTACTCATCAGACTCGGAGAGTGGTCAGTTTTTGACCAGAACGTTAGGTTTCTGAAAAGTCAAACTCACGAGATGCGAAATTACAATACAATGCCATTCAAAATAATGTCCTGAACTATAATGCCCTTTTGTGTTTGGTTTCATAGATCTGGTGGTTCATATTGTCGGTATTGTTTCATTGGTCAGTCCCTCCCATTCGGATTGCGGCATCAAGTCTTCTGTTCTTGAAGTCCTGAATATGCCGCCATAATCATGACAGTGTTTTTATTCTAGCTGATGCAGATTTTGATGGCAACGCATGCCACCCCTCATTATTCTCCAGCGCCTCTGACAGGCCTGATCCCCACGTTCCTGATCCAAGCTGACAGCCAACAGACGATGGTTAGATAATTCTGAGACACTATGGGCACACAAACAGGCTTTCAAGTACAGCACGAACAATGGAAATGAAGAGTGCTCTTGATTTACTGAGTTTCTTTTATAACCATTCATACACACACACACGCACACGCACACACAACACACACACACACACACACACACGCACGCACGCACGCACGCACGCACACACAGGTGCGCGCGTTCGCACTTGCGCGCGTATAAAAGAGCGTGAATGTGGTTTTCTGGCAATCAAGGTCAAACATTGCCGTTTGTCCCACCCCGAGAGTTTCCAGAGCATGTCTAGCATCGACTTTGCCAGAAGACCTTGATGGCAATGTCTAGGTCATGCCAGCCGTCTGAGGGTGGTGCTGGCAATGTCTGGGTCTAGCCGGCCATCTGATGGTGGTAATGGCATGTCTGGGTCTAGCCGGCCATCTGACGTGTGTGATGGCAATGCTTAGGTCTTGCCCTCCATCTGACGGTGGTGATGGCAATGTCTAGGTCCTGCCGGCCATCTGACGGTGGTGATGGCAATGTCTAGGTCCTGCCTGCCATCTGACGGTGGTGATGGCAATGTCCTGCCGGCCATCTGACGGTGGTGATGGCAATGTCCTGCCGGCCATCTGACGGTGGTAATGGCAATGTCCTGCCGGCCATCTGACGGTGGTGATGGCAATGTTCTGCCGGCCATCTGACGGTGGTAATGGCAATGTCCTGCCGGCCATCTGACGGTGTGATGGCAATGTCCTGCCGGCCATCTGACGGTATGATGGCAATGTCTGGGTCCTGCCGGCCATCTGACGGTGGTGATGGCAATGTCTAGGTACTGCCGGTCATCTGTCGGTGGTGATGGCAGTGTCCTGCCGGCCATCTGACGGTGGTGATGTCAATGTCTAGGTCTGCCGGCCATCTGACGATGGTGATGGCAATGTCTGGGTCTTGCCGGCCATCTGACGGTGGTGATGGCAATGTCTAGGTCCTGCCGGCCATCTGACGATGGTGATGGCAATGTCTGGTCTTGCCGGCCATCTGACGGTGGTGATGACAATGTCTAGGTCCTGCCGGCCATCTGACAGTAGCCTGGGTGAAGTGCAGACCGTATCGCCTCATTACCCTTCCACTCCCCCCCCCCCCCCCCCCCCACACACACACACCTTCCCCTTAGCCCTGTTCTCTCCGTCATTCCCCCACACCACTCCCAATCCAACCCGTTTTTCTCTTTCCACAACCAAAAGCAACATGAAGAATGTGTAAAATGCAGCCTAGATTGGGCACTGTGTCGCATCTCTCCAATGACTACTGTTAAGAGATCGTCTCATGGCATCCCATAGACTCACCGCGTCGTCACGTGGTTTTTGTTTGTTTAGGGAGAGGGAGGGGGGGGGGGGGGGGGGGGGGGGGTAGACCCAGCCAACTCCTGTGCAGAATTGGTTGATTGCTCTATGGACTCGGGTGTGCAAAGACTGGAGCCATGCAGGCATGTTTCATCCAGTTCATAAGCGCTTCGCTTGACAGTATTTAAATTCTCCTGACCAACTCTGCGCAGGTGTCTGTATCTCTCGGGCCTGGTTGACTCAAGGATGGATTGTGAAACAGAGTTGTACAGTGTAGCCTTCTTATATGGTCTCAGACCAAGCTGGGACTCCATACCATTCTTTCTGGTGGTCATCATTATTTGGGGGAAATAAAGGATGAGGAGTGGGAAGATCTTGAAATGCTATCGCCCTCTTATGTTTTGTTTGATTCCTGATATTGTCATACAATAAAGTACAGTATAATGCAGTGGAATGTGCCAGAGTAAAGTGCAATAAAAAAACCTGAATACAATGTAAAGCAGCACTAGATGCACCTAGCTTTTGAACGATCATGGTCTGAAATCACTCATTCTTGGCTTGTTCGTTTTTCTTTTTTTTCTTTTTTCTTTTAAGGAATCTACTTCGTCACTTGCCGTGAGCCAATTAAAGGACGCCACGTGGCCATTCGCAAGACTCGGTACCTTGGCTTTCTCAACAACTACCAACTTATCTTCTGCGAGGTTCAAGTATGGGGTGAGTGTCAAAATGGACCGTTTGACTTAACTGGCTGGAGGAGAGTGTGAATCCTGGTCGATTCGTCTAGCAATCAAACCATGTTATTTTTTTTTATTACATGAATCAGTACAGACCTGTTTACCCATACGCTTTCATTGTATTTTATACACGTGGTGGGCGGAAATACCACAAATACAACGAGCGTAATGTGTGTGTGTGTGTGTGTGTGTGTGTGTGTGTGTGTGTGTGTGTGTGTGTGTGTGTAACGTGTGTGTGTGTGTGTGTGTGTGTGTGTGTATGTGTGTGTTGTGCTCAGTTGTGCTGTTATCTCCTTGTCTTTTTTGTACTCCCAGTTCTTATAGAACAGGGAGTACTTTAGAATGGGAACGAAGAAATGCTGTCTGTGTGTCTGTCTGTGTGTGTGTGTGTGTGTGTCCGTCCGTCCGTCCGTGGTCAAAATGTTCATTATGGTCACGGATGATGCCCGATGTTCCAGTTTACCGTTATAGCGTTACTAACGGCTATAACTGCCCATAACGGTTTTTCTTCTTTATGAATGTCACAGAAAGTACTTGGCGATCTTTCTGAAAATTTGTAGGTATGTTCATTATGGGCGACGGATGATGCCCGACGTTTTAGTTTACTGTTATAGCCGTTACTAACGGCTATAACGGTTTTTCGTTTTTATGGAATGTCTCAGATAGTACTTGGCCGATCTTTCTGAAAATTTGTAGATATGTTCATTATGAGTCACGGATGATGCCCGACGTTTTAGCTTACCGTTATAGCCGTTACTAACGGCTATAACGACCATAACTGTTTTTCTTTTTTATGGAATATCTCAGAAAGTACGTGGCCGATCTTTCTGAAAATTTGTAGGTATGTTCATTATGGGTCACGGATGATGCCCGATGTTTAAGTTAACCGTTATAGCCGTTACTAAGGGCCCATAATGGTTTTCTTCTTTATGGAAAATCTCAGAAAGTACGTGGTCGATCTTTCTGAAAATTTGTAAATATGTTCATTATAGGTCACAGATGATGGCCGATGTTGACCAGAATAGCCATTACTAACGGTTACACCAGCCCAAGACGGTTTTTCCTGCTTATGGAATATCTCGCGCGTATTCAGGATAAACTGATATGCTTTGCATCTTTTTTTTTTTTTTTTTTAAATCAATTGTCATTGGTCTCGTCCGTCAGCCACATACTACATCTTTTCGCGTTCTGGAAATGCCGAAAAATCCCTATTTTGTCGTCCGTTTCACTTTGCCTTAGTATTTTCCCCTTACGGTCGTCCATTTTCTGAATATGTTTTTGGACAATAAAGCGTTGAGGATTTTGTCTCTTGTCAGTTTGTAAAATGCGACGTTTTGTTGTTGTTGTTGTTGTTGTTGTTGTTGTTCTGGTGTAATGATTAGGCAGCAGTAACACTATCAGTCACAGTAACACTGTCTGTTGTCCATTATGCTGCATTTTTTTTTTTTCGTTTTTGTATTCCCAGTTCTTATACAACAGGGAGTACTTTACAATGGGAACGAAGAAATGCTGTGTGTGTGTGTGTGTGTGTGTGTGTGTGTGTGTGTCTCTGTCTGTCCGTCCATGGTCAAAATGTGTTCCACTCGCTCCAGACAAAACTACTGGGCCGATCTCTCTGAAAATTTGTAGGTATGCTCATTATGGGTCACGGATGATGCCCGATGTGTTATTTTACCGTTATGGCCGTTACTAACGGCCAATAACGGTTTTTCTTCCTTAGTAGAAAGAAACTCGTGGAGAGCGTGGCAGCAGAGAGTCCTCAGAAGAGAAGCCCCCTTCAAGCAAGTGTTTCGGCCCTTATCTCCTGACACTCTAGGGGGGTTGGGCCACACCCGGTTCATGACTCCGGATGTCCCTCTGCTGCCCCTTTTTTTTTCCCATCTTGGGACGAGCCATGGCTGGGATTCGAACCCATGACCCCCTGGACATGCTCATTTTCCACTTAATGACTCGCGCTTTAACCACTGAGCCACAGGGACACCTGATATTTGTAGGGAAATTAAGCCTTATGAAGTTCACTTTTGTTCCTCCTTGACCAGATCCAGCTTGAACACCTCTCTGCCGCTTCTGCCATTGCTTTCAGGGCTCTGGTTTTTTCCTTCCCTGCAACTGAGAGCTGTTTCATGAGGCTGTATGCAGACGTTCCTACAAACCCCCTAGCTCCAATTTCTGCAGTGAGGACTTTGACCTGATAGCCTTCTCTCCTCAGGCTGTTTGCCAGATCAGCATACTTTTCAGTCTTGTAGATTTGAGCTGCCTCCATTCTGTTCTCATATGGCACCGTGAGCTCGATCATGATCAGCTGCTTGGTTGACTTAGAGTGGACTACTATGTCTGGTCTCATGCCACTCTTGCTGATGATCTCTGGGTGACTCTTCCATTCTGGGAGGTCTGCAGTGCACTCCCAGTCATCTGCCCCGTCCAGCAGACTCTGCCTGCATGTTTCGAGTGGCACTGTTGTTCTTGGCCATGATTTGCTGCCTCCTGCCGTGAAGAATGTTGCGGGTGCTTTTGGAGTCCTGATTTTCCTTTTTGTGGTGTTGGTACTAGCCCAGACTACTTGTACAATTTCTTTGAGCACTTGGTTGTGCCTCCATGTGTACCTTCCTTGAGCCAGGGCTACTTTACATGAGCTTAGGACATGCTCCACTGTTTGTTTTTCATGGCAGAGGGGGCATGCAGGATCGTCTGTTTTCCCCCACTTCACCAGGTTTGCATTTGAGGGCAGAAGGTCATATGCAGATCTGAGAATGAAGCTGATCCTGAGAGGGGCCATGTGCCAAATGTCATTCCAAGTGAGACTTCTTTGGAGTGCATTCTCCCACGTTGTCCATTGCCCTTGCTGGCTCTGCTGGACTGCTTTTTGGAGTCTTTTTTGGTCTTCTTCTTTTCTCATCTCCTGAATCATCATGTCTCTTTTGGCTTTTCCTTTGGCCTTTGACCACCATTCAGTTTTGGTCACCCCCAGTCCCTGTCTGTTGGTCTGTGTGTGTCCTGTTATTTCTCTGATCTTGAGACTTTCTTTTGCAGAATCCATCGCCTCTTGAACTTTCCATTTTCTGCCTGTCTTCAGCTGGGGCTTAATTGCTTCTACCACCTTGTCTCCTGAGTCCTCCAGCATGCTTTGAAGTCTGATCTTCCCTGCTTTGTATTCCTCCAGGATGGATTTCAGGGGTAGTTTCAGCTTTGCTTGGCGACAGTACAGCGCTATGTCAGTCAGACAGGGTGGGACACCAAGCCATTTCCTTGTGAACTTGTTGATTTTGGCTTCCATTGCCTCCACTATGCTGGTGCAGATGTCGTATATCATCAGAGGCCATAGCAGCTTTGGTATCAGCATGAACTGCAGACACCAGACCTTGTATTTGCCAGGGAGCCCACACTGGTCAATGGTCTCCAAGCCTTCCTCCGCCATCTGCTTGGTTTCTTTTGCTCTTTGTGTGTCTTTCAGCGTATCATCATACCATCTTCCAAGGCTCTTGACTGGTTCTTCTGTGACTGTTGGAATGGCCTGGTTGGCAACACTGAAGACCACAGATCCGGCCACTTTTCCTTTCCTCAATGAGAGACTCCGTGATTTCTTTGGCTTGAACTTCATTCTGGATGAGGCAACTATGTCGTCCAGCCTCTCCAGCACATGACGTGTCTCGTCTTCTCTGGATGAAATCACTGTAGTGTCATCCATGAAGGCCTTGAGAGGAGGCATCTTGTATCCATCGCCAAGGTCTGTTTGTCTCGCGTTGTTTGTTGCTGCTTTCAAGATGAGTTCCATTGCCAGCACGAACAGTATTGGGGAAATTGCACAGCCCATTGCAATACCCACTTCCAAGTTGATCCAGTCTGTTGTGTACTCCTTGGTAGAGAACCGCATTGAGAAGCCATTGAAGTACTTCTTGAGCATGTCGCGGATGTTCTTTGGCACATGGTACATCTCAAGAGCCAACTGTATCATCTCATGGGGCACAGATCCATATGCGTTTGCCAGATCAAGCCACACTACGTCCAGGTCTCTCTTTTCTGTTTTTGCTTTTTGGATTGCGTCCCAGATCATTGTGGCGTGTTCTACACAGCCCGCCACGCCTGGGATGCCACCTTTCTGGACTGACACATCCAAGTACTTGTTTTCCATCAGGTACTTGGTCAGCCTTGCTGCCATGACAGAGAAGAAGATTTTCCCTTCGACGTTCAGTAGTGATATTGGCCTGAACTGGCTAATGTCACTTGAGTTTTGCTCTTTGGGGATGTACACACCATCTGCCGTCATCCACTGGCCGCTGATCTTCTGGTTTCTCCAAGCCGATCGCAGCAGCCTGTGGAGCCACTCCAGCACCTTGGGACATTTCTTGTAAAGCTGGTAAGGTATTCCGTTTGGCCCTGGTGATGATTTGGCTCTGGCTTTGTCGACCACCTTCTTGATTTCCGCCAACGTTGGAGGCTTGCCATTGAACTGTTCCTCAGGGTTGGTTGGCCACACCAGACCTTGAATGTCGAGTGGTGCTTTGCTCTGTGGGTCAGAGTATGTTTTCCTCAGATGCTGCTCAAGAACTCCTTTGTCCACACTTAGGGTCCCAGATTTTGGCTGCTCAAACAGTGTTCTGGCAAACTGGAAGGGGTCTCTGAAGAAGCGCTCTTGTGTCTTCTTCTTTTTGCTCTTCCTCTTCCTCGCAGATTCCGCTTTGCTGAGGGCACTGTGTTTTTCTTTCAGGTCTTTCCACAGTTTTTCCAAGCCTTGTTTTTCAGCTGGCAGTGCGGTCTTCATTTGCATCTTGAGGTTTTTCTTTTGGACCCTGATCTTGTCCATCTTTTCTTGGCGTCTGGATTTCTTTGGAGGTGTTTTCTCTTTGGGTAGTTTTGCTCCATAGGCGTCTCTACATGTGGCATACACAATGTCCCCATATGTGGCTAGTTTGTGTTCCAGGGTGCTTTTCCCTATCAGTGCATCGAGTCTTTGGACGATTTTTGCATCCAGTTTCTCCCAATCTTCAGTTTCGTTTGCTCGTGGCAGGTTGAGTTTCAGGCGCCTGGCATCGAGGGCCTGTGCAAATTCCTCATCCGAACCAGCAGCGTGGATGTCCTTGGCACTGTGGTTTAAATCCTGGCCTTGGTCTTCCGACGTCTTATCTGCTGATGCAGTGCGCTGCTGCTCATTCAGATGAGTCTTCACACATCCCATCTTTGTTCTGTGGATCTTCATGCCACGGGTGGTAGCGAAACGCTTTCCACAGACACATGGATATTCCATTTGGTCCATGTTCATAGTCCGTTTGGGATTTGCAGTCATGATTGGTTGAGCACCGATGGATTCATCATTCTCTCCCCCTTTCGGTGAATCCTGGGAGCATCTTTTCCTTTTATTTTTAGTAGCCACATGTTTAAGGCAAAGTGGGGAGCCAGCCCACAGAGCCCTTGGTTCTGGTCTTTCCCAGTGTCCTCCGGTCTTTCCAGGACGTCCTCCGGCCTATTCCCGGAAGTACTTGGCCGAACTTTCTGAAAATTTGTAGGTATGTTCATTATGGGCCATGGATGATGCCCGATGTGTTATTTTACCGTTATAGCCGTTACTAACGGCTATAACGGCCCATAACGGTTTTTCTTCCTTACAGAATATCCCAGAAAGTACTTGGCCTATCTTTCTGAAAATTTGTAGGTATGTTCATTATGGGTCACGGATGATGCCCGATGTATTATTTTAACCGTTATAGCTGTTACTAACGGCTATAATGGCTCATAACGGTTTTTCTTCTTTATGGAATATCTTAGAAAGTACTTGGCCGATCTTTCTGAAAATTTGTAGGTATGTTCATTATGGGTCACAGATCATGTCCAATGTTTTATTTTACCGTTATAGCCGTTAACAAAGGCTATAACGGTCCAAAACAGTTTTTCCTCTATATGGAATATCTTACGCGTATTCAAGATAAACTGGGAGTACGTTTATATGCTTTGCATCTTGTTTTATTAGCCACATGGTCTCTTTATATGCTTTTTATGGTATGGATATTGTTCTTCACTACATTTAACTATTTTTCTTTCTCAAGTCTGAGAGTGACAGTTCGTGTGAAATGACCGACGTCACAGTACGGGTGAGTTTTATTTGCCTGAAGGAGTCGTGACACAGTTAGGGAATTCCTTGACAGCAGTTCGCTAGGCTGTTGTTTTCACTCGTTTGTTTCTTTTTTCAGTTTGATCTGTACAGTTTTTTTGTTTTCTTTGTGGCGACACCCCTGATTGGGCCCCTGTGTAATGGCTCGGCTGTTTCTTTTTCAATCACCCTTGACTGGGCCCCCTGTGTGATGGCTGGGCTGCTTGTTTCTTTTTCAGTTTGAACAGAACACTTTTTGTTCTCTTCGTGACACCCCTGACTAGGCCCCTGTGTGATGGCTGGGCTGTTTGTTTCTTTTTCAATTACCCCTGACTAGGCCCCTGTGTGATGGCTGGGTTGTTTGTTTCTTTTTCAATTACCCCTAACTAGGCCCCAGTGTAATGGCTGGGCTGTTTATTTCTTTTTCAGTTTGAACAGAAGACTTTTTGTTCTCTTCGTGACGCCCCTGACTGGGCCCCTGTGTGATGGCTTGGCTATTTGTTTTTTTTTTTTTTGCTGTCCCAACTTCTGCGCCACCTTAGAGGCAGTGCCCCCACGCCGCTCATTCCGACACCCCGTCCACAGCCACAGCCCGGTCGGTCCCGCCGCAGCTCCAGCACCGGCAATCCACAGGGAGCAGTCAATGTCAAGTCGTCAAGAGGCAACCCACCGGAGGAGACACTGCACTGCTGCCGAGTCACTTCGGTGGTGTTCAGTGGCGCCTGTTCGGCTTGGCTATTTGTTTCTTTCTCAGTTTGAAAAGAACACTTTTTGTTTTCCTCGTGACAACCCCGACTGGGCCCCTGTGTGATGGCTGGGCTGTTTGTTTCTTTTTCAGTTTGAACAGAATACTTTTTGTTTTCCTTGTGACAACCCTGACTGGGCCCCTGTATGATCGGCTCGGCTACTGTAACCACGACATTGGAAATACAACTTGTTGGATTCACGTGTTAAGCGTTATTTGGAAGTAGCCGTTCTGCTGCTGCCATTTATTTCCATCATCACCGTTAGATATGTTGGTCATTTATGGTGTGTACATTACCCTACCCCTCATTGTTCACTGTTTTATGTTGCAATGTTGTGTCACATTGTTCAGTGTTATGTGTTGCGGTGTCGCGTCACATTGTTCAGTGTTATGTGTTGCAGTGTCATGTCAAATTGTTCAGTGTTATGTGTTGCGGTGTCGCGTCACATTGTTCAGTGTTATGTGTTGCAGTGTCATGTCACATTGTTCAGTGTTATGTGTTGCAGTGTCATGTCACATTGTTCAGTGTTATGTGTTGCGGTGTCGCGTCACATTGTTCAGTGTTATGTGTTGCAGTGTCATGTCACATTGTTCAGTGTTATGTGTTGCAGTGTCATGTCACATTGTTCAGTGTTATGTGTCGCAGTGTCATGTCACATTGTTCAGTGTTATGTGTTGCAGTGTAATGCCAAAGGATTGTGTGTTATGTGTTGAAGTGTTGTGTTACATTGTTCAGTGTTGTGTGTTTGTTTCACAGTTATTCAATGTTCTGTGTGGCCTTGTTGTGTCACAATGTTCAGGGTTATCTTTTACAGTGTAGCGTGGCACTCTTCAGTGTCGTGTGTTAGTGTGTCGAGTCACACCGGTCAGTTTCATGTGTCCCAGTGTTTTACCACACTGTCCAGTGTCACGTGATACAGCAACGTGTATCAATGCACCGCTTTGCAACGTCTGATACATTGTGTAGTGTATCATGATACATTGTTGTGTCACACTGTTCAGTGTTACATGTTGCAGTGTCGTGACCTATCATACAGTGCTGTGTGATCCATTGCAATGTCACACTACATCATTCTGTGTTTTTGTGATGCAATGTCGGGTGACGTGAAGTAATTGTTCCACACTAAGGATTGCATTGTTGTGTGACATATTGTACACTGCTTTGTCATGAATTGCAGTGTCTTGCCATTTTTGTTGTTGTTGTCATCTGTTGCAGTGTCTTGCCACACAATATTACACAGTGTCATAGTTCGCAGCGTCGTGTCGCAGACCGTGCTGTTCTAGATCATGCTGGCAGTGCCATGTCACACGATACTATCTTCGTTTGTGTATGTTGTGTGTGTGTGTGTGTGTGTGTGTGTGTGTGTGTGTGGCAGTGTGTAAGTACCGTTACTTTGGGGACCCGGCGAGCGGAAAGCCATGCCAACCATGTCCAAAGGACGCCTCCTGCCCATACGACTGTGACAACTTTTACGGGTGCTTCGTTCAAAGTGAGTCGCATCAGGTTTCTTACCCATTTTCCTGGGGCGGTGAGGAGAGGAAGGGTACAGAGCTTACAGGTGAGGGATACTCCTGCATCTAGTCCTGGCCCTGATCCAAAAACAAAAATACAGACTCCAGTTATGCATTTCAGTCTGGCGGCGGTTTGATGCCAGGATGCAACAGATGGTACTGCTCAACTGGGTGACATCGAAGAGAATGGGTATCTGCCAGGAATGAGGTTTTGGAGTACCAGGTCTAACCAGGAGTTGTAAGTCTCCGACGCACTGAGTCTGAGAGAGAGAGAGAGAGAGAGAGAGAGAGAGAGAGAGAGGGGAGAGAGAGAGAGAGAGAGAGAGAACTGGCCTCTCTTTCTAGATTGGGCGTCTGAAAGGACGAGACGCTGTTCAAGGTAGAAAGTCTGCCAGGAGCAGCATGTCTCCAGGGTGCTAAGTCTGCCCGAACTGGGCAATCATCTGGGTAGGGAGTCTGCCAGGAGCAGCATGTCTCCAGGGTGCGAAGTCTGCCGAACTGGGCAATCATCTGGGTAGGGAGTTTGCCAGGAGCAGCATGTCTCCAGGGTGCTAAGTCTGCCAGAACTGGGCAATCATCTGGGTAGGGAGTCTGCCAGGAGCAGCCAAACAGTGAGTCGGCAAGGAAGAGCAAGTCTGTGAGCTTCAGAATCTGCCAGGACTAGACTTGTTTTTTTTCTGGATAGGGAGTCTGCCAGAACTTAGCAATCTTCTAGACAGGGAGTCTGCCTGAAGTAGGCAATCTTCTAGACAGGGAGTCTGTCAGGCCTAGGTAATCTTCTAGACAGGGAGTCTGCCAGAACTTAGCAATCTTCTAGACAGGGAGTCTGCCTGAAATAGGTAATCTTCTAGACGGGGAGTCTGTCAGGCCTGGGCAATCTTCTGGACAGGGAGTCTGTCAGGACTGGGCAATCTTCTACATAAAGAGTCTGTCAGGACTAGGCAATATTCTAGACAGGGAGTCTGCCTGAAATAGGCTATCTTCTAGACAGGGAGTCTGTCAGGACTGGGCAATCTTCTACATAGAGAGTCTGCCAGAAATAGGCAATCTTTGAGACAGGGAGTCTGCCAGGCCTAGCTGCTCTTTAAGGTAGGGAGTTTGCCAGGAAGAGAATGTGTCAGAGGCTTCTTAACAGCGAGTCGACCAGAACTAACCGTTCTTTTAAATGGGAAGTCTGCCAGAAGTGGCAAAGGTCAGAGGTACTAGGTCTGCCAGGACTAGGCAATCTTCTAGATAGAGAGTCTGCCCGGAGGAGTGAGTCTCGGAGGTACTGGGTGTATCAGGACTGGGCAACATTTCAGACAGGGGTTCTAAAAGGACTAGCTGTTTATCAAGGCAGGCACTCTGTCAGGAGGACCAAGTCCTCATGGCACTGAGTCTGCAAGGACTTGCCGGAGTTGTGGGGAGGAAGTGTGCCATGACTTCTGAGCATGGAGAATGCCTGGAGCAAGTCTTTGAGGCACATGTCTGCCAGGATAGACTAGTCTTCTGGGCAAATGAAACAAACTGCAGCGTTACTGGAACACGACAAAAAAGCAGAAGAGCACACAAAACAAAGTGTGAAGTAACGCAGTTTTAATGCACGACACAAAACAGGACAAGAAATTTTCGGCAATATGCCTTCCTCAGCGACAAAAAAATACAGACATAAACAT